>OZ010678.1:5063943-5663943 GCA_963932185.1 Troglohyphantes excavatus
AAGTTCTCGTTTCTCCCACCCATCCTCGCGATTCACGCACGAGAAAATCAGTTTAACGAATACCAAGTGCAGCCCAAACCAGAAAATTAATTTCACAAGCAACCGCTTGGGTCGCCAGACTAAGAAGGGCGTTAAATTTTAGTGTAAAAATGGGAAAATAAAAGTTTTTGTGTTGGAAATATGTTTTCAACATTGTATATTTTTCTAGGTTTAAAATTTTAATTAAATTATGAATTACAATTAAATAAATTAATTTAAGAGTATTTTATTACTTTTTTTACCTGTATACTTTATAGAGGTTATATGTTTAAGATTTTATTTTATTGCCTGAAAAACTGACCCTGCATCGCAGTGATTTTCCTCAAAATTTTGAAATTCTGCACCTTAGTGAATCCAATATAAGATTTTTAGTTGACAAAGTTAAAAAAGATTCAAATATTAAAAAATCGAACTTAATAAAGGGCGCCAAAATCGTGTGTTACAAAAATTCCTTGAATCGTCCCTGCCCTTCTCCTTTTCACCTATTGTGCCGTCACCGTCCAGTACCTGCAGTCAGGCCCGTCTCACCGGGGGGTTTGGGGGATCACAACCCCCTCAATAATATGGAAAGCTTAAAAGTTCGGAATTTAGAGTTTTAAAAATCCCTCAGTTTTGGGACACCTTTATGCCTGAAGATCTTTATATATATTTCTCTTACGCGGTGATTGAAAAACGCTGTTTTTCTGTATGCTGAGTGGCAACAGTTTGTTTGTTTACGAAATTCTGTTGCGCCCGCATTTTTATTTTGCCATTTTGTAAGCCATTTTGACGATTAACCCCTTCAATTCATTGGTAAATAAATATTTTGATGATGTCAGCTTAAATTAGGAAGAATATAAGCCTTATAAATTAAAAAATAGAAGTTTTGAAAAACGCTTTTCCCAACTTTCAATGAAGGAAAAATAAGGGTGGCGCCATCTGTTGGCAATTTTTAAAACTAGATTTCTATGAGCTTCATTTTTATGACGTAAAAACTCAGTAAATTACACACCTCTGGTAGGCAAGATTTATGGTAAGCTTAACGTCATTTATGGCCAAAACAAACTACCAATAATGTTATAAATTTAACTGAAACGCGGGAAAGGTGTGGAAATAACGTGGAAAATAAATAAATAATAGTAGGCTTGCCAGTGGTACCATTGTTTTCATTTGTAATTAAAAAAAAATTAGTTTAATTGATTTTATCTTGACTTACATGGCGTAAAAATGTAGTGATGCCAAGATGAATATTAATTTAAATTTACAATTTCAACTTCTAAAGTTTTTAGTAATATAATTAAAAATGTATTTTTACTAGGACACATTGTTATTGTGTCCTACCTTTTAGCGAGCGAAGCGAGAAGTGGTTTGCAAAGCAAACCTATGAGGATTGCGTAGCAATCCTCAGGGGGTTGGCGGAGCGTTAGCGGAGCAGGGGGCGGAGCCTCCTAGTAATTAATAATATTAGCAAATGAAAGCGTGGGAAGATTATAAATTACCCAATTTGTAAGATTAAACTTAAATTAGACCTCAGAACTGATTCTGATTGCATTGAAACATGCGTGCAACAACTCCATACTTTTGAGAGAACTGTTTAATATTACTGAATAATATTCATTTCTAAAAAAAAGTAAATTCTATAAAAACAAAGTGGAAAAATGTCGATAAGTTGGAACTGAAAATTTTAACCACTATTCAGTTGGGAATGTCGAATCGTTAAGTTTTGTAAATTAACGTCGCACTAGAGCTAAACATTGGGCTATTATCAATGGTTCGGGGATTATCTCGAAGGCAAGACCCGAGAACAGGGCTTCGTATTATTTTAACTGTGGTAAGATAACGTGGACGACACCTTTAGCTGGCACCTGACGCCGGGAAGTCGGGAATAACGAATCGTTAGGTTGGAAAATTTCTTGTTTCAACCCCTCAAAAAAATCTGTGCGACGGACTGCAGTATACGATTCTGCCTCATAACTCCATTTGGAATCAGCCTATGGAGATAAATGACCTTTATAAATGACCAATTCAACTACAGAACAAGGGTGTAGTTTAACGGATAATTTTATCAATTTGGCGATATATGTTCACTATTTTGGCGAGTAGCATTCAAATTGCGGCAGCGCTTAAGCCAAGGGACGGCGCGGGAATATTCGGCAAAAGGCTCCCGACGCAAAGTGAGCAGCTTTTTGTAACTGGGTGAAAATGAAAGGTCACTTCTAATAGTGTGTGAAAGGGTGTGTGATTGCAATACGATGGATTCTCCTCTCTTCGGTGGATTGGATTAGTCATTGATGGTCATGAGGTAGGAACTTCGATTCTCTCAATGCCGTGTGAAATATCTTGTTGATTACACGAATAGAGTAATATAACATGCGAAGTTACAGCTTTTATGTTTATTCGACAATGGGTTGCAAAAATATTATTGTATGCATTTTTGTATACATGTATCTTTATTTTTAACACAGGAAGTTAAAATTTTTATGTTTATTCGACAAAGGGTTGCAAAAATATTTTTGTAGAATGTATCTTTATTTTTAACACACGAAGTTACAAATGTTTATTCGATACAGGGTTGCAAAAATAGTATTGTATGCATTTTTGTAGCATGTATCTTTATTTTTAACACACGAAGTTACAATTGCTTATTCGACAAAGGGTTTCAAAAATATTTTTGTATGCAGTTTTGTAGAAAGTATCTTTATTTTTTACACACGAAGTTACAACTTTTTATTCGACGTTGCAAAAATATTATTGTATGCATTTTTGTAGCATGTATTTTTATTTTTAACACAGGAAGTTAAAACTTTTATGTTTATTCGACAAAGGGTTTCAAAAAATATTATTGTATGCATTTTTGTAGCATGTATCTTTATTTTTAACACACGAAGTTACAACTGTTTATTCGACAAAGGGTTGCAAAAATAGTATTGACTGCATTTTTGTAGCATGTATCTTTATTTTTAACACACGAAGTTACAAATATTTATTCGACAAAGGGTTGCAAAAATATTATTGTATGCATTTTTGTAGCATGTATCTTTATATTTCACACACGAAGTTACAACTGTTTATTCGACACAGGGTTGCAAAAAAAATTTTGCATGCATTTTTGTAGCATGTATCTTTATTTTTAACACACGAAGTTACAAATGTTTATTCGACAAAGGGTAGCAAAAATATTTTTGTTTGCATTTTTGTAGCATGTATCTTTATTTTTAACACACGAAGTTACAACTTTTATCTTTATTCGACAAAGGGTTGCAAAAATATTATTGTATGCAGTTTTGTAGAATGCATCTTTTTTTTAACACACTAAGTTACATCTGTTTATTCGACAAAGGGTTTAAAAAAAATTATTGTATGGATTTTTGTAAAATGTATGTTTATTTTTAACACGCGAAGTTACAACTGTTTATTCGACACAGGGTTGCAAAAATAGTATTGTATGCATTTTTGTAGCATGTATCTTTATTTTTAACACACGAAGTTACAACTGTTTATTCGACGGGTTGCAAAAATATTATTGTATGCATTTTTGTAGCATGTATCTTTATTTTTAACACACGAAGTTACAACTTTTATGTTTATTCAACAAAGGGTTGCAAAAATATTATTGTATGCATTTTTGTAGCATTTATCTTTTTTAACTCATGCTCTAATGGACCTGGAAATTACATTATAAAATTATCCGGCGGAACTCGAACGACTTCCGTATTGTTCCGAAGTCCCAAGTGCTGGCGACTATACACAAACGGCACGTTCTCAAAAATTTTTATAATATGTTTCCTTATGCAATACTTCTAAAATTGTTAAAATCATTTTTTTAAAAATATGAATTTTTAAAAATCCTAACCTCGGGTGTACATTTTGAGGATGAATTGTCTTTTACAGAACTAGCTTTTATTAACTTGAGCTTTTAGCATTTCGTCTGTTTGTGAATTTTTTTTGTTACGTAATCACAACCGAACGCGTTGCTCGATTTTCTTTAAATTTGGCATTAATGTTCTTTGATATAATTAAAATCTATGTATGTTTTTTTGAACTACTAGTTATATATGAATTTTCATCCTTTTATACCAGAGAAAGTAAGTATTTTGCGATCCTGGATCATATCGGAGTATTGTAGTTTTTTTTATGTACTCCTTTAATTTGTATAAACGACGATGTTTTGCGTTCCGAAAACAGACACTTCCTTCCTATTATAAATATTGTATGAATGTGTATGTGTTCCCGGGTCTTTCCTTCGAGATTGACCCCGAACCGTCGCCAATAGCCCACTGTGCAGCTCTAGTGCGACGTTAATTAACAAACCAACCAACCTATTATAAATATTACATTTTCATTTAAATACTTCCCCTTATAAAATCTTCGCTACAAAAATAGTAGAAAGTCGTCCAGAATATCCAACAAATTATACTGGCGTGTATACGGGACTGGTGCACGATACATCTGATCGGGGTCCAAACTCCCGACGTCTATTGAAGGCGTTGGGTGCCAGTTCAGGTGTTTCCTCGTCATCTGACCACGGTTCTAAAATAACGAAGTGCATGTATGAATGTGTATATGAATGTGTGTGTGAATGTGTATGTGTTCCCGGGTCTTTCCTTCGAGATTGACCCCGAACCGTCGCCAATAGCCCACTGTGCAGCTCTAGTGCGACGTTAATTAACCAAACCAAACCAAAACCCCTTATAAAATTGATATGTTTAAATTTTTTTCAATTATTATATTTTACGTTTCTATTAATCCACTATGTACCATTCATTCAGTTCATATGGATGGTCCAGAAGCAAATGGCTCTATATTTATTTTTAACTTACTGAAGTTCATGAACGTAATATTACGTCCCAAAATCACCATTTTCCTAAATGCGCTCTAAAATTTTAAACTTATAAAAATAATTCATTTTACAATATTTATCAAATCTAAGTACAACATAAAGCGTATATATTAAAAATGTTGTAGCATTTTAGAAGAAGTCTAAAAAAAATGGGAGGCCTCCGTGGCCGAGCGGTTAAAGGCGTCAGCTGGGAATCCGAAGTTTCGTGGTTCGATGCCAGGCGATGGACTTGACAAAGAAAAGTAAAAAAGTAGTGATCTTGTGATCGGAGGGTTGCCAGCTTCACTACAAAATACTAGAAAAGTCGTCCAGAACATCCGCAAAAATGAACGGCGTGTATACGGGACTGGTGCACGATACATCTGATCGGGGTCCAAAGTCCCGACGTCTATTGAAGGCGTTGGGTGCCAGTTCAGGTGTTTCCTCGTCATCTGACCATGGTTTTAAAATTACGAGGTGAATGTGTATGTGTTCCCGGATCTTTCATTCGAGATAGACCCCGAACCGTCGCCAATAGCCCACTGTGCAGCTCTAGTGTGACGTTATTTAACCAAACCAAAGGAAACTAAAAAAAAAAAAATGGCACAGGAAAAATATTTAAATATTGAAGCAGAACAAAAATGCTTGTTTACTATTGCAAATTATCGTTTAACCGTCAAAGATCTAAACATTTTGACAAAATCAAGAAATACCGTCAAACTTAATAACTGGTTTTGGTGTTTAATTATTTTTTTCTTGACTTTTTTTAAAATTGTAAATAATTTACTTTGCCTATAAAAATTTGGTAAAAGCGGTGGAATAGCTTAGTGGTTTCCAAAGTGTGCGCCCTGGTGTCTTTACAGGGGCGCTGCAAAATATTTCAAAAGCTTCATAATTAATAGAATCTCAGTGATTCCCAAAGTGTAAATCTAAAAATAAAAATAATCCCGAATCTAAAAATAATCGAACTACCACAAGATGACTAACTGCGCAGATATAAACTACAAAATGCGCCAAAGATAAGGGAAACGTTTCAAAACTTGCCAAAAGGAAACTGTATAAAACCATGCGGTAAACCATCGACTTTGTTGTCATGTAATTGAATTCAGAAGTTTTGGAAAGATAACAGAAATCTAAAACTGGATGGGGGAAATGCGGGGGAAAAAATCAAATATCTATACATATAAATGTGAAAGCCCTAGCCGCTCATCACAAATTCTCCAACTTTCTGTATACCCATGAAGAAGAAATTTAGCAAAGTGATTATTTTTACGTTAAATAGGAAAAGTAAGCTATTTTTGTTCCGATCGAACGTATTTAACGGGGTGTAAAACCCCTTTTTCGGAAATCTACATACCCAAAAAATCAAGAGTGCTGAAATTTGGAACACAGATTCATCTTGGGCCCCAGGGGTGTACTAAGAAAGGATTTTTAAAAATTCGAACTCGAACTGCCAATATAACGAATTTTTATAAACCTTTCCATAGGATTAACATGGAGAATATGTAACAATGCAATATTTCAAGATTAAAACAATGGAAAATTTTATTCTTATGTAACCTATTTGTATGTATTTTGTAACTTATTTCCTTATCGTGCGTAGAACGGGTATTTCAGCTAGTACAAGATAAAAAAAAAGTTTAGTCACTTAATATCTTGTTGGTCAACATAAAAATAGTATAATGTAAAAACACAGACAAGAGAATATTATAAAATACCAACAACAACTATACTACAATAATCAGTATACATGAAATATACATGCTCCGTAAGCGAGAAGGCACTGCAATAAACATATATGAAAATGGGTATCTAGCTTCGAGCATGGATCCATTGTAATAGAGGAGTCATGATGTCCCTCTCGCTAACATCAAAGTGAAGCCAACATGCATGGCCTCAGACACGTTGTTAATTATGTCATTCCATTCATAAATTTTCACTGTTACACATTTCGCCATTCATCAGCCAATCGCTAGTATTTTTTAATTCATAATTTTGAAGAGATGGCACGTGATATGGGCCTTTCGCTCTAAGATGTGGCCTTTACGATTATGACGTCATATTCTCTCCACTACAGGCCATTCATGCTCGAAGGTCCCTAGTCTTATATTTTAGTTTTTGTTAGGGGTCCGCGATTTAATCACTGAACTCTAACTGTAACTCCTGGAAGGCTCACAACTTGTTTCCTCTGTATGGGTGCGTTGAAGCCAATTTGGAAGTCGCCATAATGTGCCCCAAAATCTTTTTAAAGCGATTAAGTAGTGTTTCTTAATACCAAATCATTGTAGAAATATTAAGCGTATGTAAATATTATATTTTCTTATTATTATACACATAGTTTTTAACCACTTCGACATTAACTTGCAAATGACTTTCCATTTTAATAGCGGATAGCATTTAAAATGGGTTTCAAAAGAACATAGAAAAAAGCTCAGACAAAGAGCAATTACATGTCGGCTTATTTTAACTTGAAAAATATTCGAAATATTGCAGCAGCAATCAAAGTGGGGTACAGTTATTTCTCCTTCAATTGGCTTTAATTCAAACTAAGAGGCTTCCGTGGCCGAGTGGATTGAGGCGTCAGCTGGGAATCCGAGGGTTCCCGATTCGAACCTGTGCGACGAACTAGACTAAGAATAGTAAAAAAAAAAAGTAGTGATACTGCGATCGCAGGGTTGCCAAATTCGCTACCAAAATACTAGAATGTCGTCCAGAACATTCACAAAAAATTAACAGCGTGTATACGGGACTGGTGCACGATACATGATCGGGATCCAAATTCCCGACGTCTATTGAAGGTGTTGAGTGCCAGCTCAGATGTTGTCTTCGTCATCTGACCATGGTTAAAAAAATACGAGGCATCGTTCCCGGGTCTTTCCTTCGAGATAGGCCCCGAATCGTCGCCAATATCCCACTATATACAGCTCTAGTGCGACGTTAATTAACTAAACCAAACTAATCATTCCCCCCCCCCATTTTTGTTAATTAACGTCGCACTAGAGCACAGTAACTTGGCACAGTAGGCTATTGGCGACGATTCGGGGCCTATCTCGAAGGAAGGAAAAACCCGGGAACTATGCCTCGTATTTTTGAACCATCTTCAGATGACGAGGACAACACCTGAGCTGGCACCCAACGCCTTCAATAGACGTCGTGACTTTGGACCCCGATCAAATTTATCGTGCACCAGTCCCGTATACACGCCGGTAATTTTTGTGGATGTTCTGGACGACATTCTAGTATTTTTGGTAGCGAAGTTGGCAACCCTGTGATCGCAATATCACTACTTTTTTTACAATTTTTTAGTCTAGTTCGCGCAAAGGCTCGAACCGGGGACCCTTGGATTCCCAGCTGACGCCTCAATCCACTCGGCCTCGGAGGCCTTCCAAATCAATAAAGTCAAACTAAATGGCTTGCAAAATCCAGAAGTTACAGATCAGTAGGTTTAATACTAATTGGGAACAGCTGCTATAGAATGTCTGGATTTCATACTTCGCCGGTAACATATATAAATATACGAGAATGTTTTTAAAAAAATACACCAAATTTAAACAACATGTCTAAATAAATAAGTAACATAAATTTAATGAATGTGTAATTGCCATTGGAAAGGAAAAGTACGCACCATTCACACGAACGTCTGAACACGCCCGGCGGATAAAAATATCGTCACGAATCGGGTGGTTGGGATGTGGCCAGAAATGGGTCACTGGGACTGTGGGACTGGTCAGGCAAGGGACCCTTCCCTAATTGCGCCTCGCACTTAAGGAAGACGAATCAGACTCTTCGTACAAACATTTCTTTTTAAAATTGGTTAAAGTAACGTCGCTCTAGAGCTGCACAATGGGAATTGAAGGAAATACCAGGATAGTTCGATTGACCTTGCACTCAGGGATCGAAATTAACAAATGTTAGTCGCAGGGCCGGATTTAGACATAGGCTGCAGCCTAGGCGCCCGCCCCAGATCCGTCGCACCTGGAGGAGGGGGGGGGAGCACGTCCCACCACCTCAGCAATAGCAATATCTGGAAAGACCCTAAAAATTGGGCCTTCCAAGTTTTAAAAATCCCAAAGTTGGGAGAATTTATGGCTGGTGAAAATTAGTATTATTATCAAATGAAAGCGTAGGGAAGATTAGAAATTGATGAACTTGAAGATTATATTTAAATTTGACCTCAGAACGAACACTGCTTTGGAACATGCGTGCATCAAATCAATGCTTGTGAGAGAACTATTTAATATTATCAAATATATATTAAAAAAAATATGGAAAATGCCGATAAGAAGGAACTAGGAATTTTCAGTACTATTTATTTGGGAATTTTGAATAATAAAGTTGCGAATTTTGAATCTTTAAATTGAGAATTTCGAATAGTTAAGTTAGGAATTTTGAATAATTAAATTGGGAATTTATAATAGTTAAGTTGGGAATTTTGAATCTTTAAATTGGGAATTTCGAATAGTTAAGTTGGGAATTTTGAATAATTAAATTGGGAATTAATATAATAGTTAAGTTGGGAATTTTGAATCTTTAAATTGGGAATTTCGAATAGTTAGGTTGGGTATTTTGAATCGGGAATTTCGAATATTTAAGTTGGGAATTTTGAATCTTTAAATTGAAAATTTCGAATAGTTAAATTGGGAATTTTGAATCTTTAAATTGGGAATTTCGAATAGTTAAGTTAGGAAATATCTTGTTTCAACCCCCCTCAAAAACATTTTGTGTGACAGCACTACGCACCACACATAAAAAATAATAAAAACTACTGAAAAAAATGGGCGTTCGACACTTCAAAATTATGACAACGACCTGTTCGAAAATAAATGACTTAGATAAAAAAAGATATATATATAAATACCAAACAAGTTTCTAAGTAACTAATAGTAAGTTTGTGCAGCCGGCCCGCCCTAAGGCATACGGCGAGATGGTAAGAACGTCTAAGTAACTAATAAATCAAACCAAATCCTAACGAAAATAGTATTCTACAACATCTTTATGATGCAGAAAAAAATCTATTTTTAATGGATTTGTACAATGCAAATATAACATTACACTTTTATGTTCTTTTAAAATATATGTTTAATTTGTGATAATTAAAAATGGGATTGTATTCCTTTCTTTGGAAATAAATTGTTTTTAATTTACATGTTATTCTGTTCATGGCGATTTAAAAGCAGTACAGAGATGAGTTTAATATTTTTTTTATCATAATTTTCATAGATTCCAAAATTTCGTTGCACATTGAAATTCCTTGAAAATGGTGAATTTTTCAACATAATATTGGAAATTTACAAAAAATAAACACTGCATCCCAATTTTCTTAAATTTTCGACGCTGCCCCCCCCCCCCCCCCCAGCCCCCCTTTTCCCGTTTTCGATTTACTATAGGGGTATTCCATACCACTCAGTAGTCCACCACATATTCAGTGTATGGGCCCACTAACTCTAAATCCGGCTCTGGTTATACGTATTTTGCACCTAAAAATTTCAGTTTGACAACTGTACTTTTACATTTTTATTATTTTTGGCGCCTAACTTTTTATAAAAATTTCATTTTGACGACCGTAATTTTACATTTTTATCATTTTTGACGCCTAACTTTTTTATAAAAATTTCATTTTGACGACCGTAATTTTACATTTTTATCATTTTTGACGCCTAACTTTGTATAAAAATTTCAGTTTGACGACCATAATTTTACATTTTTATCGTTTTTGACGCCTAACTTTGTATAAAAATGTCAGTTTGACGACCGTAATTTTACATTTTTATCATTTTTGACGCCTAACTTTTTATAAAAATTTCAGTTTGACGACTGTAATTTTACATTTTTATCATTTTTGACGCCTAACTATTTTATAAAATTTTTATTTTGACGACCGCATGTTTACACATGACCGTCATTTTTAGCATCATTCCGAATGATGAAGAAAGTGATCGAAAAAGACGACCAGACTTTAAAAATTAATGTCTTTCGTTAATAAAAAAAAATTTAAATTATGAAATGTCTTTTTCTTGCTTGTATTCATTATAAGTCTTTACAGTGTCTGTATATATGCATACACTTATGTGAAGCGGCCAATATATAAAATAAATTGAATAATAAAAATTAATTTTTAATAATTGCTCTCATACTTTTCAGTAATTGTGTCAGTACGATGGTGATATTTTAAAAGTACAAATGGAAACATGCTTCAATTTTTTTTAAAAAAAACTTTAGCGGTTACAAAAACAACGTAACAGTTGGCAGTTATGCTTAAGCTATTTGAATTATTTTAAAATTACGCCTAATAAAGCCATTTTTGCACACTAAACAAAATTGATTTTTTTTTGTAATTTTATTTATTATTACCCAAAGTTTGAAATTTCTTTCAGAAATTTGAATACAAGTCAATTTTATAGAAATCACTATCTTTCTAATGTGTTAATTTTTAATAGTCATTGTATAGACCCTCCACAAAATAATAATCTTAAAATCAGTTAAAAATATTATAAATTTTAAATCTATATTATAGTTTATAGTGTCCCGCTGCCACATTTTCGAAGGGCCTTTGCGTCAGCTCTCTGCTATGCGACATAAGTACTGTCTTCACGGGCATTTTTGGTAATTGGGCCCTGTACTGTAATAAGCAGTGGGTCCGTCGAAGAGGGGCATCTATTTACATATATGAGAAAGGGTAAGGAATCCAGAGAGAGAAAACGGCAGCGAAATATGGAGAAAAAAAATTATAATGATTATTACTCTTTCTGTCCTTTTTTAATTTCTGTAGTCAAGGGGGCCCCAAAGTAAAATGGCCCAGGTGCAGAGACTAATTTACGGGAGGGCATTCGGGGCATTTGCCCAGGGCCCCCATTTTAAAGGGGCCCCCAAAAATGGATCACTAGTAAAATTAAATTAATGATCAAGATCCAAGACCATAAACAAGCTGTGTTTACTAATCGCACGTGGATTTGTCGTTTACGGATACTTTTTTCCTATACCAAATTTCCTAATATTGTTATCATTAGGGATTTGCTAGCTATAAAATGGGTAGAACATACTAATCTGGCTCAACTAAAAAAAACTAAAAAGGAAAAAAGAACAGAACTAGAAACGTATGAAAAACTCTGTTGCAGAATTGACCATTAACGTTAATTCAAATTATCAAAAGAAGAAAATTAGTAGTTTTAAAAAAAAATTATATTTGCATTAACCAAAGCTGACTGATTACGGCATTTTGTATTGTGTGCTTGTGCATAAATTTAGCAGTTTTATTTTTCGTTACGTCGTGGGGTTAATGTTCTTTAGCCCTGGGCCCCTAAGCTTGTAAGTCGGTCCCTGCCCAGGTGGTGGCAAATGTTCATTTGCCGGCAGTTAGAAACGGCACTGGTTAAAGTATAGACGTAGCCGGGTTCGATTTCAGATGACTGCCAAAAGCACAACGCTTATATTACCCACGTAATACGCTTCAAAGGCCCTTGTAACCACTGATCTCTAACTGTAACTTCTGGATAGGGCAAGACATTTTGTTGACTTGAAGCCGATGTAGAGGCAGCCAATATTTCGTATATTTTTCATGTTAAAAAAAGTTGACGTGTATTGATTTTTCTGAGTATTTTTCTATTTTCTTTTTAAACCCATTTTAAATGCAATCTGCTATTAAAATAGAAAGTCATTTGCAAGTCAAAGTCGAAGTAGATAAAAAGCAAGAGCAAAAACTATTTGTTTGGGAATATAAAAATTCATTCTATAAGTAGAAAATATAATATTTATATACATTTAATATTTTGACAATGCTATGGTAATAAAAAACACCATTAAATCACTTTAAAAAATATTGGGACACAGCATGGCTGATTTCAATTGGCTTCAACGCGCCCATAGAGGAAACAAGGTTTGAGCCATCCAGTAGTTACAGTGGTTATTGCCAGTTCGCTACACACTGGATGAGTACTGGATGGCTGTCAAAAGTACTGCCTCACATTGGTGATCCGATCTGAACACTGAAGTCTAACTGTAACTCGTAACCATTTCCTTCTATGGGCGCTGTTGAAGCCGTACTGTATCCCAACTAATATTTAAAAGTGATTTTGTATTTTTTCCCCCTAAACCGTTATAGAAATGCTGAATATGTTTCGATATTTTATTTTCTACATATAGAATCAATTTGTATATCGCCAAAAATATTGTTTTTCCTTATTAGTTTAACAAAAATATTGTTATAAACCAATAATAAGCTTATCCACTTATTATTGGTTTAAAATGGATTTCAAATGGGTTTTAATTGAAAATTAAAAATGTATATATACAGCCAAGAGCACTACAATGTGGCATACTTTAGCATGAACAATATACGAAATACAGAGGTAGAAATGGAAGAGGGGTACAGTTTTTTAACCTTCTATTGGCTTCAAGTGAACAAGCTGCCTTGCCCACTCCATAAGTTACAGTTAGAGATCAGTGAGCATGAACCACCACAAACTTCACAGCAAACCGCTTATCTTCACATCCATGTGATACGCTTCAAGGGTGTTCCTCTGTCCGACTCACTGAGAGGGAGGTAATGTGGTGATTACTTCGAATACAATATATATAAAAATATACGAATGAATTTTCTGCAATGAATGAACGGTCCCCCCTACTTGAAGGCTTGACATTCGGTCGAGACTTCCGTGCAATAAGCCTGAAGGAGCGCGATTTTGATTGCATTCCACTTTCGCTGACATATCGCCTTCACCCAAGAATGGAGAGCAGAACGGAAATTAAATGTGCCTCGCGTCCTTGCGACTGAAGGGACCCTAGTTGCCCTGTGGATAAAGGTTAGTTTGGTTAATTAACGTCACAATAGAACTGCACAGTGTGCTATTGATGACAGTTCGGGATCTATCCCGAAGGAAAGACCCGGGAACGGTGCTCGTTATTTTGGGACCATGGTCAGATGACGAGGACAAAACCTGAGCTGGCACTCAACGCAACCTCAATAGGTGTCAGGACATTGGACCCCGATCAGGTGTATCGTGCACCAGTCCCGTGCACCCAGTATAATTTGTTGGATGTTCTGGACGACTTTCTAGTATTTTTGTAGCAAAGCTGGCAACCCTCCGATCGCAAGATCACTACTTTTTTACTTTTTTTGTCGAATCCACCGCACGGGTTCAAACTAGCAATCCTCTGCTTACCAGTTGAACACCTTTATTCTTTTGGCAACTGGAGCCCAGGCATTCGGCTTGTAATCAGAGGATTGCGAGTTCGAGTCGACTGATGGACTTGACAAAGAAAAGTTAAAATGTAGGGATTTTGCTAAAATGTAGGATAAATGCTAGCTTTGGTACCGCAATACTGGTAAATTGTCTAAAAATATCCAACAAATTATACTGGCGTGTATACGGGACTGGTGCACGATAAATCCGACCGGGGTCCAATCTCCTGACGGGTATTGAGGTTGCGTCGGGTGCTAGCTCAGGTGTTGTCCTCGTCATCTGATCATGGTTCAAAAATACGAGGTATCGTTTCCGGATCTTTCCTTCGAGATAAGCTCCGAACCGTGGTGGATAGCCCACTATGCAGCTCTAGTGCAATGTTAATTATCCAAACCAGAAGCTGCTATTACTATAACCAATTTTGTAAATGTTCTTTCAAACAATCGTCATCTCGGTGTCCTTAACTATTTCTTTTCCGAGCCCTCCAAAAGTGTTCTTGAACTTAACAGCCAATCTTCTTCCTTTAAATGCGATGCAATTGCGGTCACGGCTAAACAAAGATTCGACACATCCGCAAAAAAGAGCAACAGAAAAAGCAAAAGTTCCATTGTGAAGGCGGGAGGAAAAAATTTCCTCTATCAGCCAGACATCGGTCGCGCTGTTTACGCAAATAGAAAGTTGTTGCCAGAAACGAGAATCTAATAACGAGTTTTGTTGTTTATCTCTTTTGATTTAAAAGGTTATTTTGAAGATAATTGGAAAAGGTAAAAGACATCAATCATTTTGAAATATAATTTGAAAGAAGTTTGGAGACTAAAAATGTTTTTTAAATGAAAACTAGCTGAGCTCGATTCTGGGAACTCAGTAATACAGATGGATAGATAAAGATATAGAGATAGAGCTATATAGATATATGAATATATTGTTATAGATATATAAATATATAGTTATAGATATATAAATATATAGTTATAGATATATAAATATCTATAACTAAGATAGAAGATAATTTTTTCCCACAGCGGCAGTAGTTTTTATTTACAATTGATGATTTTTATTCAGTCTCCATGAACAATTTCAGGAACAATGATAGAATGGATCCGCTGCTGTGGGTCGTCGCTGGAGTTCTGCTGATTTGCCCTACTGTCCAATCGACCCTTTTGAATCAAGAAGAAGGTAAGTCAGTCGAAGATATATCATGGGGTGGGCAATACAACAAAGTAACTATGTAGTTGTAAAATACAAATACAACGTTAAAATACGCAATGAAAATCCATCAAATCGGGACATGTTTCGGGAGATACATCTCCCTTCATCAGCAGAAAATGACAAATACAACGTTAAAATACGCAATAAAAATCCATTAAATCTGGACATGTTTCGGGAGATACATCTCCCTTCATGAGCAGAAAATGACAAATACAACGTTAAAATACGCAATAAAAATCCATTAAACCTGGACATGTTTCGGGAGATACATCTCCCTTCATCAGCAGAAAATGACAAATACAACGTTAAAATACGCAATAAAAATCCATTAAATCTGGACATGTTTCGGGAGATACATCTCCCTTCATGAGCAGAAAATGACAAATACAACGTTAAAATACGCAATAAAAATCCATTAAACCTGGACATGTTTCGGGAGATACATCTCCCTTCATCAGCAGAAAGTGACAAATACAACGTTAAAATACACAATAAAAATCCATTAAACCTGGACATGTTTCGGGAGATACATCTCCCTTCATCAGCAGAAAATGACAAATACAACGTTAAAATACGCAATAAAAATCCATTAAACCTGGACATGTTTCGGGAGATACATCTCCCTTCAGCAGAAATTTTCATCCATCATTTTCTGCTGATGAAGGGAGATTTATCTCCCGAAACATGTCCAGATTTGATGGATTTTTATTGCGTATTTTAACGTTGTATTTGTATTTTAAAATTCTTAACGCAATGTTCTATAAGACGAGTTTTTATCTTAACTATGTAGTTACCTAGTTGTAGTATTCACCCCTACATAGTTGTAGTAGTTATAATACTTACCTATAGTTGTACTTTGCCCTACAAAAAAAGTCAAAATAAAATCTTTAACAAAATTGTTAAATTCATGAAATTTTGAAACTTTTATAAAAAATATTAGAACAAACACTTTTTTTTAATTTAAGTTTCTGATTTTTCTGCATAAAACCTTTAAAAAAATCTTGCATATTTCTTTCAATAATTTCCCTGCTTCAAAATTGAAGGTTTCTGTCAGATTTTCTTTTTTTGAAGATTATTTGCGGGTTTCATGAAGGATATTGAAACAAAAACCTTTAATTTAAGAGTTAATGAAAAAACATACAATTTTCCCCTATAAAACTTTGAGTTTCTCAATTTTGATAAAGGTTTATGCTGACTTATTTTGTTTAAAAATTTTAATATAATAAACTTTTTATAAAAATCACAAACTTTGCAATGGGATATTTCGTAAAATACACAGAAATGATGATTAAAGGGTATTTTTTAACTTCAAAAATGTATGGTGACATAACATGGAGCAAGAGGAAAATAAAACGTCACAGTGTGTGAAATGGTAGGAGATGGGAGAGTATACAAAAAGATTAAAAAGGCGTGACCTAACAAATTAACGCACGCATAACCATTGCATGACCACTGAGCAACATATAAGCACTGGAGCGAGTTACCGACCACTTTACACCTTTTTGAGGGAAGGTAAAAAAAATTGCCATTTCGCGTAGGTTTGCGTAGATTTAAAATTTATTTCTGGCTATCAAAAATACATTACAGGTTACATATTTAATGTTTTTACATCCTTACTTATAAGAAAAAGAAGACAAAAGACACCAAAAAATCAGTTTTAAACATTTCTGTGACGTCACGTGAGACTTCGTAGCCAAGGACGAACGTTTTGTCAACATTTCTTCCGAATTGTATGCATTCACGCGGCACTGTAAAATACATTGTCTCTCACTAGGAGTCCGCGCTTCAGTGTTTATAGTTATATTATAGTCTAGCTCAGTGGTTATAAGACAGTCATCGTGTACACATTTTTGACGGGAACAGTGAAAATGTTAAAAATTGCCGAAGTAATATCTAAGTATAGTAGATAAGTTTGCGGTGTATGGTTTAATTTCAGAAATATTGTCATGAAATTCTGTAGTCCAGTTGCAAAAGTAGCTATATATAGGAAAAGCTTTTTTGAGTAAATCGCAAAAAACTCTCATGACTTAAAGATTTGCACTGCGATGTCGCCTTTCAGGCGCCAACATAATGACCAGTTCTTTTGTTTCCCTGTTCTTTAAAATAAACGAGAACAGCATGATCTTGTGTTTAGAACATCAATCTTTTTTACAACTTGTTCTCTTGCAAATACAAAACAGATCAGGATTTTTTTTCCTTTATGCGTATAAAAACAATATGTGGAAAAGAACGCAAAGAGGAATAACTGTTCCATAGAAAGAACACAAATTGCAAAGTGTTCTTCGAGAGCAAAGGATGAACTATCGTTAATACAATAATATTATTTTGTTATAAAAATTAAGAAATAATGCTACAATTTTCACTAAAACGTGTAAGTTCTCATAACATGTATACAGTAATACTTCATGTTTCACTGTAAACTAAATTTTCCCTTTACAGAGAACCAACTTCCATTGGCCCAAATCAAAGAAACCGAAGAGTCCGGATCCATCGTCGCAGAATACATCTGGGCAATCCGGAACGTCCGGCAATTGCTGCACTCCACAAAAGACGACGCTTTCGTCGGTCCGGAATTCTACACCGGCAGACCCGGGTACAAGATCCGGCTCAGTCTGACGACCAGACAAGTCAATCCGGTTGATGGCTTGTCCTACCTCGGACTGTGGTTCACCCTCGCTCCCGGACTCTATGACGAAGTCCTGGAGTGGCCGTTTCCTTACACTCTCAACCTGACTCTAATGGACAGACGGAAGTCCGGACACAAATTAACAGAATACCAAGCGCCTGAACATGCAATTCCTACTCCTGCTCATCTGAGACCCCAATTAACTAATTCTAAGCAATTAGATGCTGGATATTCTAATTACGGGCATCAATCCGCTGTCCTGCCGGATGCTCTACTCCCGGACCCCGAGGTCTCGGAACAAGGATCCACTATCTCCAAATCACCGACGGATCCAAGATCACCAAATAATCAGATCCAGGATTCTACATTTCCGAACCATCCAAACACAGAATTCAGTAGGCAAGGAATTCCAACATCTGAATTTCAAACACCCGAGCAACCAAATACAAGAATTCCTGAATCTCCATTTGCAGACAGTGCATCAAGAAATGGCGCAACTGGATTCCAGGATGCTGGATATTTGAATCGAAGGCGTCCCGAATCTGGATTCAGGAAGCAAGGTGATTTCGAAACTGGATTTTCGAATACTGGACTTAGGAATCAACGTGTTTCTGTTTTCCCTGGCTCCGCACCGAGTCGTCTAGAAAATCAAGAATCTACATTTTCGGATGGTGAACTAAAGACAAAAGAAAATACTGGATATCCATTGCAATATCCTACCCTAATGCGACAAGTTCCATCTCACCAAAGAAATCCAAGCCTGCCATTCTCAGACCCTGGACTAGCGGATCACAAAACACTGGATTCCATATCTTCTAATTCCCCACTCCCAGATTCAACAATACCGAACTTTAGTTCCTTATCTCATGATAACCCAAACTCAAGACCACCCAATAACCATAATCAAGATGCTGAGATACCTCGTATACGCGGTCATTCAAATCTCAGTCCACCAGATGGCCCAATTCAGAATGCAAGAACTTCATTCTCACATGCCCACCATGACCCACCAACTTCAACAGATATTCAGGACGAAGGGCTTTCCCTGGGACATGGAAACCAAGATTCTAGGTTGCCGGATCACCAGATAAATGCAAGGGACTCTCCTTTGCAAGTCCATCATGGCCCATCAAGATTGACAGATATTCAGGACAAGGGGATTTCTCTAGGACATGGCAATCAAGATTCTAGATTACCGAATGATCATATTAATCCTCTGCACTCGCAAATATTACCGGATGGCCCATTTCCGGACGTCGATCGGTCCATCCACTTGACAATCAACCCCACAAGCGCCCTCTGCCGGCTGAGGAAGCAGTTTCTCAGGCCACGCAACAAGAGGAGGGGTGGAGGGTGCGGTAAAGGGTTCTTCGTCCCTCTGGATCGCCTGCAGGAGTTCGTCTTGGAGGACGAGGTACTCGTGAGGACGACCGTCTTCCTTCAGACGAGGAGGACCCTCAGTCCGAAGAGCGCCAGGGTCCTCATGAGGGGACACCAGCTGGTGTCGGAGTTCCTGTGGAATGTGAGTTTACGTATGTGGATTTAATGTATCTTTAAATACCGAGGGTATATGTGGTGGCCTGGTTGGAAGAGCCTCGAGCTTCTAATCGGAAGTTTGCGAGTTCGTTTCTCGTCATCCAAACGATTATCACATTGTAGCATGGGGGGGAAATAACATGAGAACATACTACACCATTCATTGTAGTAAGAATTCCAACCACGAAATTTATACTTTTTCGCTAAGTAGTCGAAAATGGGAGGGACCAGACACAAATTTCGTTACCCCCAGCAACCTTATTTCATATTTATGCGAAGCAATAATACACGAAGCACATAATACACGTCCCCAAACGAAATTGGTGCGACCGCCATCTTGGTTAGTATATGGTTGCTCTAACCGGCCACAGGATCAACGCTTTAGAAATAACTATACAGTTAACTAAATTTGATCTGATTCAAAGCTTATCTCACAAGTCTCCTTTTTATAATTCCTCTATGTAGTGTAGAGTAAACTGATGCGTATTAAGTCTGTAATGTAGACCGTGATCCAAAATTTGTGAAGCAATGTTTCCGGTTAGTTTATTGACTTGACATCACACAAGAGCAATAAATTGGCATATTGCTGACGTTTCGGTACATCCCGATGATTCGGAACGTCCCCCGGTAAAAAACCCAAAGAAAAATTACTTGTAATTTTGAACGATGGTCATATGATGAGGTTTGGTTTGGTTAAAAAACGTCGCACTAGAGCTGCACAGTGGGCTATTGGCGACGTTTCGGGGCCTATCTCAAAGGAAAGGCCCGGGAACGATGCCTCGTATTTTTGAACCATGGTCAGATGAGCTGGCACTCAACGCCTTCAATAGACGTCGGGACTTTGGACCCCGATCAGATGTATCGTGCACCAGTCCCGTGTACACGCCGTTAATTTTTTGTGGATGTTCTGGACGACATTCTAGTATTTTGGTAGCGAAGTTGGCAACCCTCCGATCGCAATATCACTACTTTTTACTAGTCTTTAGTCTAGTCCATTGCAAGGTTTTGAACCGAGGACCCTTGGATTCCCAGCTGACGCCTTAATCCACTCGGCCACGGAGGCTTCCATATGATGAGCATAATACCCGCACACTGGCTCTAGGATGCTTGAACCACGACAGACGCAATGTACTCAGGTCCCCTATATAATATATTTTATTGTGGACGACGAGGAAGAAAAATGGCAGTCCTCCGATTACGACCTCGCTGTACTTTCAAAGTCGAGATTTGAACCGCAACCCTCCATTTATAAGTTCCAGTACTTTATCGCCTAAGCCACACAGTCGTCTATTTAATTTGCGCCATCCTCACCTATAGGTCAGTCTTTGGTACTCTACCAAGGCCGAGTCCGGTACTCTTCGGCCACCCGCCGGCTTCAACTAATTTTAAATATCGAGGACCCATAGCCTTGGTTGGAAGAGCGGCAAGCTCGTAATTAGAAAGATTACGATCGACAAAGTCCAATCGATGATAGCAGTGTAGAGGTTTGGTTTGATTAATTAACGTCGCACTAGAGCTGCACAGTGGGCTATTGGTGACGGTTCGGGTCTATCTCGAAGGAAAGACCCGGGAACACATACACATTCACACACACATTCATTCATACCTGCACCTCGTTATTTTAGAACCATGGTCAGATGACGAGGAAACACCTGAACTGGCACCCAACGCCTTCAATAGACGTCGGGACTTTGGACCCAGATGTATCGTGCACCAGTCCCGTATACACGTTGTTCATTTTTGCGGATGTTCTGGACGACTTTCCTAGTATTTTGTAGCGAAGCTGGCAACCCTCCGATCACAAGATCACTACTTTTTACTTTTCTTTGTCAAGTCCATCACCTGGCATCGAACCGGGAACCTTCGTATTCCTAGCTGACGCCCTTAACCGCTCGTCCACGGAGGCCTCAGTAGTATAGAGGAAGTTGGTAACAAGGAAAGACACTACTGATCTCTAACTGTAACTTCTGGAAAGGGCAATACATTTTGTTGACTTGAAGCCGATCTGGAGGCAGCCATGATGAGTCTCACTTTCTTTGCTACCGCAATATTTCGTATATTTTTCATGTTAAAATAATCCGACGTGTATTGCTTTTGGCTTAGTTTTATTCTATTTTCTTTTTAAACCCATTTTAAATGCAATCTGCTGTTAAAATAGAAAGTCGTTCGCAAGTCACAGTCGAAGTAGATAAAAAGCTTGAGCAAAAACTATTTGTTTATCAATATAAAAATTAATTCTATAAGAAGAAAATATAATATCTATATACATTCAATATTTCTACAATGCTATGGTAATAAAAAACACCACTAAATCACTTTAAACAAATATTGGGGCACAGCATGGCTGCTTTCAATTGGCTTCAATGCGCCCATAGAGGAAACAAGGTTTGAGCCTTCCAGCAGTTACAGTTAGAGTTCAGTGAAAGACATCCTCAACCGCAAGCCTTTGATTAAGATTTCGAAGTACTCACAGGACGAAATTCGAACGTATAACTTTCCATCCATGAGCTCGGTACCCTTCTGACCAGAAAACCGCGATCCCCTCCTTAATTAATTTCTCACTTTAAATTATCTTTTAATCACGTTTTATTACTTATTAACAGTAATTTAATCCATTGTGGTTGAGGAACACCTTTGATATTTATGTTCTATTTATAGAACAGTTGCTTTCTATTCTTTTCTCCAGTCAATACCCCGATAGTTGCAACGGTGATACCCTAGTGATGTCATGCTTTTGAATGGAGTTAGATAAAAAAACGGAAGAAAATCGATTTTTTTATGCTCCAGAACATGCAGTTGTAGTTGAATTTAAAGAACGGGTGACAAAAGAACAGGTCGTTATATTGGTAACCGAGAGTCTCCTCTCGAACGCAAAGGGTTAGAGCAAAATGAAAATCTAAAATTATCTCATTTTTAACTATAGTAAAATTCAAATTATCCGGATCAATTCGAATCAAATTCAAAATAATTAGATAATTCAAGACAAAAAAATATTTTTCTTTGTAAAAAATGAATTTTGTTTTAATGTAATTTGATTTAATGCACGGAGGAAAGAAGATGGTGGATGTGATTTGGCGAGATTTCACGTGAAGTGAGGAAGCAACCTTAAAGTATGTACAAACAAACTTAGATAGCAGTGCGTTTTCAACGCGGACTGCTGTATTTAAGACAGGAATTTTAATGTATAAAAACTCAAAATATAACCGTTTGTGCAGTTGTGGGATTGCAGTTCAAGTTCCAAATCAATAAAGGAGGCTATTATTTCCACTTCATAGGTAAATTAAATTATAAAATAAATTATCGCCAAGTAGTGGTATAAATTAGTGCTTTGGTAAGCGCTAAATCCTTCGCCAATACCTACTTTTAAAGTGATTATTTACTTCACATTGTAAACCTGTTTTGGACTTTATCGCACCTCCACCTTCTTCTTTCCTCCGTGGATTTAATGACTATGATTTTGGTTTGGTTTTGTTAATTAACGTCGCACTAGAGCTGCGCAGTGGGCTATTGGCGACGATTCGGGGTCAATCTCGAAGGAAAGACCCGGGAACACATACACATTCACACACACATTCATACATGCACCTCGTTATTTTAGAACCATGGTCAGATGACGAGGAAAGACCTGAACTGGCACCCAACGCCTTCAATAGACGTCGGGACCCCGATCAGATGTATCGTGCACCAGTCCCGTATACACGCCAGTATAATTTGTTGGATATTCTGGACGACTTTCTAGTATTTTTGTAGCAACGCTGGCTAATGGCTATAAAAAACAATAACATTAACAGATAAAAAACTTTTAAAATGTGAAATTTGCTGATTTTTTTTCTCAAAATAATAATTGGCGATAAACTTTGTTTGATCCGGATGACTGGAGTTCGAATAATGGGAGTTCTACTGTACCACTCTTGTGATGCTATTGTCCGCAGGTGAATGAGCCGTCCTCCGAAAAAGGACGCGTGTCCAGCGACCCCTTCCATGTGAACTCCGAGTCCTACCTGTTGGTGCTGCGGATGTCCTTCGGGTCCCCGGACGACGTCGGCCTCTTCGTCACCCTCGTCCCCGGGGAGTTCGACGACGCTCTGCACTGGCCCTTCGCCTACACCTTCGAGTTGTCCGTCGCTGATTCGTCAGGAAACGAACGTCGGATTAGCGTCGATCCTACGTCGGGGACATGTCCGCTTCAGGTCTGTATCGTCATGACGTCATATGAGCCCTCAGTTTCAAAACCTAATAGATATCTTTTTTCGATTTTCAGATTATGACAATATTTTTTTAGCTTTCGTAGCAGCTAGATAATATTCATTTTACGGTGTGAAAGCAGCAGTTGGTTTTAAAAACAGATGAGTACAGAAATCAATTTTAAAAGCAGATAGATCCAGATGCGCATAGGTTACTGCGCACTAATCGCAGTGCTGTAATTAGTTGCAACTTGCAAAACCAGATAGATCCCATAACTGGGTTTCAAAACCAGATTGACCGCATAGGTTGCTTGTAAAATCCAAAGCGTGCTTGCAATACATCCAAAAGAAGCGAATTCGTTGGAAAACGAACTTTGGATTAGCGTCGATCCGACGTCGGGGACATGTCCGCTTCAGGTCTGTATAAGCATGACGTCATACGACCTCTCAGTTTCAAAACCAGATAGATAACTTTTTTCGATTTTCAGATTATGACATTATTTTTTTAGTTTTCGTAGCAACTAGATAATATTTATTTTACGGTGCGAAAGCAGCAGTTGGTTACAAAAACAGATGAGTACAGAAATCAATTTCAAAAGCAGATAGATCAAGATACGCATAGGTTACTGCGCACCAATCGCAGTGCAGTAATTAGTTGCAACTTACAAAACCAGATAGATCCCATAACTGGGTTGCAAAACCGAATTGACCCCATAGCGTGATTTCAAAACCAGATATATAAAAAAGAAGCGAATTCGTCGAAAAACGAATGTCGGATTAGCGTCGATCCGACGTCGGGGACATGTCCGCTTCAGGTCAGTATCGTCATGACGTCCTATGAGCCCTCTCGTTTCAAAACCGGATAGATAACATTTTTCGATTTTCAGATCATGACATTCATTTTTAGTTTTCCTACATATCTCTCAATAGGTGAAGTCATAACATTCAAAAGCAGCTAGGGAATATTCATTTTATGGTGAGAAAGTAGCAGTTAGTTGCAAAATCAGATAAATGCAGAAATCAATTTCAAAAGCAGATATATCAAGATGTTCATGGTTTACTCCGCACCAATAGCAGAGCAGTAATCAGTTTCCAACGACCAAATTATGGGGTCAATCTGGTTTTGCAAGTTAAAACCAGATTGACCCCATAATTTGGTTGCAAAACCATATATATCCCATAGCTTAGTTGCACAACCAGGTAGATCCAAAATAAGAAACCACAGACATTATTATTTTTGATTTTGTGTATAAAAGATGTCTTACAATTTTTACAATACAATATATTACTGTCAGGGATAAGCGGCAAACATAGTAATAAAGCCATTGTTTCTTTTTTTTTAAAGTCTGTTGAGAAGTTGTTTTTTTGTTAATTTAGTAGCAAACGTTCTAAGAGATGTTAAATACGGGTTGGTCCCAAAATCGTCACGACTTGTTTAATATACAATTTAATATATTCTTATTATTTAATTATTAATGATATTTAATTTATTGTTAATTAAGCTAAGCGACTTATTTAAAATATTATTGAAATAGTTGGCCCAAAAAAATGCTTTATTGCGCCAGTACAGTTAAATTTGATACCATCCTGTATTTATACAGTACGAGTCGTATATAAATGTGTAAAGTATAATTCTGAGCTTTAAGTTGATTCCTCCATCGGATTAGTATGAAAAGAAAGACAAAATAAAATTACGTGTTGTTGAAATGAGTTATGTGGTGTTAAAGTTATGGGATTGCTGATTAAAATTTAAATTTAAAAGTTCAAATTATAATTATTTTCCAGGCATTCACCCGCCCCAGGCACCGCCCCAACGCCCCTTGCGGCTTCCGGAAACTGGCCGGGTTGGCGCGAAACAGCTCGTTGGCGGTGAAGTTCACCGCCATTTTGGACCAGATGCCGCACTTCGCCAAGTTGGCGGTGAAAGATGGATTTCTCGTCGCCGAGTACGTATGGAGGGTGCCAAACATCGAAAGGAAAGTGAGTGCAATCACTTAATATTGAAATTCTAGGATAAAAAGTTGTGTTGTTGTTGCCTTGATATGTTAAAATTGTTCTTGATCAAATAAAATATACATAATGTCAGATATAAGTTTTAAAATTATGTATTCTAACCGACTATAAGCTCCAAATTGGAAGTAAAAAGGAAAGATTATCATTTTACGCAAATAAATAATTTGTTATTTCCATGTTTTATTTAAGGAAATAATTTGTAATTAATATATAATAGACACTATGTACGACCTGTTGTCGAGATTAATTGTTTGTGGATACAGAATCGATTTTGCCTCTGTTATTGGTCAATAAAAAGACACGTGGAAAACACTTATTTTCTTAAAATTAAGGCAATCCTCCTTTCTTTTAAACATGCGAATCGATCCATTTTAATATTAACTTAAATAACAAACCAATAACACACAGTAAATTTATCACGAAAACTATTTCCGTTTGGAGGGATTCTCGGAAATTCTCGGTTCTCCCACCGATCCCCACGATTCAAGCACGAGCCAATCAGTTATCGAATACCAAGTGCAGCCCAAATCAGAAAATTCATTTCAAGATAAGGGGGATCTCCATACTAAGTAGAGGTTGCCATGGTAACAATGCAGCCGACATCGAACTTTTGGTTGCAGTTTTGATTGAATGCAGTTTTTCCCCCCTCCTCAATTGTGTATTACGGCAACAGGCTTGCTATTTATCAGAGGTTTTGTTTACTTACCGTAAAAATTTCATTTTCAATTCTAATCTTCATTTGAGAAAATTAGTAAAATATCTGATTTTAGTTTTAAAATACACTAATAAATTTAGCTGCAGCCCGGCTGTACTTGCTGTAGTCCACGAGTCGTCACTGAAATATTTGTAAAAATTAAACAACAACTTTCTGCTGTTCAATATGTAAATATATTTATGTGTTAAGATGAGTGTTTCCTATTATAATCTGTTCGAATCCGGGAAATGGACTTAACATAGAAAAGTAAAAAAAGTAGTGATCTTGCGATCGGAGGGTTGCCAGCTTCGCTACAAAAATACAAGAAAGTCGTTCAGAATATCCAACAAATTATACTGGCGTGTATACGGGACTGGTGCACGATTAATCTGATCGAGGTCCAAAGTCCCGACGTTTATTGAAGGCGTTGGGTGCCAGTTCAGGTGTTTCCTCGTCATCTGACCATGGTTCTAAAATAACGAGGTGCATGTATGAATGTTTGTATGAATGTGTGTGTGAATGTGTATGTGTTCCCGGGTCTTTCATTCGAGATTGACCCCGAACCGTCGCCAATAGCCCACTGTGCAGCTCCAGTGCGACGTTAATTAACCAAACCAAACCAAACCTATTATAATCTAAAAGTCGTCCAGAACATCCGCTGGTTTGGTTTTGTTAATTAACGTCGCACTAGAGCTGCACAGTGGGCTATTGGCGACGGTTCGGGGTCAATCTCAAAGGAAAGACCCGGGAACACACACACATTCATACATGCACCTCGTTATTTTAGAACCATGGTCAGATGACGAGGAAACACCTGAACTGGCACCCAACACCTTCAATAGACGTCGGGACTTTGGACCCCGATCAGATTTATCGTGCACCAGGCCCGTATACACGCCAGTATAATTTGTTGGATATTCTGGACGACTTTCTAGTATTTTTGTAGCGAAGCTGGCAACCCTCCGATCGCAAGATCACTACTTTTTTACTTTTCTATGTCAAGTCCATTGCACGGATTCGAACCACCAATCCTCTGATTAGTAGCTGAACGCCTTACCAACTGAGCAACTGGGGCTCCCAGAACATCCGCAAAAATTAACGGAGTGTATACAGGACTGATGCACGATACATCTGATCGGGGTCCAAAGTCCCGACGTCTATTGAAGGCGTTGGGTGCCAGTTCAGGTGTTTCCTCGTCATCTGACCTTGGTTCTAAAATAACGAGGAGGATTTATGAATGTGTATGTCTTCCCGGGTCTTTCCTTCGAGATAGACCCCAAACCGTCACCAATAGCCTACTGTGCATCTCTAGTGCGACGTTAATTAACCAAACCAAACCAAACCAAAAACCTATTATAATCTTGTTGAATGTGTGCTGCTTTTGGCAGGGTTTTTTGAAAAAAGAAAAAGCGGATCAAATCACGATGCGTGGCGTAATAAGTGGACAACCCCTAACAAGTATACGATCTCACTTCTTATTTTTCTTATTTCGTCCCACCTCCAATTCGATTCGCCTTGGATTTTATGTCTCCCACAGACACATCGCGAGCTGTGCAATGTTAATAAAATTCACTAATTGTATAACTTACTTACAAAATAAAGAGCAATTCAATTAGGGCCAATCTTTTGAAAATTGTTTCAACAAAAGTTTATTTTTCTTGCAAAAAAAAGTTAAAGGAAAAATCTTTTCAAAGAGCTCACAATGTTTCGTTTGTTCTTAGAAAAGGGAAAATTAAAAAAAAAAAACGTTATTTGTGTCAATTGTTTCAAGGTCTATTTTCAATTAACAGGTGTGGTGATTAAGGTAAGAACTAGGCCTAACTGATCTGACTAGATTGGGCTAGTTTGTTCTTGCTCTTTATATGTTCGATGTGGTTCAGTACACCTGCAAAGCAAAACATCATTACATATTATTTTGATAAAAAAGATAAGGAATTTTTTTTTCATCGATTGGTCCAGTTTTAAAATTATAATACCGCAACTGCTGCAGTATTAATTCCCAGTTTTATTTCACATACATCTTATAAAAGTTGCCTATATTTTGAAAAAATCGTTATTATTCTTGCAGTTTTTCGTAAATTTTCAGAAATGTTCCCCAAAACGTTATAATTACTTTTATTTTAATTGATTAATTAATTTCATACACAATTTTTTTTATTCTTCGAGGTTTTACTTGCTCTGTAGCCCCCCCCCCCCCCTATCAATGCTATTGTGCCTGTAGTATTGAATTTTCTAGCCACTAACTTCTATGTATCAATTGTCTAACTAACTAACTTCTATGTATCAATTGTCTAACTAACTAACTTCTATGTATCAACTGTCTAATTAACTAACTTCTATGTATCAATTGTCTAACTAACTAACTTCTATGTATCAATTGTTTAACGAACTTCTATATTATGACAATGATGAGTGAAAAGACCAAGTGGTCTATAATCACACAGATCCCCTACATATTCACCGTCCAAGGGCGGCGCTTTTACTAGCAAGTTAACTCTTGTAAATCCTTGATAACCTTCTGTAAACAAAATTACGTAAAGAAGCGACAAGAATTAACTAAATATATAAAAAAAAATCCTGAAGAACTAATAACCTCTCTAATACACCTCTTGTTCAGCAGTTTTGCCAGTTGATCAGACCATGCGTTGACCGAGGTGCCCCTTTCAAAGTTCATATTCGCAATGGTAAACTTCATTTATGTAGCCTAGAGCTAATGTTATGTTAAATTACTTGTTCTACTGGAGGCGAACCACGACCTTCGTAAATCCTGAAGACTCAACAGTATTGAATTTTCTAAATTATGCCTCATCCACTTCTCTTCTCCCACCCCAGCTGCAGCTGGCGAAGTCGGACCGCCTCAGCAACCTCCTCAGCGAGCGCTTCTACTCGCAGCCGCAGGGCTACCTCCTCCAGCTGCAGCTGCGCTTCCAGCGTCACAACGCGACCGCGGGCGTCTTCCTCACTCTGCTGGAGGGCGCCCACGACCAGCTGCTGGAGTGGCCGTTCCAGCGGCGCTTCCAGCTGCGAGTGGTGGACCAGCAAGAGGGCGGAGGCGACATCTCGGTGGAGGTGGACCCCCGGGACCCCGATGTGAGGGGAGAGGCGTGCGCGGGGTCCTTCTGGCGTCCCTTCGGCCGCAACGACGCCTGCGGGTCGTCCAGCGCAGCTACCTACGACCAGCTGTACGACAGGTGAGAGTTCGGGGTCACTTTGATATGATGGGGGGTGAATACTACAACTAGATAACTCCATAGGACGATGTTCCCGGGCCTTTCCTTCGAGATAGACCCCGAACCGTTGCCAATAGCCCAATGTGCAGCTCTAGTGGGACGTTAATTAACTAAACGAAGACTAACTATCTCCCTATCTAACACTTGATTTTTCAGTTCTATATTCGCTCTACTTTTAACCCTTCGTGTTTCCAGCCAAATACTACATTAAACTCTAGAATGACAAAATTGTATTAATTGTCCAAAATTGTCTAATACAAAATTGTGCATGCAACAACACATAAAATATTATTTGTAAACTTTAAAATATATATATATACGTACAATAAAACTTCATGTGTTGGTATTGCATGTACATGCTAAATAACTTAGCTATCTTATTTCTTTTAGGTTTTATTGAGTGTCAGAATTGTAAAAATTATTTGATTTTTGGGTCTGATTTTATTTTATTTGAGATTCCTAGAGCCGAAGGCTCTTTAACTCTCTCATGAGTTAATTACATGGATTAGTTACCTAAACTGGTAAACATTAGGTAATGGACAATATACAAGACAGCACAAACAGAAAAACACAAATTCCCAAAAAGAAAAAAGTCATTACAAAACAAATCCCTTAAAGAAGGGAAAGTTAGAACCTAATCTAAGTTTAAACAATAAGTCAGCAGGAGCTGAGAGGGGTAACATGGGTAAAAGTTCGTCATGATTGGAGAGGAAATGTTCCACTTTTTGGGTTCGTTAGTTCCTGAAGCTTGAGGTGATCATGGCTACAGCTTTTCCAGTGGTGTGCAGCAGTGCTTACTCATGATTTGGAAGAAGGTCTCCTAATATGGGTGGGGCTAAGCCGACGAATGAACGTGCAGCGAAGCATCCTCATCGAAGATGTCCATGAGCGCTTGCATCTTTCCAGTTCCATTTTCTTTAGTTCTTGTAAGAGTTCCAAAAGCGGCACAAATTCCTTATATGTGTGATTTTGGTGTTGCTCTTTGAGAACAGAAGCATGGTCATCAGTGCAGACATTTTCACTACATTTAGCATTTACGTTTTGTGTTTTTGTCTGCTCTGAATTGCCTTTGTTAGTTGATTCTTTAATTTTTGGTTTTGGGTAAGCCGGACATTGCCGCCAAGAGGCAACATGACCTTCCGTCCCACAATTAATGCAAACAGGGTTGTCAAGCCATTTGATGGTACAATCCCGAGTCTCGTGATCCTTTCCACATTTCAGACATCGGGTTGGCATATTGCAATAAGTAGAGGTATGCTGAAATTTGGCTGAAATTTATTTAGACTAGGTGCCGAGAAGCGAAGCTTCTATAACCCTTACAAATTGATATTTTTACATGAGATGGTACATGAATGGTATTTAACATTGGATGGACGACACAAAACAGCACAATACAAACAAAAACCAAAAAACAAATTCAACACAGAAATCACTCGCTAGGCAACAAGCCAGGACGAGGAACATTAGGGTAGACAGTCCAAATGGCATCGACAGAGTCGAGAGAGTCACTTTGGGTCGAGAGAGTCACTTTGAAGAAAAGAACTTCTTAATTGGTTGAGACAGAATTTGCTTCATCCTCATTGGAGGGGAGAAAAAATGGCCTAAAAGTTAAAGAGTCCGCCGTATCACTCCGCGAGCGGAGTAACATGGCAAAGTTCCAGGTAAAAAGTCACAAATGGTTGTGGGCACAATCCAATTGGCCGATGGTTGGGGTTACCCTCTCCTGATTGGAGGGGAGAGTAATCATGGTATTCAGACAGTCTGGCACCAGTCACACGCACCAGGGTGGTGCGACGATGCAGCCGCAAAATTTTTGGAGTAGAAACTAATAGGTGGGCGGAGCTAAACACGTCCTCCAGGGGAGTGCGTCGAGTGCTTCCGCTGGTAGAAGTGAATTACTTTCTATTGATGAGAAGATCCAGTGCGTTCCTCATGAGTCCGCTGCTGTTTTTTAACATCAAAGAAAGAGATGAATGCATTGACTTTGTCGGCGATGTTGGGCTGGAAAAGTAGAGGTATGCCCAAAATTATTACATTTATAACACTGGGGTACAGCTCTTTTATTTTTATAAGTTTCGCATTTAACAGACATGAAACAAATGCGATTTATATCAAGAATTTTAAAATTTTCATCAGTTTTAGGAAGTTCTATTAAATAGACTCCAAGGAGTTTTTTAGATGGTCGTTTTTTTAAATTGGGTAATTTTAAGAATTTCAAAGTTTATACCTTGAAGATCATCTCGGATGTCCTCCGGCGAAAAATCCGGAGTAAGTCCTTTGATGACGACTTTCATCGGTAAGTTCAATTTAGGTGAAAATGGGGTTGGGAGCTTTGAATTTTTATAAATTCGCCAGAATTTTCACACGAGAGTGTGTTGTCCAAAAATTTGTTAAGTTCTTTGAGATGACACAAAATGCCTTTATCCGACTTTACGAAGATGGGTGGAGGCGGGAGAGGATCATTGTTCTCCTCTTCTCCAGTGTCCATGCAATCGTCAGAAGTGGTGATGTTTTCAATCACCATCGCCTTGTCCACTTAAAGACTTAGGTCAGATGATGATTATTCTTTATTTATGTGTTTGACATTCTTTGGTAGCTTGGCAAGTTCCTCAAAGAAATCCTTAAAAAGTTCCTTATTGTTTACAAATTCAGCAATGCCCGTCTTTTCCTCCACAATGGGTGGTTTAGCTGGGCATGACCTTTTGCTTTTCTTAACTTTCGCTTTAGAAGACTTGAATTTCTCCTCTTCCTGTCGAGCAGAAGCCGGCTAACTTTCTTGACGGATGCGTCTTTGCCATCCTTTCCCAGCTTTGGCCAGTCATCATGATGTTCAACATTTGGAATGAAATTGGTCCGCAACATTATGGACTCGGAAGCTAATCACTAATCTAAGTTTCGACTCCAGAGAGGAGCAAATGTAAAGATAATTCTTAAACTCCCTGTATTTATACCCAGAAAAAAAATCAGAATTAAACCTCTATTATGTATAAAACATTCAATTAAAAAAAAAACTTTTTTTTGCTGGGTACATCTACTTTTAAAATAAATATTTAATATAGTTCCACACATATCCATATACTTTTTAATGTATATTGGACGATTCAAAATATAAAAAAAGAAAAAGTATGGTCTTAATCGTACTAGTTTAATAGATGTCTTGAAAAAACTCACTTCAAGCTTGAAATCTTTCATCACAACTAATTCCTCATTTCAGGAAGTTCATTCGCTACGGCGCCATACTCCTCAAAGTCGTCATCTTCCTCGAAGAGATCCGGCCTCCCCGATTCGCCACCCTGACCGTCCGAGACCACCACCTGGTCGCCCGTTACGAGTGGCGGGTGTCGGACCTCCGTTCCAAGATCCGGCAGTCGAAAGAGGTCCCTTTCCTGGACAGCGATAAGTTTTATTTGTCGAACAACGGCTACCGGATGATGCTGCGACTCTACCCGGAGAAGGCTGCTGGACATGCCGGACTCTACGCCGTGCTGGTACGAGGGGAATACGACGATGAGCTTATGTGGCCTTTCCCGCACACCTTCCGCTTGGAGGTCCGGACCCATCCGGGAGGGAGGACCATTACCAGGACCACATACCCAGGGGAGTCCGGCAGCGGATGTCCGGACGTTGCCTTCCGGAGACCCGACAGGGAGTTGGCCGAGTGGAGTTGCGGAGAAGGCCGGATGGTGGCGCACCGGACGCTGGACTTGTCACCTGAGGGCGCTGCGGGAAGTTTTGCTGTCGAGGTCAGTAGTATATTTTACATTTAATATATTTTAGCTGTAACTATAACTACATGTCCTGTCACCATAGATTAATTTCTACTGTAAGTAGGACATACCAAAGGTTATTAAATTATAATCCATAACTTATTAACGGGCTATTAAAGATGTAACATAGCACATAGTACTATTTTTCACGATTATTTATTATATAAGTGCACATGAAATTATTTATTGCATTTGCTACATTTTGCAAATGGATATTCGTAAATGAAGTTTTTAAAATTTAAGTTAAGCCGCGCACGAGCAACAATTCCACTCCAACTTTTCATCAACTGAGCAAATGCAAACACAAACTGCGTGCGATTACTTAATTGCCACCAACTTGGGGCCTCCTGGTCTCCGATTTCGCAACCAAACTCGAATTACCTGAATCAATACAAAATCGCTAAATTGTCGATTGCTTACCATAGCTGTTAGCCCGGTAGCGATCGAAAGGATATTTGGCAAATTTAAAGTTTCCCAGTGGGCAGATACAATTTGAGTTTTCTAGTTACACGCCACTAAATATCTTATTGCATGCCCGATAGTTGCCAGTGTGCGACTAGCCTAAATTATCAGCCATTTTTAACTGTGAAAAGACTATTACACCCCTTTTACTAACACATTACATTTTTCTTACAAGGTCTTCCTGGAAGAGTTCCCTAACCCTCCGGTGGCGGCGCTGCGAGTCGATCCACGTGGCGGCGCTCTGGTCTCTAAGTATTCATGGATATTGAAAGACGCTGCGGGTGCTCTTGAACTGCTGAGGTCCGGGGAGAAAGACACTCTGGAGAGTCCTCTGTTTTACACTGAAAACCAGGGATATGCACTGAGGATATCACTGTCCACGGGCGGATCTCCACACAGTCCAAGCTCAAAGGAAAGCGTCGGCCTGTTCTGGACACTACAGAGAGGACAGCATGACGATGCTCTTCTGTGGCCGTTCAGGGGTCCCATCACGCTGAACTTCGTGGACAGGAATGGAATCAAGCATCTCGAAGGGACGACTGGGCCCGACAGGGAGAGCTGCCCACCTAGGGCATTTGAACGGCCGAAGGAGTCACGCAACGAGCACTCGTGTGGTTTTCCGGATATAGTCCCGATGAGCTCACTTCTTTCCGCTTTCGTGTACGACGGGGTGCTTCACGTACAGGCCATCGCGTTGCTCACTTGAAGTATCTGCTTTAAAATACCATATTTTATGGGTTTGATGCTCAGAAGCGGGTTCTTCAAAATGCTAATTTATATTTTGAGGCTCAGAATTCAAATTTCGGGCAGGCCCTAAATTTCGCACAACATATGTTTCGATTTGGTTGAGTGGCAGGAATTATATTTCCCAACCTGTGCAAAGAGGAGATTTGTACAAAATGAGCACAGGAAGATAAATCAGTCGCCACTTCAACAGGTGTACAAGAAGGCCACTAGTTGCCAATTTCACTGCACAAGTGTCTTCCTGGTTGAAAAGAAAAGTGTCTAGCAAGACAAGGGATGGTTTAGGTTGGTTAGTTAAAGGAAGTCGCAATAGAGCTGCACTTAATGGACTATAGGCGACGGTACTGGTCTATCTCGAAGGAAAGAACTAGAGACCCTGAGGGCCCCAGTTTCCCAGTGGATAAAGGCATTCAGCTAGTAATCAGAGGATCTGGGCCCGACTGATGGACTTGACAAAGAAAAGTAAAGATGTAGTGGTCTTGCGATCGGAGAGCAGCCGGGTTTGCTACTGAAATAGTAGGAAGTCGTTTAAAAATATCCAACAAATTATACTGGCGTGTATACGAGACTGGTGCGCGACAAATTTGATCGGAGTTCAATGTCCTGACGCCTATTGAGGTTGCATCGGGTTCCACCTCAAATGTTGTCCTCGTCATCTGACCATAGTTCAAAAATACGAGGCATCGTTCCCGAGTTTTTCCTTTGAAATAGGCCCCGAACTTTCGCCAATAGCTCAATGTGCAGCTCTATTGCGACGTTATTTAACTAAAGCCGAAACCCAGATCGCGCAGTGCCCCGTATTTTTGAACTATGGTCAAATGTCGACACAACACCTGAGCTGGCACCTGAAGCAACCTCAATAGGCGTCAGGACAATGACCCCGATCAGATTTAACGTGTACCAGTCCCGTAAAGATGCCGTGGAAATTGAAGAGGATATCAGACGACTTGTAGTGATGTTATAGAAACACTTGAAGCATGAACACTTTTGTTATTTTCCTGTAGTCATTATGGGGTCAGTATTTTAGATAGACAAAAATTGATTTGTCTCTATTTGTAAAAAAAAAAGAAAATGTTTTAACGCACAATATTGTCAATAATTTGGTGGTCAAATATTATTATTTCGTTTACTTATTGTGTCCAAACCAGTAAATTGTCTTTGTTTCCTTGATCTTGATGTACTTGACATAATATTAATAAATATTATAGCAATAAATAACTTACAAACTCAATTGTTTCCATTAACTGCAATCAAAAAGGGCGGATTTACATAGGGGCTTACTGCGACCTCTAGCGGTCATATCAGAGAACTAATGATCTGCAGAAAATATATAAATACAACCGCAAAAGTTTAAAATATTTATTAATGCCCACATTTAATTTATTTTGTTCGTTTCTTTTCTATAATATGTTATAATTAATTATACTTGATTATAAAACCGTAGCCGGTAGAGGAAGTTACTCGAAGGATTCGTAAACAAACGCAAGAATTTTAGCTTCTTAAAATTGAATACTCATCACCAGCATAGATTCTTCATTGTTTAAAAGTGAGTGATTGTCCCTTTAATCCTCTCCTTGTATTTGTCTCAGATTTGGACTCGTCTACTAAGAGAAAAGAAATACGAAACTACGTTAAATGTTTAATATATTGATGAAATAGCGATCATTAAGTAATAACGTGGCACCCTCTGTACGTAGCGACAATAACACAATTTTGAGATAAGAAAATTAATGTAGTGAAAAGGTGTGAAATATCGAATATATGAACAACAGTTTCAAAAATGTAAAGTTTACTTCAAAATATTCGACTTGAATTTATTATTTTAATCAAAATGTGATTTAATATTTGCTATGTCAGTAGTATTTCTTATTTATTGATTCTCAATTAGTAAAATAGATGAGTATTGACAGCGAATTGTATTGAGAAATTTTTGTCATTGTTAAATTTAAAATCTCATTGTTAAATTTAAAATCTCATTGTTAAATTTAAAATCTCATTGTTAAATTTAAAATCTCATTGTCAAATTTGTTGCTATTGTTAACTTTAAAATAATATACAAGTATAAATAATTATTAGTATTAAAAAAATATGTATTAAATAAAAAATTGCTTGTTGTATCGCATTAGTAACGACATCAACACTACAAAGAACGTCGAACAAAATATACAAGACATGACACAACTGCATGTTAAATGAATTAACAATTTGTGAACAAATGTATTGTAATTTAACATTTTGTAATAACAAAGTAACATTTGTAACAACAATTGTAATTTAACATTTTGTGAACGAATTCTTCCAGGACCACTGAGAAGAACTGGAGTACAAGCTACACAAAATGTAACTTTGTGATTTCTTGAAAATAAAAGAGATTTTAAAATTGTGTATGAAAAGCGAATGCAGTTTTTTTTCAATACCGTTTCAAATTTGAAAACAAGGGGCCATGATATATCTAAGAAGTCAAATTATTGCTTTATTTGAAACTCTGTTCCAACTGTGCGCTGTGCCTGGGGTTCCGGTAGCTGATGTGACGTAAGAAGCCAGTTCCATAGGCGTCGAAATATGAGAATGCCCGGCCCGGTACCCACTTCCTTCTCATGACCAGTGTATATCAGGTGGAAGAAGAAAGAATTTCTTAAAACAAGACAGTTGGTGGCTTCCTTTTGAAAATCGCCAGAATGCATTGGGGGTTGAGAAAAGACAGAAAATGGCCGAAACTTGTACACAGTCCCGTCTGCCTCTTATACCTGAAGGAGACAGCTTTGGGCCGCCTAGGCGCCCGTGAGCACGGGATGTAAAGAACCCAATCTCTCGTAATAGCATTGTTAATGTCCCCGGCCTTTTTTGTTTTTTTTTAACCTAGTAATAGTATTAGCATTTTTAGAAATCCATCTTTAAGGATGGCACCCAAAAAAACTAATTGATGAGTTAGTAATGTAATGATAGCAGGTCACCATTTCAAAGTTTTAGTTATGGAGTAAGTTTACAACGGTCTTTGTCAAAGATGCGTCGCTGTAATATAAAATAAAACTGTCTAGGAAAAAAGTAAAAGAAGTTATAGTATAGAATTAGGTTTTTAGTTACGTGCCTATAGGCCCAAGTTAGATGAAGAGGAAAAATACCTTCGGGTTGGTGCCTCGAACAATTTTATATTCAAGTTCAAGTTCAAGTCGTGGAAAAAAAAAAGTTTCATAACCTGGCTTCAAATAATATAAAACTATATTACGAAATTCTATAAACGAAGATATATATTGAATTATCAATTTACTATACAACGAGGGAGATATAGAAAGAATTTGGGAATTGAAAGGCTCTCCGAAAAAATATATAGAATTTTTTTCAGGAGTCTTATCTAAAATTATAATTTTTATGGAAAACATCTAAGGAATTCATTAATAAATTTAAACAAAGTACCAGTGTGGTCATAAATATATAAGTTCCTTGTTTAAATATGTATATCATTTTAAGAATACAAAGAACAAATTTCATTTTGAGAATATTAAAAACACGGGAAGAGGATTTCCGTGCAAAAAATTATTAGTTAAAAAAACCACTTATAGGGGGAATTTTGGCGCTGTCCAAGCCGAAAACGGGTAAAATATATTAAAAGAATTGCGATAGACATCCAAATTTAGGGAGTAAACTCAATTTATTCATCAGAATTAGGATGTCAAGAACCACAAAAAAGACTAATGTGTAACTAAAAGATGAATGTAGGCAAAATTGGCCAAGGTAAAATTTGATCGGATCGGGTGGGTAATCGTTCATATATTGCAAAACGCACAAAGGGAAATATATTTTCCGTCTTCCATGGATTTAAGTTTAATTCCTAATTTCCCCTTTGGGGGTTTCAGAAAATCTACGCGAAAACCATGCTTTCATCTCTGTACCGCACTAATATGTCAGACTTCAAACGTCGATTTATGGCACCGGGCAATTGTGGTCTCCGACTACTCAGGATAGTAGCTGCTACCCATTTCGAGCAGTTGCAAAAGCAAACCTTCGAGCAGTCGACTCACGTGTTCTCTACAAACCCTCCTGCAGAACACCATGCAATCAGTGACCGTTTCTTTGGCCAGGTGCAAATCCTCCAGGCGATGCTCGACGCATATATGGCACATAAAATGACGGAACAAGTACAACGACGCGTCAATTAAAATTGGATTACCATAAATCGTGCCAGTACTCTGCGCGTCATCAATTAGGGTTGCATAATATAAAAAAAAATCGAGGGTACCGTAAACTAGGTAGTAACCAGGACCTACAATCTACATAAATCCATGGCCCGACTTCGACCCCTTCTAGGGCAAAACTCAAAACTTTCACTCAACAATAAAAGACTTCTATACATTTCTACTATCCGCCCGATACTCACATATGCATCCCCTGCAATAGCATGTCTCACAAAAACTGATAAATATACACTCCAAAAATGCCAGAACAAAATCCTTAGGGAAATTGTTGATGCCCACCGATACGTGAGATAAATAAGGATTTGGCACGCACACGCCAAGTGGCATGGTTCCATGGTACTAATTCCCAAGACTACCCATATTTTGGGAAAATGACTTTTATGTCTTATCTCGTCCGCTATTCAAGGCCCCACCCTTCGTTGGATTCTTGACCAGCTCTCCTGGTCTTTCTCTCTAGCCGCCTAACGGCTCTGTCAGATCTCAAATGTCCGGCGCCTATGGCGTTAACTCCGATGAATCGGTATGAATCGCAAGATTGTCACCGAGTTGCACCCCATATTAAAGAGCTGGAAATATCTTTCCCTACATGTTCGTTATGCAATATATATGGACAACCATCTGGCCAAATTCACCACCTTACTTAAATGAGTTTTATTATACATCACCACTTTTTTTTTTTAAATGCAAGTCACCTTTGATGAATGTTGAAAGGTCTAAAAAGATACTCTCAGGCAGGTCAATTTAAATAATAATAATAATAAACAATTAAAACATTTAGGAATCAGTATTTTTTATTTTATTCGAAAAATAAATAAAAATATTTTTAAACATGTAGTTGTAATTTTCTTCTGCATTTTTTAAAAATAATTATTTATAAGGCTAATTTTCTATTACACGAGATAAAATTTATATCAGTCGTACTATCTGTCACAGAGTTATAGCGTTGGAATCAAACCTCCTGAAAGTGGTTGAATCCTGGTACCTCGGGTAGCTGATTTTAAAGATGTTTCATGTCAATACAAAAAAAAAATCATAAGAAATTAATTTTATCTGTATTTTGAGCACTTTTTCTTTTCCACTGATGACCGTGCGGAGGCAAGCGTCGCACACCCCTACGGGTGGTCCCGCTCCTTGTTTAATAATATTGAACAGTCGAATTAGAAAAAAAAAAAAACTCTTTTACAAAATATACATATTTAAATTTCTTAATATATCTCCATAATCCAATGCTTGAAATACTTTGAATATCAGCAATCATGCAATAAACATTATAACAAGTCAATGTCTTTTTAACCGACTGCCTAGCGCGCCCACCAACACTCCAAAATTAAACCGCCAGAAACTTTAAATTAAAACCGCCAACGCGCGCCAAGTCGAGAGGTTATTAATTCGTCTGTTATGTTTTTTTTTGTATGTATTTTCGCGCGGGATTTCGGTTTTACTTCAGATATTTGGACAATTTTTTTTGTTGGATAGTGGATGTTTCACTTGGGAGCAATATGAAAAAAATATTCGGTTATCCTGCATTTAACTATCCGGAATTCTCAATTAACCGGACCGTTAGAAAAAAAATATTGTCCGATTTCGAAAATTCTTTTTTTGTTAGATGGAGAAAATCCACTTAAACAAAATCTGTAAAAAATTAATCGTTTATCCGGCTGTTATATATCCGGAAATGTGTTATATACCCGGAAATCCCAGCATTTATTGCCATGGATAGGGTGCCAATTTATAAAAATCATACCTAAATTTTGGCGCCGATTTCAAAAAGTTTTAATAAGTATAAAATTGATATTAAATAATTCAATTTTTTACAACTCGTTCGTAAAATTAAAAATTATTTTACTTTTCATCGCATTTTCCTTAAAGTCGCTTTTCCTTTTTAAAGAAAGATTATTTTATTTGAGATAAGGGGGATCAAAATTACACAGCTTACTCAAGCTGTATTTTTTTTTAAAGTGTGTGTATTTTATAAATTCTTCTAAGAATAAAATTAAGAAACAGTCTATAAAGGAACTATTAAATGATATCAAATGAACCTAAATTTCAGCTAAAAGAGGCTAATGAAAAGCACATTAAGGAAAGACATAAAACTCTATTTTTATTATAAATTATTTACATTTTTGTACATTGTCGAAGATAGTTTCAACATGAAAATAATGTGATTGTATTTATTTTTTATATAAAACTACTTAAATATTGCATATTATAAGCAAGAGTGTTAGTATAAGCAAGAGAACACAAGGCAACACTAGAAAAATATTTGGAATACACAAACATTTAAAAATGTACGAAAATTCTAACTTTAAGTTCATTATGTTTACATTATATTTATCATTAGTAACTTTGACTTTTCAGGATTATTTTTAGTCCTTTAAAGAACAGATAATCAAAGATGGAACGAGGAAAAAAACATGAGATTTTGAATATAAATACTCGTTTAATTAACTTAAACGCACAATAAACACTACTAAAACTAACTTTTTCTCTGAAAAAAAAGTCATGCGAGAGTTTACTTAATTTATGAACGAAACTTTTTGTTCTTATAAAAAAATCAGTAAAACCATTATGACTTATTAAAAGCAATTGAGATTTTAATAGTGACATTCAGTTTCATTTTATAATAGAAACTTAACAATATTGTTAAATTTGGCATTGGTCAGTTGGAAAGTAAAAAAATAAATATTTAGAGACATTTTATTTTATTTTAATGTCTTGAATTTCTTTAAGAATCAATAATGTAAATACGTTAAATATTTATATTTTTGAATTCTAAAAAAAAAAAACTGACTTTTTAAACAAATTACTTGTTAAACTTATGGAATTGTCACATGCAAGAACAAAATAATCTTTATCCTGTGTTCAAAGTGAATCTGTATAGTTTATCAGATCATTTCATAGTTTTATACAGAGAAGAATTTACAAAGTATACATATTTTATAAAGTAAAAACATTAAGGGGTTTTGTGAGCTTGTGTTTATTGCTTTTTCAAGATGTATTTTAATAAAAATATTACAGTACCTTTTTTTAATCAATAAAACTGGGATTTCGAACATTTCCAATTCCTGTATATTAAAGAATTTTAATTTCCTTTAAATCGAAGAAAACCATCGTCAGTTCTTATCAGTTTATGCTCTCGAGAATAAAATTTAATTTAAGAACTATTTTAAGCGATCTTAAAGAAATACTAAACGATATTTAATAATTTCACAATATTTTTAAGAATTGTAGATAATATTATTAACCCTTTGTAGTTGAGTGATGCCCATCACTAAAATAACGACATTTTTGTTGTTGTTGTTGTTTCCTGTTCTCCAGACTCAACTTTATCTCACCAAAAATTACGGAATATTTTTTTCTCTGTTCTTTAAATTGACAGAGAACAACACATTCTTGAGTTTAAAAAGTAATTATCTCACAAACTTGAATATAATCTATTTTTGGGATCTCGGAGGAATATGCAGTTGATACATAACTTTTTTATTATCAACCCTACTAATATTACCTAATTATCCATTGTAACAGTAAAAAGAACATATTAAAGAATATCACTTTAAAAAGAACAGAGGATTTAACTGTTACACAAAAATAATGTAAATACCAATCATGTACCTCAACTGCAAAGGGTTCATCAATATAATAACTACAGGTGCAATAAAGTTATATTTAAACAAGTAATCATTATGAATAACTCGAAAAATAATATACTTCAGGAATTTAAATTAAAATATGCAAACATGTCAGTTTGTAAGTGATAGAAAAATGTTACCGACACAGAAATTTTAAAATAAAATATAAATTTTATTTATATCATAATCTAACGCACAATGTGGCCTTCGTACGATACACTGCATAACGGCTTTGTACTTTTGCGAATCCCTGCAAGAAGTGGCTCTACCTTTCCTGTGTTTAATACGTTTCTTTATAGCAAAACAAAATCTGGACTGGTAGTGCCATCTCTTGGAGAGATTTACATAATTCATATTGCATGGTAAGGGTTAGTAAACATCAAAATTGCTGACTGAAGCAGATGAGAGTAGTTACAAACGTTCAAGAATGAAATATACACATCAAGATATCCATGCAATAACTTATTCTGAGCCATTTTGAATAAGTTATATAGAGTCACTGTGTACATATTATCCTGAACTATTTTGTATAAATTACTGAGTCATTTTCCATAAATTATTCCCAGTCATTTCGAATAAGTTATTGAGAGTCACTGTGTACATATTATCCTGAACTATTTTGTATAAATTACTGAGTCATTTTCCATAAATTATTCCCAGTCATTTTGAATAAGTTATATAGAGTCACTGTGTACATATTATCCTGAACTATTTTGTATAAATTACTGAGTCATTTTCCATAAATTATTCCCAGTCATTTTGAATAAGTTATTGGGAGTCACTGTGTACATATTATCCTGAACTATTTTGTATAAATTACTGAGTCATTTTCCATAAATTATTCCCAGTCATTTTGAATAAATTATTGAGAGGCATTTTAAATAAGTAATTCTGATTTTTCTTGTATAAGTCATTCTGAATACAAATAAATGATAAATATTACATAATAATCGCTTTTTAATTCTAAACCATAATTAATAAGTTTAAAACTTCTCGAAAGATATGCAATAAAAAATGTAGGTACATCTGAGCATCACAAAAACTTGTTTCTTGAAGAATATCAAAATATTATGAAATAAATATATAATCATGAGTACTTATTTGTTAAAACATTCAAGTCAATGAACATATCAGCTTGACGCATATTAAAACAAAACAGATATATATTTAAATCCAAAAATTAAAGAAATAACATCGAGGCAGGCATTTAATTTGTAAATATCGATTTCATTCCGCATCCTGGGGAGATAATATCCTGATATATGGATCTTTATCATACAATCTCAATAAATTATAATTGAAAAGTTCATTTGAATTAGTAAGTATATACTATTTAAAAAATAACCCGTTTAAATAAATACAAAATAAATAAATATATACATATGAAAATTTTGTCATTTACAATACTTATGAAGATAATTTATCAAATCATTCAAACTGATGAGTAGATACATGCATGGGTAGCCAGCCATGCATGGGCACAACTAAACTGTTTTATTGTCCAATAAGACATCCTAGAAATCAATTATACAATAAATTTCATATAAAGTTTAAGTTTTTGACAAGCAAATATAAATCACTCATATTTTTTTTAATGTGCTTAATTTATAAAATACAAATGAATAAAGTGGAAAATAAATATAAGAACAAAAAGGACATTTTATTGAAAATACAAAAAAAAAAAAAAAAAATCATAAAAATTTTAATGTAGAATTAAAAAAACGAACAATTCCTAGTCATTTATTACGTGACAAAATGCATCTTGTTAAGATTTTTATTGTGATTATAGTTTAACTATAAAGTGCAGAATAATTTAAATTAAACATAAATAACTCAACTAAAACAAAAATATAACAACAAAAAATTAAACAAAACAACTAAGAATATGTTAATTTAACGATAATTTAGACATTAATAAAATAGATTACTGAAGTAATTATAATTCAAGGTTACAGGTTATGTTCAATTTCAATAGATTTATCAGTCGTATTGAACCCATGCATGGTTAGCCTAAGTCGGTGAAGTTAATAAATCAATGTTGCATTCATAATTATTCATTCTTCTAATACATTTAAAATACATTCACATAAAATAAATAATTAAAGAGATAAATATACCTAAAATGTCTCTGTAAAAATGTCACATGTATTATACATAATTTAACATACAAATGTGAAAATAATCGTTGCCCTGTTTACTACAATTTAACCCTTTTCTCATGAGTAAATAACTACCTGTTCTTTTGTTTTCTGTTTTTTTAAATGAACAGTAACATAAAGTTTAGGGGTTTATAAAAAATACCCTTTAATTAAATAGCATTTTTCTCTATCTCTCTCGAACAAAAGAACAGATTATAATTTTTGTCATCCAGAAATATCTAAGATAACGGGTAAAAGAACAGGAAAGGAGGCAACGGTTCTGTAAAAAACACAAAAACATACATATCAATAGTGCGTAAGAGCTCCAACATAAAAAGAATATAGAAAAAGAAAACACTTGTTTCCGAGGTAGTTGATATTGAAAAACCGGATAAATTACACGTTTCTACTCGAACTTTTCATTGAAATTATGGCAAGTCAAACCTACTTTAACCCAGGTTATGTATGCGAAGATGGCAGGTTTGACAACTCCTAACAGTGTAAATAATAAGACCAGTACAAGATTTTCATCACCTTTTTGCTTTACCATATTGCCACAATAGGGCACTTTTTTATTATACTTTCATTTTTAACATTTTGACTGTGTTTTTGGAAACTGAAATATAAACGATTTTCTAAAATCACTTTTTAGTCATAATATTAAGTGATTAATAATTAATACTAATAGTAAATAACTGCGAATTTCCGTTTATTTGAAGATTAAAGATTTATATATTTTTTACCACTAAGCTCTTTTATCAAATGACAATTAAGAAAGTGACGATGTAAAATTAACTAACGGACATAGGTCATGCTTCCTTTAGCAAAGTTTCGGGTGGAAATTAATATTTTAATGATTATTTGGAGGGTTGTAAATTACACTAATAAATCAATGAATGCAAAAAAGGTATTTTACATATGAAAAAAAATTTAACCATCAACTGTTCAGTGTACTTTGTATATAGATGCAATCCAAGTGATAGTACTAAATAACTAGGAGAAAGGCGACAGCCACTTTCCAAATAAAGCTATTATTTGCACAAAAGTTCATTTTGTTCCAAGTCCACTTCAAGTGCTTATAATAGTTTTCTTGAAAAAATATTAATAATTTTGTTTTGATGATCAATTTTTGAATTTTTTAAAATTTACTTTTTGAAAGTGGTTAAAAGACAAATTTAGATAATCTTTTGTACTTCTGTCTGTAAACACCCACAAGTCAAAGTATTAAAAATTAAAGTCAATATAAGCACACAAAAAAGTTATGGGAAGCAAAAAGCTGCCAAAAGTAGTCTAAAGTAAAATAAAAAAAATTATTGATAAACCTTAAAAATATATATAATTATATCTAAATTAAAACCAAGTATTTCTTTGTGCTATATGTTATTAGTGACTAGAAATAACGATGATCAATATTTAATTAACATAAATATTTAAAATAATTCATACACTAAAGAGTAACATTGTAATATTGAGTAACATTGTAACATTTACCTTTCTTGAAGAAACAATAAGTTAAAAAATAGCAGGGCACATTTAAAATCACATAAACATTTGTTTTTCTTCTTCTTGGCTCCATTGTTTTGGCTTATTAAACTGTTTAGAAATACAGTTGGTTTATATTTCATCAATTATCGAAGGAACTTATGTTATTAACTTTTTCCCCTAATTACAAATACTTATTCTTTTTGCTGTTTTTTTTATTGAAACCAATTGATCGAATAAGAGGAGGGGAAACACTAACCAATAGCTTCCACTTCCCATGTTATCTCTATAAGATTTCGACATGCATTGTTTTGCTAACTGTAGCATCAAAGATTATCATTTACGCTCAAAGATTTCATGTAAAAGGCCACATTTCTTTGCAAAAACTAAAAAAGAAATGTGTTTTGGAACTGTTTGATAAAAAATGTTCCAGAAAAGAAAAATTCAATGTGGCTGTGTCGGAGCATGCCCAGAAGGGTTTTACAGGAAACGTCACTTCAGCAGGTTATAGTACAAGGGATTAGTCAGCAATAAAAGACAAATTACTGACTAAGCGAGCCTGTATCCACACCCAACACACGTTTTGCTTTATTTTAAAACTTTACATGCCTTTTGATTTTCTATTGAACGAGACCAAATTTATGTCAAACATTCTATTTGTCAGAAAGTTATATGTGAGAATAAGTCACCATAATATTCCTACCCACGAAGCAGATTTTTATTTAAAAAAGTTTTCATTATACAACTTGAAAAAAAAATCTTTTATACCAAAGATCTTTTATTCAAATCCAAATATTAAAGTCAGTAATAACAAGTGGTCTACAGAGATAGCATTGGAAGCAAAACTCTTGGGTTCATAGACAACTTCCTCTTAATAGTATAATTTATAAACGAGGAGAAAAATTTAATAAGTTTACTCGATAATTAGAAAAATGAATATGAGTACTAAAAAGTATTGAGATTATTTCGTAGGAAAGCTCTTCCAAGTATATATTCGTTCACAAAAGGCGAATATATTAGCTCAACTCCAATCATTCCTTTGAACACGTTGGTAACGTCAAACACACAAAATGTTCAGTAAGTTCTAAATAAATAATAAAACAAAAAGTCTATTTTCAGACATGGGAAGTCAGTTATATACAATAAGGTCATTTGAGTTATTTCTATGTACAAGAAGACAGCTGACTTTATAAACCAGGCTTTTCTAGTTGTTTGATGCAAACAATACTATTATAACTCGATACATCTCACTGACTTGCACACAAACTGGAAAGGGGCATGATCGGTTTTCCAAAATCTTGTTTGAAATCCTATATTAGTGATCCCAAGCATAGAAATTTTAATGTGATATGCTATTTTGGCATTATAAATTTTAAATTGGACAGAGTTTCTATAGTTTTATAAATAATAATTATATTTACGAATCTTATTCTGGTCTTCACTCTTGAAACGAAAAGGGGCAGGGTACTATTTTTGGAAAAAGGGAACCTTTTTTCCGAAGGGCACTTCAATGAGGATGCAAAATCAACTTTTGCTAAAATTGCAGTTTTTCTTGGCGTAAGTGATTTGCTATTAATATGTAGTGGAATAACACTAGAATTAAATTAAAAATGGGAAAATCTTACGTATTTCATTTTGACAATAGGAAAAACTGTATTGTTAAAAAACGGCAACCTTAATTAGCTGATGATAACTAAATACATAATAGACGCAATGGAAACTGGAAAAAAGCAAATAATGATATTAAAACGACAATAAATTAGTTTTGAATCATCAAAATCGGAGTAATATCAGTGTCAAATTGTCGATTTTTTTTAAAAAATTATATCGTTGATTATCTGCTGATAATGAAATACCTAATGAATGTAATCAATGCTAAAAATTGCTTTTAAAGCAAAAAAATTAATAGCAAATTAAAATTTTCTAGTACAAATTTACAAAGTAAAAAAATCACCATGGAAAACTTCGTTTTTAATGAGTTCTCAAAGGCAAGAAAAACTGTTTTTTCTACTTAAGTGAAAAGGATATGAATGCATATTTTCATAAAATGGTCAGGTGAGGTGTGGGATTTTGGGAAGAGAAAGAAAGGTTTTTTCATAGAAAAAGGGCAGACGTCCCTTCAATAGACAATTAGAATGAACACTGATTTTGTTTTACGAATTAATCACCCTGATAATCTTATACAAATATTGACGAGAAACAACAGGCTCAAGGCCCAACAAGGTTGATATTCACTGGCAAGTTGTTCCATTTGTCTATTACCCTATTATAGAAATAGTGTTTTCTCCCTTCCCGATTAAAACGGGATTTGTTTAACTTAAACCCATGACCTCTCGTTCTATCACTCATATTAAAATCCAAACCCTCCACATCCCCTTGTTTGATAAATTTGAACAGTTGAATCAAATCTCCCCTAACCCTTCTTTCTTCCAGAGTATACATATTCAAATTTCTTAATCTATCTTCATAATTCATGCCTGAAAACCCTTGAACCATTTTAGTAGCCCTGTGCTGAATTTTCTCCAACAATTCAATGTCTTTTTTAAGATATGGTGACCAGAACTGTACAGCATACTCAAGACGTGGCCTTACTAAACCTCTGTACAATGGCAAGATAATATCCTTAGACTTTGATGAAACACTTTTCCTGATGTACCCCAACATTCTATTTGCTTTTTTACTAGCCAAATCTCACCTAAGTAATTTATCTCTTTAATCTTTAAGAAATTAAAAAGAAACCGAGAAACACGAATGCTTTTAAAAGATCTTTTGGGGTCACTAATACAGGGTTCAAATTCGGTAACCACAAGGCAAGTCATGTGAGCGCTCTAGTTTGTGTACAGATCAGTAATATTTCTTTGTACTTTAAGTCACTTAAATCAACACAAGTCAATTAAGTTTATGTATAAACAAAATTGCTGACAATCTAAGAACCTGTTTATAATCCTGCTGAAATTATTTTGGTCGGAGATACGAACATGACAAAAACAACTTAATTAAACACTTAAAAATAAGACACATCTGTTTAATTGAAAAGCCGACTTCCAAAAATAGGACCCAGTTTCATTTAGATCTTTCAGGGGCAATGGCAGAAATACAAATTTTAGAGAATTATGTTTTTTATTAATACACACTTTAATTTAACTCATTTTGTTATCATATAATAAAATTTTGATATACAATTTTAACTCCCCTTTAATTTACATATCAACTTGAAACTTAGCATATTTAAGTAATTTTGATGACAATACAATATTTAGCTCTTGCATTATTCGCACATGTGGTATTATAAAAGTTTTATGCTAACCTTGCTGTTATATTCTATGAAGACTAGTATCATAACTATCAAATTTGGTAGTTGTAGCTTTACTTGTTTTTGAAATATTAGATTTATACACAACTTCTTGCATTAAGCAAATCGCAAAATATGTAGAAACACTAAACAGAAATTTTGAAGTGAAAATAATACTTCCATAGAAAGTACAGAGATTCATAGAAGGCACGAATTTGAAGGCAATTAGTACTGCATTCATTACATTATTGTTTCAACCCTAACTTAGTGAATTGGCTTTTACGGTAAAGTCTTAAAACACTTGGTTGGCTCAATTTCTACACAAAGGGCTATTGAATGAGGCACTAAGACTACACAATGGGCTACTGGTAACCACCTGGGAACACTGCTTTATAATTTTTAACTACGGTCAGATGATAAGAATCATTTTTGAGCTGACACCCCACAAATCTGATATAGGAGTGAGAAAATTTGGACTGCAACAGATTTTAGGCACACTAGTCCCCTACACAGAGAAATATTTCTGAATCTAAGTCTGACACTCTACTGTGAGTCTTTAAAGAAGCACTTAAGAGAAGATAACAGTACGGTATAGGTTGTACTTGACTTACAGTACATTGTGTTAAAATAAAGGAAATTGTGATGAAATCTGTTCAAAATAAAAAACCAAATTACAAATTGCCATTGTGCTATTTTTTAACGTTGTTGTTTAAACGAAAACATATAGAAACATGTCCTGTTACACGATGACGGTGTTGGAAGACTACATTTTGATCGTTGTATCGATATTTTAAATATTGATGGGGGGGGGGGGGGTTCAGTTCTTTGGAAGCATGCTTTGCAATTACAGATCCGAGACAGCCAACATAAACTGATATGATATATATTACATAATATGAACCGTCAAAGAATAACAATTTGATACAAAAAAGGTAATAAATAAAAGTGAAAACAGACCAAATAATACTCCGAGTTAAAATCATTGCCTGTTCTAATTTAACATAGACATAACCAGAATTGATACAAATAACTTATCATCTTCGACTTCAATTCAATTAGAAAAACCAATTGTGACGATGCTACCGATCTCCGCTAATCACATTCGTGAACGTTGTCTTGAACCTATACAATTCGTCCAAGTCTGTCCTTTCAGTGTTTGCTACCACAGTGCTAGAACTACTGTGATCGGAGTCAGAACCAGAGTTCCTCCCATTGCATAAACCATTTGTCACAATCTTGTTATCAGCTTTCCGATCCAACTGATGGTGCAACGGAGAGTAGTCATCTTGTTCCTCTGTGGAGAAGTCCATATCTTCCAAAATAGAGTCCATGCCCTTCACAATACCATTAGTTCTGACCTTCACCAAGTATTTATGTTCCGTATCACTGGGAACTTTCTCGGTCTCACCATTGCCATTCATGGCACTGAAATCCAATGCATCGCGTGCGATGTCCCGGCCATCAATGCCTTCATTGGAATCGGTCAGTACATCCTCCACTTCTGTGTCGGCATCCATTGCTATCGAGGTACTGTCTGCATTTGAGCCGTCAAAGAATATTATATCAGCAGGTGTTAATGCAGAGCTGTTGTGGGTTGGTGTATGTAGTTTTGAGGATATTGAGGCACTGTGCGCATATGAACTGTCCCTTATTGTTACATTAGCACATGGTAATGTACCATTTACAGTCAATGCAGGGCTGTTTAAGGAAGGTGAATATGGATTTGCTGAGGTGCTGCGTGCATCCACACTGCCCCGTCTTGTTACATTAGTAGATGTTAATGCACCATTTACAGTCATTGTAAGGCTATTTTGGGTAGGTATGCATGGACTTGGCAATGCTGAGGAAATGCATGCATCTGGAATTTCGTGTATTGTTGCATAGGCAGGGCTCACTGCCCCACTTGCAGTCAATATAAGGCTGTTTAGAGTTTCTGATGCTGAGGAATCGCATGCATTTGTACTCTCCGGTCTTGTTACACAGGAGGTTAATGCACCACTTAGAGTCAATGCAGGGCTGTTTTGATTTGCTAAATATGGATTTGGTGATACTGAGGTAGTACATGCACTTGGACTATCTTGTTTTGTTAGATAAGCAGGTGTCAGATGATCACTTTCAGTTGATTCGATGCTGCTCCGAGTTGAATCACAAGATTCTGACGAACTTGCTGAAAGGTCTGGAGTTGAATTGTTCTGGCTTTCAACAAAAATTTCTTGAGAATAATTTTCACTTGTGAATGGTGCACTGTCCTCTATTGTAACGTGAATAGTTGTCATTGATGGACTGTTCTGGCTTTCTACCAAAATTACTGTTGAATCATTAACACTTGTGGATAGTGCACTGTCCTGCATTGTAACAGGAATAGTCATCATTTGACCGTTCAGGCTTTCTATAAAAAGTTTTTGTGAAGCATTCTCATTTACTGATAGTGTACTGTCTTGTATTGTTACATGATTAGTTGTTAACGTTCGATTGTTTTCAATTGAATCACAATCTGGTGATCTTGAGGAAATACCTGGGGTTGGACTGTCCTGGCTTTCTACAAAAAGGTCTTGTGAGTCATTTCCATTTTCTGATAGTGTACTGTCTTGTATTGTTACATGATTAGCTGTTGATGTTCGATTGTTCTGGATTGAATCACTATCTGGTGACCTTGAGGAAATGCCTGGAGTTGGACTGTTCTGGATTTCTACAAAAAGTTCCTGTGAATAATCCTCAGTTGTCGATAGTGAATTGTCATATATTGTAACATGAGCAGTTTTAAATGTTTCACTATTCTGGCTTTCTACAAAAAGTTCTTGAGAATAGATCTCATTTGTTGGTAGTGAACAGCCTTGTAGTGTTATGTCAGTGGGAGTCAAGCTTTGACTGTTCTGCGACAGTGCACAAGTTTCTTGTGACGATGAATATTGAGCATTATTGTTTTGGTTTACAAATAGTTCTTGAGTCACACAAGTTTGTGATGAGCTACTTATTTCATTTGTAGATAAGGGGTAAGTTCTATGTTCATCTGGCAACATTGATTCGTCTGTTAATTGGGGGTAAGTTCCACGACTTTCTGGAGACATTGATTCATTTGTTGATTGGGGGTAAGTTTCATGACCTTCTGGAGACATTGATTCATTTGTTGATTGGGGGTAAGTTCTATGACCTTCTGGAGACATTGATTCATTTGTTGATTGGGGGTAAGTTCCATGACCTTCTGGAGACATTGATTCATTTGTTGATTGGGGACAAGTTTCATGACCTTCTGGAGACATTGATACATTTGTAGATTGGGTGCAAGTTCCATGACCTTCTGGTGATATTGATTCATTTGTAGATTGGGGGAAAGTTCCATTATCTAGTGATGACAAAGGCTGACTATTCTGATCTATTGCATTAGCATCTGGTGATAAGTCCTTATATGTAATTACTATATTCTTAGGGTCCGATAAACCTGATGTCAAAGTGTCACTAAATGTGGTTAAACAATCTGATAAAAAGCTACGAGATGAGGAAGATAGAGAACATTTGTCTGAAACCAATTTTTGAGGGTTATGTCTAATATTTGAAAAGCACTTATTCATATTTGGATTATTTAATTGACTTGGAGCAGAATCTGGACAATTTTCATTGGCATTTGTAAAGGATGAAATGTCTTGGTGAGTTGAGTGATCAACTGTAACGGAATCAGGCGGAAGAACAGCTTCTTTTAACCTAAAAGATCCGATATTGGAGTCAAGAGCAACATTGCAATGCTCCGCATTTTGCACTGCCATCCTAATCTTAATGTAACACTGCTTATTCACAAGCACACAATACTCATTCAAAGAACTTTTTAGACGTTTCTGTCCAATATCCGCTTCTTTTTCACAAGTTGATTCTCTCAATTGAGATATGGAGTCTATGTTATGAGAAAGGGACACATTTTCAACAACTGCTACGTTTTCACTGCCCTTCCTTTTTTGCTGTCCCTTTCCGATGATGAATTTTGCTGGCACTGGCATGGTACGCAGGCTAAGATTAAAATCCTCGAGAACCACCCTGCAATTCCGCTCATTTTTTATAGCTTCTCGAATTAAGTTGGCGTCAAAGTTGTGAACAGCTTTTATTTTTGTCTGCCGTGTAACAATTCTGGGGATTGATTCACGTCGACTAGTCATGGAACTTTGAACTACAGAATATGTTCTCTTATCTGGAGATGTCTCATTGGAGGTTAAACCAGACGTATTGGACATGGAACCTGGATTGATAGAACTTGCTCTCTTAGGGGGAGATTCCTCATTGCTGGATGAACTGGGTAATGTGGGCATGGAACATGGAGTAGGAGAAATGTTATTGGAGTCTTTTTTACCTCTGGGGTTGCTTTTCTGCATTTCCCCGATTAATCCACGTATCTCAGATATGCAATCTAGTCCAAGATTAAGATTCTCATTATTATTATAGCTTCTTCGCCTGCCTCTGGACACTCCAATTTTCACTTTTCTGAGTGAAGCGGATAACCTCGATGAGGAATTCGGACCGAGAGACATATTCCTCGAGTCTTCTTCATAGCTCTTTCTCCTGTTATTCAAAGTTGGCCTCCCTTCATCGATTGATTCAAATAACCTGCGCATGGAGTCCCGACTAAGTGAACAGTTTCTACGGTTCGGAACAACTTTGCACTGCTTTACCTTTTCCACGGATTCCCTGTACACGTCTGCATCCGCTTCTTCAGGCACAAACACAAAGAAATTCTTTTTGTAGTATATTTTGGGTTTTTCTTTCTTATTAACATCTTTTTTGCTGGGAGGATCACAAGTCCTGTTCGACGAACTCGGACGAACCACATTGCAGTCTATCACATCAATTCTACACAGCCGCAGTTTTCCCACATCTTCTTTATTTAGAAGTACATAGGCATCCTTTTTGTAATAAAACCTTTTCTTTTGCTTGAGTTCTTCCTCTTTTTTCCTAATCAACTCCGACATCCTTTCCTTAAAATCTAGCCTATTTTTAAGGGCCACAGAGGCTTCTTGCTTATCTTTAAGCTGTCGTACCTTGAACGAATGAAAGCTAGAACTCAGTTTCTTATACGCATCACAAATCGTCTCTTCCCGCCTACGCTGCAAAGCGTATTCGGAACCCATCGCAGTTGACTCCATCACATAACTATCACTGTAGCGAACTTTGAAGTGTGTATCTGGCAAAGTGCGAGTCCAGTAATTTATCTGGGATTTTTTAAGTTTCGTTAAACAAAGGCAACACTGAGAAATGCAATTCTCAACTAGAAGATCTTCGTCCGACTTCTTTCGGGTGACCTCGGGGGAAAAATCGTACCTGCAGAGCACAATGTGACACGGCTTCAAGCTGAATTCCCTTAAAAAATCCTGGTCCGATTTCCCTTCTTCCACAGGCAGACTACAGGGAGAGTCAATGTCAACTTCGCACAGGTGAAAATCCGCCTCGTTACACTGTTCTTGATCGGACAGGAAGTCGGGATGATTGTCCAAGCAGAAATCGCTGTTACACTGAGGTTGTCCCTTAGAGTCCAAGCTAAGAGGCGAATCGGGAAAAACTAAAGGAATGGGACTAGACTCTGGGTGAGAGCGCTTCGAAGACGTGCATGGAGATTTCTTAGATGCGGCATGCAGTCTGAGTTTGTAGCTCATCCTTTTGGGTGGCATGAAATGGAAGGCTGGTTGCGGCGTCCTTTATCCTATGCCAGGACGGGCCTGCAAAAGGAATCGGAATTAATAACCTGCTGACGTCCCAGAAATCAAATATGATTTTTTTAGTCATGACCAAATTGCGTGAGTTTTTGTAAATAACACTACAAATGTAGAATTCGTAACATACAAGGGAGTCTAGGTTTTCATTGTTATACCAGTGGTTCCCGATTAACATTATGTCACAGACCCTTAATTAAAACTAAAATAAGACTGAGGACCCTTTTCTTTATATATGCTCATGGAAGTCAAACCTTTCTGATATATTCATTTTTCTTTCCTTTCATCTTCAAACAAAATTGAAAAATGTACATGAATATACTAGAAAGTGTTTTGACTTCCATGAGCACATAAGTCTTATTTAAGCTTTAGTTAGGGGTCTGTGACATAATGGTCATTGTGTGAATTTGGCCACCTTCAGGTATATTTTTCAATTTTGTTTGAACATGAAAAGAAAGAAAAATTTCTGAAACTAATCTTATAATTTGACACAGTTTCACAGAAAGACGGACACAATTTCACACAACAAATACATAGAAGAGATATCACCATTTTTTCTTTATGACTCCACAACCCCCTAACACTGACCCATGGACCCTTGCGGGTTGTCAGACCACCTTTTGGGAATCACTGGGTTATACAGTGGAGAAATATACAAAGGAACATTAGATCTTGATTGTTATACCAATGGTTCCCAATTACCAACTGTGCCACAGACCACTAACTAAAACAAGACTAGGGACAGACTCCTTTTTTCATATATGATCACGGAATTCATCTGCAAAAATTCGATTCCTGTAGAATTTTTTCTGACAGCCAGGCAGCACTTAAAAGCTTATCTCGAATAGAAGATACTCATCATTGGACATCTGAAATTAAGTCAACAACTACAAAACTAATCAACAAAGGAGTAAAAGTATCATTCCACTGGATTAAAGCACATGTGGGGAACATGGGCAACGAAGAAGCAGATTTTCTTGCTAAGGAAGCAACTACATCAACTCAAATTGAATGCGTAGTCAAATATTCAAGCCAACAGATTTCAAACTTATTAAAGAAGGAAAGTATTCAAGAATGGCAAAAAGAGTGGAATTTATCAACGAAGGGAAGACATACATTTGATCTCATCCCCATTGTGAGCCTCAAACGATGCGAAACCAACTTCTTCCTAAATCAATTCCTCACGGGGCATGGAGTATTTCCCACGCATCAAGCTTGACTTTTTGACGGAAATCCCATTTGCCCTTTTGACCAAGAACAAGGAGACACTCGACACTATACTTATCACTGTGGGGAATATGAACATCACAGATTCAATCTTCAATCAATTTTGCAGCTCTCGACATGAAAACTATCTTACTGAATAAGAACAATGTACACTTCTTTCAAATCATAGTGCAATCCCTGTTGGAAAAGATGAACATTTAAATTGAACTGTTACATATGATTTTTCCAGAACTTTACCTTCCAGGGCTCTTGTGCACGATCTCTCCAGGGTGACATTTTAAACTTTTCAACCTTTCACAAATTGAACAAATACATATAGGACAACGGATTATGATTTCTCGAACTCTTTCAAATATGAAAAATGTCACTCACCAATGGACTTTGTTTGTGTGTGTATTTTTCTTATTAATCAATTATTTATTTATTATTTATTTTTAGTTTTATTTTGTTTTCCCTCTGAGAGTTTTACTCACAATACTGAGATATATGTAACAGTTGATTGATACTTTATGTGAAACCTCCAAGAGCGTGTTGCTCATTTCCCACTTGGAGTGTGTAAACAACCATTGTAATACCATTCTATGGAGTGTAATTTGTCACTCTACCGTGACGATGGAGTCATAATTGGCCACCTGTATATCCCTTGGGAGTGGACAGGAAATAAAACTTAAATATATGATCACGGAAATAAAACCACTTTCTGGTATAGTCATGTATATTTTTCGATTTTGTTTGAACATGAAAGGAAAAAAAAAATTCTGAAACTAATCTCATAATTTCTTTTAATTTTACCCGATTTCACCTAAGAAATACATAGAAGAAATATCACCATTTTTTTTCTGACCCCCCTAACACCGACCCGTGGACCCTTGCGGGTTGTCAGACCACTTTTTGGGAACCACTGTGTTACACAGTAGAATCTACTTGTGGTCATCCAAATCCTGAAATTATAGTACCTGACTTGACCAGCCATCTAAACTTAGAATTCCACTTCTTTTTTTAAAATGACCGCACATTTTCTTCCCACCTTTAACTGTTTGGGGCTAGGTGGATTAAAAGCTGTCCCACGTTTTGCTTAGCTGTTTATGCATGGTGGGATATATTTTAACCCACCTTGAAAAGTGGAAGTTACTCATAGTCATACAGTTTAATATTTAAAAAAAAAGTTTTTCATTATGTTGGCAACGCTATGCACCAACAGTGAATGTGTAAATAAGTGAGAATTACATGAAGAGGGGAAAAATTGGTGTCTGAAGATGATATTGAAGACATTATTCTGTGCAACTAGAGTTTTTATTTTCTTTAAAATTGTGTGCCTGAAAGAGTTAAAGGTAGGTGCATTTTAGCAAATCTCCAAAAATACGTCTCCAAGATCAGTGGTTCCCAACCCATGGTCTGCAAACCACTGGCGGTCCGTGGCAAATTTTTATAAAAGAAAATTAATGTAATTCTTTTACTAATAGATTTGAGAGGGTGTATTTATCATTTCTACTTTCATACTAGTACTAAAAATTATGCTGAAGTTAGTTAAACAGGTGCAACACTCGCATATCTTTTTATTATTTAAAAAGGCCTCTATCATTGATGTGTAATGCCATCTTAAAAAAAAATCAAATTATTTAAGTCAATTAAGATAATATTTCTGCATGTAATTAACAATTTTATTTTCCAAAAATACAATACTTAAATTATATTGATCTTTTTTATATTAATATCTTAATTATATTAACTTTACACCTAACTTTTAACTCATCCGTGGTCAGTGGACATCAGAAAGTCCAATGTCCTGGATGGTGGAAAATATCCTGTAACCAGTCCTTGAACTAATATGACAAACTTTTCGTAAGAAACGATCAATTTGACGCATAGACAAACCTGATGAATTGCGCGCACACATAAAAATCAGTCCTTTTTGCTGATAATAACATAAATACATTGTCAGACAAAGCATTAAGAAAAATTTCCTGCAATAATATAATAATACAGTTGAGAGTCTTGTTCTTTTATTGTTCTTGGCGTGTTTTTGTTTGAGTTTTGAGCCTTTCCAGTTTACAAGGGTTCATATGAATTTCCAAAAATAAAAAGTTTCTAAGGACTTTTCGAAAATTTTAAAAGCAATTTATAAAGACATTAAAAGCCACAAATAGTCTTATTAGTAAAAAAATATTTATAAAATTTAAATAAATGAATATAAAAGAAGAAAGAAAATCGGTGTAATCAGTTAAAAGCTATTGGGTGCAAAGAAGATGTGTTTTTTTTTACTCAGTTACAAAGTTTTTTTTTCTTCACTTTAAGATGAAATAGTTTTAGGCTGATTCCACGGTCATGTATGTGACAAATGTTTGTTCAAATGTAGCGAAAAGACAAAAAATCTATTTTGTTAACAGTTTAAAAAGGATTTATTGTAAATAGTAATGAAAACCATATTTATATTTAAATTTTGATAGTATTTTTACATTATTTTTAGTTAGTCATGTATGTGACAAAAAACAGAAGTGTGTTTTGTCAAGACTAACTTATTTTTGTAAATTCAGTGAATTATATGCATGAAATACATTTAAAAAAAAATTGACATTAGGAAAAGGATTGACAAAGACAAACTAATAATTATTTAAAATAATTTTGAATTTTTCAATTTCTAACAAAATAAAATATTGCAGGTCATGTATGTGACATGTAGTCATGTATGTGACATCGTTCAATTTTACATAACTGAATTTGGAAATATTACAATATTGCGACTGTTAATTATGGGTGTTGACAACACTTTAATTATATCATCACGTTGAATAAGTCCTGTATCATTTTCTTGATAAATGAAATTAAGTAAAGACACTTGCTTTAAGAAAACCAGATTAATATCCGTTTCGTCTAAAGCAGATACTTGTGCAACATAGGGCTTCCATGACCTTTTCCCAAACACTTTTACTAGTACAAACATGCCTAGTGAAATATTTATGGATGAAATGTGATCTTCTGCATGTGCTTGGGTGCTTTTGGAACATTGTTCTGTATTTTCACAATAGCATAACTCTTGTATAGGAGTATCCACATTTTGCTGGCTGGTAAACAAACAAATGTGCTCGTCAGAACATTTAACGATATGTGCTTTTTTAATTCCGGGAACATCCTTGGCTAAATTCCAATCAATCTGTTTTATTTATGTCATTCTGCAACATAGAAATGACAGAAATGTTTGGTAAAACTTTTGAGGCAACTGTTGTAAAGTCGATTGCATTCTGTACTATGGCTCTTCTTGCCTTCACTTCTGCATATACTTGGGACTTAGCGGTACCATCTATACCATCAACAACTCCTTTTCCATGGGAAGTTGCTGAATATTTCCATTCAAAACCAGAAAAGCGTTTTTGTATTTTGGATAAGATAAAAAGAAAATAAAAAATAAATTTGTTTTTAAACTCGCTGGACGGGCCATCACTCCAAATGATCAATTTTGGTTTAGTTGCCTGAAATTTAATAGTTTCAAGAAGCTTTAAAATGAAAGCAGACACAGACAGTTTAGATTTATCTTTAGTATCACTTACAATAAGGTAACAATCTGGTTTTTGATTGTTTTCAAATAATGCAGATGTAAACAAAGTTATATTTTCCCTGCTCCAAAGTGCAGACTGTATTTCGCTTTGCCACTCACATGAATAACTCATAGCAAAGTCTACTTGCAATACAACAGTGTTGCTTTGTTTTATATCAGATGTAAAGGCGGCAGCTTGGATCCGTTTAATTTTTACATGTTGTTTGAAACTTTCAAAGTTTGCTAAAATGTTATCAGTCAATTCAGTTACGCAACCTTCATTGGTTTCTTTAAAGAAACGCCTATTTTCTGATTTAACCCATTGATGCCACTGAACACTAGAGTCATTATTTAATCCGTTTTTACCAATAAAACCTAAAAGCAATTCTCCAGCATTACACTCATCACATTTTGCTTCCCAACACTCTGATTCCGAGTCTGAATTGCAGAGTATTTCTTTCCAAAAATCATTGTTGTAGTCAATATTCAATCCCTTTAACAACAGAATAAAATTCTCATGACTCAAGCATTTACACTGATCTCTAGGAGTGTCTTTAACAAGAAGAACATTTTTTGGCCTTAAACTGCAAAACTTCGAATATCCAATACTAATGCTCGGATTTTCTTCTTTAAACAAAGCATGTGCTTTTTTCATATACATTGTAAGATAAAGTTTACGAACACGTTTTTTAATACCATTTTCCCAAATTGTCATTTCGTCATGCATTCCTGGAGCAGTATAGACTATATTTGTTTGACATAAAAATTCTACCACAAGTTCTTTGTTTTGATTTTCATCACTAACATTGGACTCGCTTTCCTTTTGTAGTTTCAAACCCACCTTTTTCACTAAATTGCTCACAACAACCATTCGCTTTCGAGGTGAGGTTGGTAAGGCATTCCAAGTTTTTTTTACTGCTTTGCCAAGTATTTGGGGAATTCTGTAAGGATAATCTTTTGGGGTAGTCACAGTAGAAGAATTCAAACTTGAAAATGTAATAGAATTATTTATCTTCTTGACTGCTCTGCATTTCCTTTGCTTTTTTCTAACAGCTTCCATTTGTTTCTTTTTCTCTTTTTTTTTGTCATAGTTGTTGCTTTTGCATCTCTTAACATTTTTGGCCGCAGTCTTTCTTTCTCTTTAAAATTAGGATCATTTCTTTTTTTTCTCATAATACCTCTTCTGTTTAGCATTATTCTTTGCTCTTTGTTCATCATCCATATTTTATGCTTAAAATAACAAAATTAGGCAATGATGTTTTATAAAAACTCGCTTGCTGCATACTTTAAACACAATGTGCTCTGAACCCTTGCTTTAAAACAAACAGCAGCTGTTACAGTTAGAGGAGTAACAAGAAACACTGCCATCTGGTTCAAGTTATTGAGATTAATTTAAAACAGCTGCTTTACATTTCCTGTCACATACATGACTGCTTGAAGTCATGCCTAATCACAATGTCACATACCTGACCATTGAAAATTACAATTTAAATATAATTTTTTTTTAAAATTTTAATGTAATTTTGTCAAATAGTATAATTGTATTTTGTAAATAAAGTTTCAGAATTTTTCTATAAATTTAATGATATAAAAACTAAAAAACATCTGTTAATGGTCATGTATGTGACACCCCAAAAACTTGTTAAGCTGTAATTGTTCAAAGATTAAAAAAATAGAGATTATTTTGTTATTTTTTTATATATTATTACTAAAAACATATTAGTAATTGAAAATTAGAGTATGTTTGGTATCTATATTAAAAGTGAAGGAATTGTAGAAGCCTTAAAGAAATATGCATTATAATACAGGCCATCTACAATTCTTGGCATATGTCTTAAAATATGCAATTTACGATGAGATCTAATTTTTTTTAACAAAAATAAAGTTCACTACAATAAAGATCATATGTTTTTCAAAAAAAATATGTGCCATAATCATGATAATGTGAAAAAAAATAATTTCCCCCTTGGTTTCAAAATCCGTGGAATGGCCCTTTAACAGATATTTAGTAAAATGATTTAAATGATAATCATTATGGAATTTTTAAGTTTTTCGCAAGTTTGAAAGTTTCTAAGGACCTTTTGATCAAAAATATGAGTTTCTAAATATGATAATTTATAAGGGCTCCTATCGACAAGAAACAAAAGTAAGAAGTTTATAAGGACCTTTTGAACAAAAATGTGAGTTTATAAATATGATACTTTATAACGGCCATTATCAACATGAAACGAAAGAAGTTTCTAAGGACCTTTTGAACAAAGATCCGAGTTTCTAAATATGATACTTTAAAAGGGCTCCTATCGACATGAAACAAAAGTAAGAAGTTTATAAGGACCTTTTGAACAAAAATCTGAGTTTATAAATACGATACTTTATAAGGGCCTTTATTGACATGATTCGAAAGTAAGAAGTTTCTAAGGACTGTATGAATCCTGTTACAGAATGTCAGTAATGGTAGCTTACCTCTAAATAATAACCAACCTAAGAACAGATGGTAATAAAGCAAGTATAGAAAACCAAAAATTATGTCAATGAAAGGAATACAAAAATACAAATGCAATGTTAAAACTAAGCAATAAAAATACAAAAAATCCAGACATGTCTCCTTCATCGAAAGGGAGACGTATCTCCCGAAACATGTTGGATTCTATGTATTTTTTTTTTAAGAAGTTTTAACGTTGCATTTGTATTTTAATGCAATGTTCTATAAGACGAGTTTATTTTAATGAATGGAATACTACAGGGACAAAATCACCTAAAATGTCTGGAGGTACAGAATTTCTCCAGAAAATATATTAATCTAAAATAGTGTTCCTGTTATGCGTTTTTCAAAGGGCGTCACGCCCTGCCCTTTTTTTGTAAGTGACGATGCGTTCTGCTCTTTTTAGAAGTGAATGTGCCCTGCCTTTTTTCAATACCTTCTTTGCGCCTTGTAATTAAAAAAAAATATTTTTCCGCAAAAACGTAGGTCTGTAGGATTGCCTTGGTATCCCAAATCGTACCCTTTGCACTTTTACTTAACAAAAAGTGCCTTTTTTTAAAAGCGGAATTTTTCAAGAGAGGGCAGCAGTTTTCCAAAGATTTAAAAAGGGCAGACGGGACGATCTTCAAAAAAGCCTAGAGTGAACACTGGGTAAGGGAAGATAAAATTTCCTATACATTTTGTTTCAGGGAATAATAAAATACCCTAATAAGATTTCCTATAAAGTGTTATTTAATTTTTTTTTTAGAAATTTCACCCTTGGATTAAGATTAATTCAACTTAAACACTACTGACGACACCTTTGTTGAGGTAAACTGTCCCTTTAGAAGCATTTTTTAATTTAAAAAACAATTATATATCCTACAATCTAACAATTATTAAATATGTTACAAGGAATACTGTAAAAAATTCACTGAAATACATATACGATAAAAACTTGTGTTATAGAAACATTGCGTTATAGAATTTTAAAATACAAATACAACGTTAAATTACGCAATAAAAATTTATCAAATCTGGACATGTTTTGGGATAAACGTCTCCCTTTATCAGCAGAGAATGAAAAAGTCTGTGTAATAAAATATAAATAAATAAACCCAGAAATTGAAAGTATTGCCAAAGAAAAAAACAAAAAGACTATTTCAATCAGTTGGAGTTGACTATTGTACAAGCGGGAAATACTGGGACCGCAAATGTTTCGTTGACAATCGAATCAATATTGCTAAAAATATGTAACGCCTCCAGGAAGTCAAGTTCAACTGGAGATTTGGGTTTGCAAATTAAATGTGGGTTAGAAAAATTAAAAATATTATTGTATTCCCAAGAGTGCTTGGCAATTGAGAACTTCTTTATTTCTTGTAACAGTTTACTTTGGTGCTCCTTAATACAAAATCTCAATGCTCTCTTTGTTTGACCGATATATGGCATGCCACATTGACATGAAATCCTATGCCCCAGTTAAAACCCAGTAACCCAGTTTTAAAATGAAATACATATATATATATATATATCTGAAAAGAAATTTCTACAATCGCAATTTCAATTTATAATTACCACAAACATTTGTCAGGCAATGTATAATCATAAAATGCATGAATCATATACCGTATATACTCGCGTATAAGCCGACCCTCTAATTTTAGGACGATTTTTTGTCCAAAATCGGAAACTCGCGTATAAGCCGAGTTGTATTTTTGTACATGAAAAATTCCGATTAAAATTGGCAAATCCTCGACAAAAGAGTGAAAGTTTAATTAGAAAAATAAATATTTAAGCCTAGAAATTAAAAGTTTACAGAAAGTGGCCGGGGAAACAGCCTTCGTCGAAGTTTGTGATGATTCATCGGGCTTAAAAGTATGTACCATTCACAATGTTCTGGTGTTTTTCAAACCTCCATCGAACATCTTAAATTAAATCTCACTTATTATCAAATAAAATATTTTAAACCACAAACTTAAATACCAAAATGTGCAATTTCTAATCCTTAACATCGTTTTGTAAATATTTAAAAAACTTAGAAAACATCAACTATTTTCTGTCAACATCGTTGACTACTGTTGCTATTAAATACGGATGGGCAATTTTTTATCAATCGCGGAAGGAAATACTACTACTTTATGGATGATTATATACTTCTTATTAAAATATTTAGTTTTTAATTACGAGATAAATGACTTGAAAGTAGAACTTGAATTCGACGATTAGCAATCCCAATGAAAAAAAATTTGCGTTAAGATTACGCCGCGATGCGCAGAACGGTCTTCAGTCAGCACGCGACGCACATTCTGGATCTCGGAAATGTGTCGGAGCGAATTCAGAAGAATACGCTAATTTCAACTTCTCTCCTTTTCTCATTTTAGGCAAATTATATTAGAAATTTTAACGACCCTCATATAAGTCGACCCTCCTACTTTTTGACTTAAATTTCTCGGCTTATACGCGAGTATATACGGTATATATTTTTCAATGTAATAAATCAAGCAAGATCAATACAAACACAAAATCTACAAATTTGCATAAATTTTTTTTCCATATTTAATAAAACAGAAAATGAATAAACATGGTATGACCAAAAAAAAAAAATCAAGATCCTTCCATACCTTCAAACCTAGAAATTTCATATTCGTACAATGAAGGCAAATGTGTACGCCTAGTATAACAATAGAACATCAAGCACTAACATTTTAGTACATCAATGCTTTGGCAAAAAAAAAAATTTGACGTGCATTTTCCCTTAATTTGAGTTTGTAATCAATACTGTACCTTACTGTGGCAAGTGAAAACCAAATATTTTAATTGCCAGAAACCCCGGTTGATTGTTGTTTTTATAACAATACTACAAACTTTCAAATGGCCAACCTGAAAAAAAAAATCGAATTTGTCACTTACCAACAAGCCATCAATATTACAACTATACCTATGCGATACTTTTGTTGCCAGTAAAATTATATATTTGTCCAGTGAATAAACACATTATGCTGACATTCAAGGTGCTGAAAAAGAAAATCAGTTCCCAGTACGATCAAATTAATACACCTCCTGGAATGGAAGGCAGCCGAGCTGGAGCTAGTCATCTTGGATTTTGAACAATCCATATGGATAGTGATGTGTAGGGTGCATAGCTACATCTCTGTTTTGTTATATATTAGAAATTGTTTTATTCTCCAGTCAGCTAAAAGCTAGTTTTAACATTTAATTATAGCGCAATTTAGATCAGCAGCTTGAAAATATTTCAAAATAACATTTTCAAGCAATACGTTATAGCTCTGGTTGTTTAAAAAATTAGTATGAATATGAACAGTTTATAAAAGAACTGTTAACAGAAGATCTTTTGGTCCAAAAAAGAATCCTGCCGGATGCCTGGCAAAATCTAGCTCAGATATACGGTATGTAACATGTGCAGGATATCCAAATCCAGCAAAACCACTATCCAGTCCATCCCTAGAAAAAGTGTTTATTTATATCTACTGGTGTTGCTTAGAAAATGCGATAATAGGGTATCTAAAGTAAAGGATATTAGTGCTGACAAACTTGGCAATGCACTAACTTCCATCCAGATCTATACAATAGTGAAACATTGTACAATGTAAACAATGAACCATTAATGATTTCGTGAATTCATACCACATGGTATGAATTATCGAATCACCGAGTAGCTCACATGCATTTTTCTTGTACATGTAGAAGGGGCCTTAGAGCATTTATTCCTAGCATACCTTATGTATTCTTACTCTGTGGTCACAATATGAAATTGAAGTTTAGAAAATACAATTTCTTTAAATTAATGTAATTATTTAGTACCCAATTAAAATATGCAGTGTTATTAGAAAGTGGATGTCTGCTTTTGTTTAATGGTCAGTACAGATGTTAACCATTGCGCTATACTTCACAACTAATAGAAAAACTTACCTTTTATATAAAAAAAAATTCCAGTTCTTTGTAGAAAAAATTATCTTTTAAAAAAAGCGTCAGTTTCAGCATAAGTCTTACCCCTGCCTGATATCCACAAAATACACTCATGTATTAGACGTTAATGACTAATGACGTATGAAACAATAATGGTACTTAAATACAATTTTATTCCGATTATTTGAATATCTGCCCGCTAGACTTCAGTCTTTGAAAGGATCCGTAAAAATGGAAATTATTCCCGACCGTGTAATGACTGAATGACTCGAAAGTTTAGCAGAAATGACAATCTTAAACAAAATAACGAGCATAGACTTTACATCTTACCTTACAATCAACCCATATATAGTTTTTAGGTGGATTTTTTACTTTCTATAATCACAATATTTGTTTTGAAATCTTACAGCTCTTATTGTTTTCTGTAGGAGATGTTAACGCTACGCAACGGGTTAATCCTTGCTCTTGCATGTTTATTCTCACGGCAACAGTCAGATGAATGCAGGATTTGGTGGGACACGAGGGAAAAAGAAATAATGCATTACAAATCACACAAAACACATTCAGATATTCAAATCATGAAAATCATATTATGAAATTCCACATGAGAAGATTGGATAACTGTCACACTAGAGCTACACAATGGGCTATAGTCGATGGTTTGGGATCCACCCCCAATAAAACATTGCTTTACAATATCGAACTATATTCAGGTGATAAGTACAACACTTGTGACGGTCCCGTTTTGCCCATCACTAAGTTTTAGGTTTTTGCGTGGCCTGGTTGGTTGGTTGCGGTGTAATCGCCGTTGTGTCAGATTAAGAAGACGATCGGGTATGCTAATTTCGACAGCCAACCAGTTCGCATGCGTGGAGAAATACATATAAAAACGGGACGGTTCGGGGCCAATCTCGCAGGAAAGGCCCGGGAACGATACCACGTATTATTGAACCATGGTCAGATGATGAGGACAACACCTTAGCTGGCAACCAACGCCTTCAATAGACGTCAGGACTTCGGACCCCTATCACATCTATCGTGCACTAGTCCCGTATACACGTCGTTAATTTTTTTTGGATGTTCAAGACGACAGTCTAGTATTTTGGTAGTGAAGTTGGCAAGCCTCCGATCGCAATATCACTACTTTTTACTACATCAGTTTCGTGAGTCTCCGTCAGTCTCTAATAGTCTAGATGGTCGCATAGAGTTAGTCTCGCTGAGTACAGTTGGAGTCGGGCTCTGTGCAACTGGTATATCCATGTGGTGCGCGTGTTTGAAGACTTTGGTTGGAAGCAGCTACAGCGTCCTTTGCCGACGATCATATCCAGCACGGCTCGGGCCATCCGACTACTGTGACCCACGGGCGTTCCCCCCCATTGTTAGAGTGGTAAATCCGTGCACTTGTTTGTTGTCGTTGTGGTATCCAATATATAGTTTGCAATAAACTAATATTCGCTACTTTAGACTTATGTCTTAATTTAATAAGTAGCCCTTCTCCCACTTGGGCACATCATTCCTAAACTTCCACACCATGAGGACATTTGTACAATAACAAAGTTAATGTACCAGGTCTAATGGTCAAGACTAGGTCTAAACTGTAAATGTCATAAATTTGAGTCATTTGATTAATTTTCGAGCTAACTTACGAATATTACAGCCTAAAAAAACAAACTTTTTTTTTGTGGGTGGATGAGTGAAAAAGAAAAGAGGTACTCATGAAAAGTTTTATCAAGGGGTAGTACTAGAGAGAACAGAGGTTGAGAACAACTGGTGTAGAAGATACTGATGCACATTAAATACGTTGTGGTTCAATGTCCCGATGCCTATTAAGGTTGCATCAGGGGCCAACACTTGTGTTGATTGTTCATGTCATGCCTCTATCGACTTTGCTTTTAAGTTCTTTAAATATACAACGGTGTCCTTTAAGGTAGTCGTAGTGTATAGCTGGATCATTTTGACGAGGAAGTTTCTACATGCCTGTACCAGCTTAGATGTCATTTTGCTGTAGGGTAACTGTTCTTTGTTCTTTTTGCATCTACTGCTTTTGCAGATTAGGCTGCAAATCAAGGGTACCTAAGTATTTTCCCTATTTGCATGTACATGGTCGGCCAGGCATATTTTTTTCATGTCATATTTTTATACATTTTAGAAATTCAATAAACAGTATTAATACAAGTTGTTTGAAGACTTTGTTTTAATTGATAAGTATACGACGGACCTGCATAGCAATCGTCATACGTGCATCATTGTGGCCTAGTTGGCAGGTAGTGTTCCTAGTTTGCAGAAGTGCCACCTGTTTCTTGGGTTTTCAGTGTAAGAAGTGGCATGCACGGCAAATGCATTACTAGGGTTTATATAGAACCAAACTATCACTCTGTTTCACATAAAAATAAGAGTTGCATAAGCAAAATAGAAGTCAGGTGTTAGCTTTCTTAATGCTCCGGGTTCAGCCAGCCCGCCTGTCGTCTTATGTCATTTTTGAATAAATTATACTACGCTCACTTTGACTCTATTTATCAAGTAGCCTTTGCATCAATCAAGTAGCCATTGCATTTATCAAGTAGCCTTAGGTGACCATTGCAAGAAGCCTTTCTCCAGTGTTAACTCATAAATTTGAAAAGGAAATAGTTCAATCTATAAGGGTAGAGAAGAAAGTCTATTATGAATAGGGATGCAATGAATAGTAATTCGTCCGAATAGCTGAATACCGAGTATTCGATAGACCAATTATCAAAAGTATGCAGCGTAACAAAATATTCGGCATATGGGCCGAATACCAACCAAATATTCGTCCCATCCCTAATTATGAATGACGTGTTTCGAACAATTTGCAGAATAGACAGCAATAAAGACGCCAAACATGAAGGTTTTGATAGACTTTGCTTTATGGTTTAGTTAGGTTGTCTTTGACTATAAATCATATGTCGATTTACTTTTTAAAAATTTACTTTTTCGATTTACTTTTTGTTGTCACTAACTACAACTTTCGAAACAGATGTAGTATAGGACATTTGGCGTGGTTTTTTTTTTCAACGAAAAATTGCCGTTACACATAGCATAGGGTTGCCAAATTGAAAATCGCCACAAGAATCGAAAAATACCAAAAATGTCAGGTGGGGTTGCCATACCATAAATTTATCGCCCCTATGAAACACACAAAAAAAAACCTCGCACACCAAATGTCCTATACTACATCTGTACCCAACTTTCAAAGACTTATTTTTTTCTAATTGTTAAATTGGTATCTTAAATGATAGCAATATATGTTTTATACTTTAAATGTCCTACTATACTGTTCCCTTTATTCATTGTCTGATTGTTAAAGCGACCAAAAGGATTAATTCCTTATATAAGTAGCATGCATAATTTGGGATAATCTGTCATATACGGTCGCCCTTGGCGACTTTTCTGAAAATCTTATATTTGCAATGCTAAAACATTGCTTGGCGACAAAAATTGGTTTGGTTGCCAATGAAAGAATTCTATTTTCCCCTTGCATTGGTCCGGGTTGAGAGATTTGGTGCAAAATCGGGGCAACCATAAAAAACAAATTAAACATAATTTTAATTTAAAAATTGTAACCCCAAACTTTTGTCAATATAGCAGACGTTAATAAAATGCTTTCACTAAGGTTCTGATTGTACATAAAATTTATCAAAATAGTCTAAACACTAAATCCATTTCCTTTAAAAAAGTAAACTTTAACATCATATAATTAGCATTGAGTTATAATATCATGAAACAGGCTTCAAAACATTTATAGTAGATGCATATAAGTCTCAATAACTAAGCTGGAAAAAATGCAATTATATATATAGGTGAGTATATTTACATAAAACAACAATTAAACTTCCGACAATTAAAATGATATTAATAGGTCGATCATAACAATATAATTCAGAGAGAAAAATTAGTAATCATACATTATTTGTGGTAAATAAAATTAAAATGCAAAAAATATTTCTAGCAGTCGATAACTGTAAACAGCTGATAAACATTTGAGTGGTTTTGACAAATGAACATTGTCATAGAAGTCGGTGAAATATAAAAAGTTGCATAATATTTGAACACTTTAGCAAGTAGGCAATCAAAAATAACTTTTCCCCAGTAAAAAATACAGCAAAATAAATTTTAAAAAGCTTACTTTAGGCATGATTTAACTTATTCCGTGGTCATTTTCTTCTTTTTATTTTTGTAAACATGGAAGGGCGAAAAGCATTTTATAACCAGGTGAAAGAATAAGTAGAAGTTGCCATTCTAGAAAACTTTATTTGATACAATGTAACGACCAGTATAAATTAGGCTGGTGGATGGCCTAGCGGTAGAGTATTCGATATAAGCGGTGACGGTTTCGAATATCGAGTCTGGCAGTACAACTGGGTCGTTATTGGAGAGTTTCCATTTTCTTTTCTGGCCTTCTTCAAAATTCGTTATAGATGTAGAGGGTATTGATGCAAGTTAAATCTGTCGTTATTCAAAATCTTCAAGCCTATGTAACCTGTGTGGAGAGCCAGATAAGGTGTTGATTTCGTCCTCTGACCATGCTTCGAATTACAAAACCACTTAAAAAGTTGTTGTTTCAAAGTTATAAATGAAATTTAAAATGTTCATAGATAAATATAGTCGATTTTTTGTTCTTATTGATTAGTGTTTAGAAAACTACGATTTAAATTTTTTTCTCAGTTCTTCAGTAATTAAAAACACTTGCTTGCACATTACCTTTTACTCTTTGGCAACGGTTTTTCTCAAAGACTGAGTCTGTTTCGCTTTTCATATTGGTGTATGTTTTGGAGTTATTTCTTTGGAAGAAAAAATATACTTTCTTTCGCGTGTTTTGATGAAGTAAGTTTCTAATTTGCTTTTTGAAATTAAATAAAAATGACTAATTTTATTTCAGTGATTTAAGCTTTTGTAAGCAACAGCAAACGTAACTGTTTTCTATGGTACCACACTATTGCCGTGCCGTTGTATGTGATCTGCCAAAAACGCTTTCTCTTTTGCCTTTCAAACAAGAATTATTCTGTTCATATTTCGCGCAAATATGAATCCCTGATACTTATCTATGCTTTTTAGATTTATTTTCATGTCACTTTTTGTTTAAAGTGCCACTGAGAAATAACCGCTTGCAAATAACAAAATGGAGGGATTGTTACAAATATGGCCATTTCAACTGATGTACGGATCAACCAATCGGACCCCAGGCTATGCCCAGGACTTAAAAGTATAAATAAAATAAAAATAATAAAGTTTTCAGGTGTATATTTGTTGGGAAAAAATTGAGCCAAGAGATATAAAGTAAATAAATGTTTTTAAAACATATGACAGCATGATTTTCTCATACATTGCAGTTTGAATTTAAAACAGTATGTGGGGGGGATAGGGGGCACACACAAAATCAAAGTATATATTTTTGCCGTCAACTCTGTTGATAAAAAGTCTAGGGTTACAATTATAAATCCACATAATGTATGTGACATAAAAAAATGAGTTAAACTACTTGTGCTAGCCCTAACTGAAATAATTTGGTAACCTTATGTGACATTATATTTTCAGATATTGCAGTTTGGTTCAAAATAGTATGGGGGACACAAAACCAAAGTATAATATTAAAGCCAATTCCGTTGAATAAACATCAAGGGTTACAATTATAAATCCACATAATGTATGTGACATAAAAAAATGAGTTAAACTACTTGTGCTAGCCCTAGCTGAAATAATTTGGTAACCTTATGTGACATATTTTCATACATTGCAGTTTGGTTCTAAATAGTATGGGGGACACAAAACCAAAGTATATTATTATAGCCAATTCCGTTGAATAAACATCAAGGGTTACAATTATAAATCCATATTATGGATGTAATGTAAAAAAAATAAGTTAAACCTTTTTCTAGCCCTAACAGAGACAATTGGGTAAATCAAACAGCCATTTTGTGCACCAGGCAAAATAGGGCGCCATATTTTTTGTTTTTTTCCCCACCCTATTTAACCAAATATGTTTTTTTTCTCATTTGGTAATGGTCGTTACAAAAATAAACATTCATGTTCGTATTTGTGTTGAATCTGCTGTTAGGGTGTTGCAACTCTCGAAATATCATTAAACCAGAAAAAGGTTTGTTGTTTCGCGTTTACAATTGTAATGAATCACATTGGTGTGGAATATGTGGGCATTAGTGTAAACTGTCCGGTTGGGATTTCCAATCGTAAGCGGGTAGCTTTTGGCGACTTTTTCGGGCGATTCACTTCTCAATCTGGAAATGGGATAATTGTTTACAAATATGAAAGGATAAGAATTTGGGGGATTCGTTCGCAGAATCACGTGACTTCCCGGCATAGGAATTTCCGTGATTGGTTTAAAGAGTGACGTGGTTTTTGTGCGGGATTAAGAATTATTCTATTCGAAAGTATAAGAATTTGTGGGATTGGTTCGGAAGGTCACGTGACTTCTTCGGCTTAAATATTGGGATTTTTAAACTGAATTTCGGTTTCAGTGTGGGCAGTGGACGTGTCGAAAGGAAGGTGAAAATGCGCATTGTGTGTGTAGAATTATTAGGAAGGGTACGTGGTTCCCAAACACACGATTGATCATTGTCTGGTAAGTGCTTTTTCTTCTAAATTTTATACCCCTGTTGAAGTTTTTTCTAAATATTTTTTGGTTCAAGTATTTTTTGATAAAATTTCGCCATTGCCCGGTCCTCAAAACGATGAGTGGCCCCAAACGACGGCCCAGAGGATTACATGTAAGCACCATGATCAACTGCCCGGAGGGGGTCATGGATGTGATCCTAAGTAGCCGAAGGCCGGAGACCACAAAATCGACGGCAGGAGCCTGTGACTTTAAGCGCGCGGAACGCGTGTGCGCTTAAGAGTCTTCGAAATCCCCCAAACGACAGCCCGGAGGATTGCCTGTAAGCACCATGATCGACAACCCGGAGGGGTTAATTAACCAAAGCAAAGTGTCGAAAACAATTTTAAACCGTCGCCATTAGCCCATTACGGAGCTCAAGTGCGACGTTATTTCATTCAATCGTGCAGACGCAATAGAAATCCTTTGAAATGAGTTTTGAACCGTTACCGATAGCCCATTACGCAGAAGTTATCCGATCAATCAATCATCCGAAAATAAAGCTTCGAAATCAATTTTAAACCGTCGCCATTTTGTTAACTGTAATTCTGTGTTTACCACCGGAAGCAACCATAAAGTTCAGAAAAAAATACGCGTGCGCAACCACTGTGCGCAACGCATCGGGTCGTTTGGCGACCATTTCAAAACACCGCCAAACCCGCTATCGACGGCAAGTCTTTACCAACTGTCCTTCCGAGACCACTGGATTTCATTTATGCATTGTATCAAAATCAACTGTAAATGAAGCGCTTGTTTCTTGAAGACTAAAAAATAACGGGTGAAAGTGTAAATTGGAATTGCATTATTTCCCATTACCTTATATTCTAATTAAGAAAATACTGTTCCATTTACTTTTGATTTGAAAAATAGACATTTCATGTAGTAAGTAACAACCCTACTAAATTTCAAGAAATTCAGCCAAAATTTAAAAAGTAACAAATAACTTCAGATTATTACACAAAAAAAAAACATTTTCGTACAACAATTCTAACTTTTTTAATAATGCTCCAATTTTTTTCAGATTTGGTTGGATTCCTGCTTGAAAAAGTAGAATGCTATATAAGATAAAAACTTGTCTTATAGAACATTGCGTTAAGAATATTAAAATACAAATACAACGTTAAAATATGCAATAAAAATCCGTATAATACGGACATGTTTCGGGAGATACATCTCCCTTCTTCAGCGGAAAATGTAAAGTCTGTGTGTAAAAAATATAAATGAACCCAGAAATTTAATGTGTTGCCAAAGAACAAAACACTAAAAACTATTTCAATCGGTTGGAGTTAACTATTCTGTGCCAACAAGCGGGAAATACTCGGACCGCCGCAAACGTTTCGTTGACAATCTTTACATTTTCCGCTGATGGAGGGAGATGTTTCTCCCGAAACATGACCGGATTATACGGATTGTTATTGCGTATTTTAACGTTGTATTTTATTAGAATGGTATATAGTTTTTAAAAAAATGAAATTATTTTTTCCAAATTAAGCACTGACGGTATAGTCACAAACTGGCGTAGTGTTCAGAAATAGCTTGCCTACATCAAATTGTACCATTTTCAGCTTTTTTCCGATAATTTTGTCAACATTCACATAAGGTTTCAGGTTTAAAATATTCATTAGATTTAACAAATTGTTTTAATTAAACTCATAGTTGTATGGTGCGATATTTATAATGGTGTTTGTTAACAGAAAATGTCATTCAGACTCAGTGTTCACTCTAGGCGTTTTTTGAAGGGCGGTCCGCCCTGCCTGCCTTTTTTACTTTTCAATCGAGTCCTCATGTCCCTTTTTTCAAAAATGCCACCCTCTTTTGAAAAAATGCCGCCCCTCTTGCCCTTTTCAGTCGAGCACAATCGTCCTTGCTTCCCTAGCTGTCTTTAAAAAATGCATTGATTGAAAAAATGTGCATTCCAAGGATTCTTATTGGTTGTCCGGTACCCGAAATGTTATAGTTTTTTTTTAAAAATTGAAGATGGTTGGTTACAATATTAGGCCTTTTATTTCCAAATTTTAGATTTAAGTAGCCTTTTCATCAGTTTTGTAAAGTGTCTGATTAGGGCTACTTACAGATTTGGTTTGTAACGAAAACATTTTTAAGTGTCAAATTTTGGATTTTAAGTAAAATCTTCATAAAGAGACATCAATTTTTGTGGAAAACAATGTTTTTTTTTTTTTGCTTTAAATATTTTCCTGAAAATATTGTCAATGTATTCTGCAGTGTGCAGATTCTCCAGTGGCGGCCCGTGGTCGAAAATGTTAGTGCAGCCGAAATCACATGAATCCCCCCCAAATTCAAATTAATTCAAATCAAAGTTTCCTTTCAATTTTTACGAAATGATAACATGCGAAAAAAATAGAATACACTTACATATTTTTTTTAAATTAAAGCAATCCTCCTTTCTTTTAAACATGCGAATCGGTCAATTTTAATATTAATTTAAATAACGAAACAACAGCAGGACCATTATGGTCCTGAAACAACAGAAAATTTATCACGAAAACCATTTCCGTTTGGAAATATTCTCGTAAGTTCGCGTTTCACCCACAGCCACTTATCGTATATCAAGTGCAGCTAAAACAAGAAAATTCATTTCGGCTGTACCTTCTCACATATGCAGTGCATTAGCATGTGGGGGAATCTCCATACTACGTAGAGGTTGCCATGGCAACGATGCAGCCGATTTCGAATTTCGCTTTTTAGCTGCAGTTTTGATTGAATGGGGTTTTTTCCCCCATTACGGTAACAGGCTTGGTATTTATCGGAGATTTTGTTTACTACCGCAGAAATTTCATTTTCAATTCTAATCTTCATTTAAGAAAATTAGTAAAATATCTGATTTTAGTTTTAAAATGCACCAACGAATTTAGGTGCAGCCCGGCTGTACTTGCTGTAGTGGACGAGCGGCCACTTAGATTCTCCCTCGAATTTTTCACGGGATATTCAGGTGGGAAGTGATAACTTTCTCGTTAAAGCCTGACCAAGTGCGTTTCAAACACTGTGGGTCACAGAGAATAGATAGTAAGGAAAGATATGCTGCAGACATTCGGAACCAGCCACTATAGCTATTTTGGAGTACCTCCTAATTCACTTGGATGGTGGTGTGTAGGGTGCATAGTTACATCTCTGTCCATTGTATATTAGAAATTGTTTAATTCTACAGTCTAGTAAAAGCTATTTTTACCATTTAAATATGGCACAATTTAGATCAGCAATTTGGAAATACAGTCAAACCCCGTTATAACGAACCCTCAACGGACTGGTTCAGAAGTTCGCTATAGCCGACGGTTCACTATATCCGAATTTTCAAATATTGACGATATAAAAACTTCCTAAAGTCCTTAAACACGTTTTGTGCGAAACAAATTACTTACACTCAATTGAAATTAGTAATGGGCAATAATAAAGTAAAAGAAATATTTGTTCTTAAAAAACAATTAAATTAATTTTACTACTACTTAAATTTATTTATCTAAAGTATGAAAAGAAGTTTTGATTTTTTTGTTGAAAGCATCAAAAGAGTCCATTACATTCTTATCCACAGTTTCTGTTGCAAAGAAATTATGCAAAATGTTCACAGCTGCCTTACCTTTAGCATCAGAAATTGAAGGACCTGAACTAACATCCCCTTCGTATGCAATATCTGTAGATAAAAGATAATCACCGCTTTCTATTCTTTTAATAATTTTCGCTTTATCCTCAAAGGCATTAGCAAACAGGAGCGATTTTAAACCTACGCGAAGTCCACAAGTTAAACGATAATCTTCAGCAATAGAATGAAAGGAATAGGCAAAGAATGTATGCTAAACCAGTTGAATGGGGGAAGGGGAGGAGCTGACCAGGGGAGTCTATTGTCACCTTTCAGGTACCTGCCTTCTGTCAAAGGAACAAAGGGTAAGGAATGTGGTCGGGGCGAGTAAAATTTTTGGGAAAAACCTGAAACTAAACTGGAAAAGTGTGAATTTTAGTTCGCTACATCCGAATTCCTTACTTTTGAAGATCGTTATAAGCATTTGAAAATACGTTAGTGACATAGGAGTTCGGTTGGGACCAATTGAAAAGTTCGTTACAACCGAGGGATCGTTATATCCCGGGTTCGTTATACCGAGGTTTGACTGTATTTCAAAATTACATTTTCAAACGCATTGTACAGTACAGCTCCGGCCATTTCAAAATCAGTATAAATATGAACAGTTTATTAAATAGCTTTTAAAGTGTACATAAACACTTGACATTTATTTTTTAAATTATAAATTTAAAACTAGTGTTTTTCATGCAAGAAAACACTTTAAAAACCATGATGATTCATTATAAAAAAAAACGAATAAAGTCAAATGCTAATTAGCATATTTTTTTGTTATACATGGTTATGCAAGTTGTAATTAATATAGAAGCATAATTTTTGTTAGAAATTACTTGAAGTAACTTTCTTAACGGTATGAACCTCCAAAACGTTTATAGCATTTAAAGTATTTTTTAAATATTTTATTTTAATTCAAGACCTTTTTTTCTTCAAATTTTCAAATTCAAATTTCTTTTAAAAATTATTTTTTTAACGAATCGTTATGATGGAGGGTTATAACATCTACAACTAATATAAAGTGGAATCAAACAATAAATTACTCAAAATTTTCAGCAAACTTGAGTTGCCATGTTTGGAATTAAGGGACATATAGTAAACATACAATTCTTCACAAATTAAATGTAAAGTTTACAAAACATACGCCCATTGCAAGCGGTATCCCTGAATAACCATTCCTAAATAAAAGTTTTTGTTATATTTATTCAATATTGGTATCGTTTGAAAGATAATGAATTGGGGAATATTATAGAACAAAAAAATATTTTGTCATTTTTGGCCGATTTCCGTTTTTTCTAGTGTGTGGAGAAGATATTTTCATAAATTAGAAGCTGCCGGATATCCGGCGAAATCCAGTTCGGATATCCGGTTTGTAATATGCGCCGGATAACCGGTATCCGGCAAAACCACTATCTGGTTCATCCCTACTTTTTTTGTTTGGTCACAGGTGGACATGCCCATCTCAAACTTTTTTTTTTAAAAGTGCCCTTTTAAAAACAAGAAGTGCCTTTTCAAAAACTCGGTGCCTTTTTACAGCCAACAGCGCCCTGCCCTTTTTTTATTTCTAGAGTGAACACTGCAGACTTAAATTTTGTATGTCCCTTTTTTAAATGTGTTTGGCCCCTTTTTCCCCTAGGGACAAATGTAAAAAAAATTGTGATCCCTGCCACTGCAAATGAATGGCCAATAGGGTCATTCTTTGAAGTGAAAAACCTTTTCTACAAGTGTCATTGAACCTAGAAAAAATTCTAAAACAAAATAGAATTTCATTGGTCAAGGAGTGGAAAAACCTGTTCATTGCGGCCTTCTCCTCCTGGAGAAGTAGTTAGCCTTTTAGTATTGTCTCAGTGCCGAAAGGATATGGGTGTGGGCATTGCATTGAGAATCAAAATTTTTGCTGAACGTTATTCAACTGTCAAATTAAATACTATTCAATACTTGTTACTGTATCTGCAAATCAAAAAAGTAACATTTTATCTTTATTTAAATGTTTTATTAATATTTTTAATCATATTTTCTGACTGTAAATCGGATATTTAAATTTGTTTGAAGTTTATATGTATGTACAAGTCTTTTTGAGGTTATCCTTTTTAATTGTGAAGGTATTTATATATTCAATAATTGGTGTTTGAATTTTTTTCTGTCAATATGCCTTGAAAAGTGCTCTTTTTTTTTTTACTCTGCAGTGTTCACTCTAGGCGTTTTTTGAAGGGCGGTCCACCCTGCCCGTCCTTTTTTCATCTCGATAGCGCCTTCATGCCCCTTTTGAAAACATTCCGCCCTTCTTGCCCTTTTCTGTCAAGTAAGTACAAGCGTCCTTGCTTCCCTAGCTGTTTTTAAAAAAGGCATTGATTAAAAAAATTCTCCCTTTTAACTACTACGCATGTTGTGAAATCGGGATGATTCCGCGGTAATTTCAAGCATGGGCATTCCACGAATCACATTGGTTGCTTCTGTCCGCATATGAAATCCTAAGTTTTTTTTTTTTTTTTTTTTTAAAGGAGATGGTTTGGGGCAAAGTTGCAAAACAAAGCATTTTATTACCAAATTTTGGATTTAAGTAACCTTTTTATCAGCTTTATAAGTAATATCTTCATAAAGAGACATCAATTTTGTACGGGTTTTTCCTTCGAGATAGGCAGTGTTCACTCTAGGCGTTTTTTGAAGGGCGGTCCGCCCTGCCCGCCCTTTTTTCATCTTGATAGCGCCCTCATGCCCCTTTTTGAAAAAGTTCCGCCCTCAATTAAAAAAATGCCGCCCCTCTTGCCCTTTTCATTCAAGCACAAGCGTCCTTGCTTCCCTAGCTGTCTTTAAAAAAAGCATCGATTAAAATTTTTTTGTGTGTAAACTGGAATTAAGTGAATTATGACAGTAGAAAAACAGCCTCCTTTTTAACTGAGCGTGTTGTGCAATTGCGATGATTCCGCTTTAATTTCGACCACGGGGCATTCCACGAATACTATTGATTGCCTATGCTCGCATATAAAATGCTAAGTTTAAAAAAAAAAGATGGTTTGGGGCGAGTTTACGAGATTAAACAATTTATTACCAAATTTTGGATGTAAGTAGCATTTTCATCAGTTTTGTAAGGGGTCTGATTAGGGCAACGTACAGATTAGGTTTTTAAGGAAAAAATAAATTTACAAATGTTACATTATTTATTTTAAGTAGTATATTCATAAAGAGACACCAATTTTGTATGGGTCTTTCCTTTGACAGAGACCCCGAACTGTCAACAATAGCCCAATATTCAGCTGTAGCGCAATGTTAAATAACATTGGAACTTTTTTTGTTTGGTCACGTGTACGATGTGTCAACGGGCGGACACGCCCACTCCAAACTTTTTTTTTAAAGTGCCCTTTTCAAAAACAAGGTGCCCTTTTATCTCCAACAGCGCCCTGCCCCTTTTTATTTCTAGAGTGAACACTGAGATAGGCTCCGAACAATCAACAATAGCTTAATATGCAGCTCTAACACAATGTCAACCAATAAATCGGAACTTTTTTTTTTGTTGGTCACGGGAACGATGTGTTCCTATGTGGCAACGCCCACCCCAAACATTTTAAAAGTGCCCTTTTTGCCAACAGCGCCCTGCCCCTTTTTATTTCTAGAGTGAACACTGTACTCTGATCAAATTATCAAATATGCTTTCTTAGTACAAAGCAAATATATAATTTGTTTGTGTCTGTTGTGTGGAAATGCAGTGTTGACACTGAAATTTGACAAATGCAAATCTGGTCTTCCCCAGAAGTAAAGTAGGGATATTTCTTATTAGAGCAGAACTCGCATCAGTTATGCATTTTTTCAGGGTTCCCACGCACCTGAAATTGTTAAGGAAAATGAACAATTTCTCAACTTTTCTGGAAAAGTCAGGGAATTTTTCAAACAAATTTATATAAAGATGCCTTATTAAAATACAAATACAACGTTAAAATATGCAATAAAAGTCCGTATAGTCCAGACATGTTTCGGGAGATACATCACCCTTCATCAGCGGAAAATGCAAAGTCTGTGTGTAATGAAATATAAATAAACCCAAAAAATTTAAAGTGTTGCCAAAGAACAAAAAACTATTACAATCGGTTGGAGTTAACTATTGTGTGCCAACAAGCGGGAAATACTGGGACCGCAAATGTTTCATTGACAACCGAATCAATATTGCTAAAAATATTAAACGCCTCCAGGAAGTCGAGTTCAACTGGAGATTTAGGTTTGCAAATTAAATGTGATTTAGAAAAATTAAATATCGCTAAATAAAATAAAAATTAATTATATTAAGATTTAATTTTTCTAACTCACATTTAATTTTTTTCAGTTTCATATTTTCAGGCGTTTCATATTTTTAGCAATATTGATTCGGTTTTCAATGAAACGTTTGCGGTCCCAGTATTTCCCGCTTGTTGGCACACAATGGTTAACTCCAACCAATTGTAATATTTTTTTGTTCTTTGGCAACACTTTAAATTTCTTGGGTTTATTTATATTTCATTACATACAGACTTTGCATTTTCCGCTGATGAAGGGTGATGTATCTCCTGAAACATGTCCGGACTATACGGACTTTTATTGCGTATTTTAACGTTGCATTTGTATTTTAATATTCTTAACGCAATGTTCTATAAGACGAGTTTTTATCTTATAAAGATGCCTTACCAAATTCCATTCCTCATCATCGATGAAATTTTCTTTTCGTTACAAAAATATAAATTTGTTAAAAGGATAATTTCTAGTGATTTTTAATACTTCGATAGGTTTGCAAGCACTTCCTTTTTACGGTTGTCAACATTTATCTTTAAGAATGGCAACCCTGTTTTTTAAACTAGAAAACAGAAAATGTTTTTTTTTGGACATTGGGTTAGACTGAAACTGGGAAAGAATATTTACAGCGTAACTAATATCTGGACGAGTTCTGCCCGCGATAAAAGCTAAGCAACCCAAAACGTTTCTGAAAGGTAATTTGGTCATATTAGATGTTTCTTCTACAGAATTTGGACATTGGGTCTTGGACATGATCGTTCCAACTGCAATTGGAAGAGAAACATTGGGTATATTAAATTTACAATAGGTTTTACAAATTTTATCAATGTAGGTAGATTGATGAATATGGATCTTATTGCCAATCTGCTCAAACTCGACACCTAAAAGTCGACGTGTTTCTCCTAAAACTTTGAGGTCGAAATGATCTTTGAGTTTGTTGATAATAATTTTGATTAAATCATTTGTTTTGGCAAAAAGAACAATATCATCAACGTACAACAGTAAAATTACACTATTTTGAAAAATATACATACAGTTTGTCCATTTTAAATTTATGAATCCGATCTCAATTAATACTTTGTGTATTTCACAAAACCATTCCCTTCCTGACTGGTGAAGACCATATATGGCTTTGTCCAGTTTACATACAAAGTCCGGTTTTATTTTATCTTCAAATCCCTGTGGTTGATACATTAGAATGGTTTCATCAAGACTTGCATAAAGGTAAGCACATTTAATATCAATTTGGCAATGTACCCATTCAAGTTTACATATAAAGATAGAAAAACACATTCTTATGATTGAAAAATTGACTACTGGGCTAAAGACCTCGTCGTAATGGACACCTTTTAATTGTAGGAAACCTTGGGCAACAAGTCTGGCTTTATAACGAGCAATATTACCCTTGTCGTCATATTTAATATTGAAAACCCACCTACAGCCTATTACTTTACTGTTAGGAGGTTTGGGGACAAGTTTCCAAACATTACGTTCGATCATTACGGAGATTTCTTCAGACATGGCTTTATGCCAAAAGTCAGCTTCAGGGGTTCTAATAGCAGTATTATAACTGGAAGGGATAGTTACATCTAGTCATGTATTAATTATATTAGATTCATTGTTATGAACTTTACCAGAAAAAGTATTTTTACCACTAAAGTTAAAAAGGGTTTTGTCATAGGGGATGTTATTTGCAGTGCAAAATTTCTCCACATCATTATGAGATCTTAACCTGGCATTTGATCCTTCAATACGATAATAAATATCGGTACGTGTACCGTCATTTCTAGGTACAGCTTCACGAGACCATGCAACTCTTTTAATAGGGGCCGGAGGTATATGCTCACTGGTGCCCGGTACAGGATCTGGATGCTCGGATGTCGTAGAAGGTTCGGCTAAAGATTCGATATCACTCTGAATGTCAGAATTTGAGTCAGAATCAGACTGGTCAGATAATACTCTTAAATTATGGGAAGGGTCCAGTACAGCTCCACTGCCAATTGCCTCATCTTCGAAAGTTACATTAATAGATTCGACAATTTTTCTTTCATTAGGGAGCCAGATCCTATATCCACGGGTCCGTTGAGCATATCCTACCATTATGCCTTTCTTAGTTCTCATATCTAACTTTTTGCGTTGTTGCTTTGGGATGCCTATGTAAACAGGGGTTCCGAAAGCTCGTAAATGTTTTACGGAAGGTTTGTTACCTCCGAACAATTCAAAAGGTGTTTGTTTTTGATTGCTATGACAAATACGATTCCATACATAGGTAAAGCAAAATAAGGCTTCCGCCCAAAAGTTGTTTCCTAAACCGCTATCATTTAAAACTGCTTTGACAGCATCAACGGCAGTATAATTAAAATGTTCTGATACGCCGTTTTGTTCAGGAGTATACGTATTTGTACGTTCAACTTTGATACCCTGGTCGTCTAAGAAATTTTCAAACTCAGATGAACAAAATTCTAAACCGTTGTCAGTTCTGACACTTAATATTTTGGTATCTAGAAAACGTTCAACGCGTTTTTGGAAGCTGGTGAAACATTTAAATACATCCCGTTTTTCTTTTAGCGGGTATGTTGTTACCTTTCTAGAGTAATCATCGATTATGGTTAGAAAGTAACGGTAGCCTCCAATAGCCAAATTGGGTAGAGGTCCACACAAATCCATATGGATTAATTGTAAAGGTTTATTCGACCGTATACTTCCCAAGTGTTTGAAAGTTTTACGCCGGGTCTTTGATAATTTGCAGGGTTCGCAATTGATAGTTTGATTCTTAAAATTAGGTAAACCTCTAACATTATCATTATTACTGGTTTGGACGATAAATTTTGTGTTAATGTGACAAAATCGTTTATGCCAAACATCTAGTTTGTCAACACTAGAAATAGAAAAGTTAATCTTAGGATTTCTACTATTTTTATATTTTACATTTACATTTTTACCATAATGGGGTTTTACATTTTTACCATAATGGGGTTTTACAAAATATAACCCTCTACGTTTATAGGCCTCGAACAGTTTTCGGCCGTCATTATGATAAATAGTAATCTTTTTATTTTTACCAACAAAAGAAGCTTTAGAGTCATCTATTAGAGATCCCGAGATCAAATTTCGCCTTAGTTTCGGGGAGTACAGTACATTTTTAAGAAGTACAATTTCTGACTCACCCCTGTTCCGGAACTCTAGGCGAACTGTTCCTTTACCCTCGACGGGACACGTCACTCCTCCAATTGCAACATTCATAGAGGTGTTCTCCAGAGGTTGAAAGTCCTTGATAATGTTCTTGTTACAGCAGAAATGTGCACTTGCGGCCGTGTCAAAAATCCATTCGGTTTGTTGTTGCGGCTCGCTGGTGAGTGCCTCCACTATAAAGCTTGTTTCCGGGTTTCGTCTACCTCTGGTGGAGTGTGATGTTCGTCGTGGTCTTCTTGTTGTAGGGTTTCTTTGGTTCAGTCTTGCACGACTGTTGGATGTTCTTGGTTGATTCTTTTCGGGGTTAGTTGTTGTGCTGGTCTGTGGTTGCTGACGGGTAAGGTGATAAGCAGCAACATCATGGTCTTTATGGCTTTGCTTCAGCCGGGATTCCTCTGCCAGTAATTCACGGAGTATTCTGTCAAATGTAAAATCTTCGTCTGACCAACGATAGATAGATTGCACAATTGAGTCGAACTCGTGTGGCAGGAAACGTATTAGCTGGAAACTCCGGTACCATGAAGGGATAGGCTTCTTCACGTTCTCCAGGTCAGCAGAAATCTTTTTGAGTCTTGCAGCATACAGCCCGACTTCTTCATCTGGATTGATCTTACATGTGAAGAAATCGTCTGTTAGACCAATGGCTCGGGCTCTCGAATCTGGTCGGAAATGGTCCCGTAATATATTCCAGGCATCAGTTGGGTCTTGGATATCCGCGATCAGGGTCCGGTACTCTTTAGAAATGTTGAGGTAGATGGTGCTGTATGCTCTATCTGTTCTCATCAAGAAATCCTTAGTTTCTTTTAGGTTTTCTTTCGGAGGTTTAGTTTCAGTACCGCATACAATACGCCAACAGTTTCTGTCCATCATGACGACTCTGATGTCGGCTTCCCAAGTGCTGTAGTTGTCGGGATCCAGTTTCTCAATAGTTGATTCCATGCTGGCCCGCCGTCACAAGACGCGTTGTAAAAGATAAAAGTTATTTGTAGATTTTTAAAAACTCAGCTTTGACGTTAAAAATTTCTTCGTTCCAGTTTTCGGGTTTTTATAAGAAGATTTAATTTTTACGTCGTATGGGACTGGTGGCCCATAACCCTTGATAGGGTTATATCTCAAACCCTATCAATGTTCAAAAATTGTCCCATCCTTTTAGCAGAATTGCAGTGATAACTGAGTAAAATATTTAAAACAACTACTAATAAATTAACGAAGATAAAAATAACTAGAACTCATTTTCCACTAAAGTATTTATTTAAAATCCAGCATATTAACAGTTTAAAAACTTACTAACTTAAGGAAAAGAAAAAAAACCACGGCATGTGGCTCGATATGACACGTAGGTCAGGGACTCGAGAAACTACATAATGCAGAACATAATCAGAACACAGAACATCAGGTGCAGGATGAAGTTGACTTATATACTTTACAGTCCAACTTCATTTACATAAAAAGGCACGGTTACACTGATATGGTCATTTGCATACAGTTTCGAGAAAAGATATACAAGTATTTATATAAAGAAAATACATTTGATTGTTTCACGTAAAAACATAAACATTACTTCTTAGCTGATCACTTATTATATATAAGATCAGAGAATAATAAATTCTATTCCCGATCTTCAAAAGATCGTACGGAAAGAGATTTATTTTAAAGTGAAGTGAAGTACTTCTCTGGACTAGAACGTCAACAGAGAAGCACCGGCAAAACCAAACGAAACATTACGGACTTCATAGGGAAAATACTCAACAAATGGAAAACAGGCAAAGGCAAGTGATTATTTGGACCTTTTTCCTAACAGATAGGTTTGCAAGCACTTCCTTTTTACGGTTGTCAACATTTATCTTTAAGAATGGCAACCCTGTTTTTTAAACTAGAAAACAGAAAATGTTTTTTTTTGTTTCCATATTAAAACTCTACACATGCATTATTATGCAAAGAAGAAGATTATTAGAAGAGAATTGTTATACCTATGATGTGTAACCTAAGTTCCTGGGTTAATAATTAATTAAAAATTCCCAATATGGATATTTATCTTCTAATGTAAAATTTAATCTAGCTTAGAATCCTTAGATTTATTTAGGATACAATTTAAAATTTCAATAAGAGCAGAGTTGGTAGTTTTTAAAGTGTGAAGTATATTCCATGTCCGTTTTAGGTAACTTGAGTTACCGGAGTAAAATAATTTATAGTCGAACAATTCTGATACTTAAAATAAAATTTGTTATTCTAAATTAAGTTAAATTGAGTTGAAAGTTTAAAAAAAAATCTATTGTGATTTTAGAAATTTTATTTTGGATAGAATAACTGTGAAACCAACCAATGTTAGGGTGCATCCAAAATTAGGAATGAAACAGATATCTGGCAACCATCCGGTATCCTGCTGATCTTTAAGTACCCAATTTCCGTAAGTATCCGATATCCGGAAGCAAAGTGCCAGATCCGTGCGAATAAAACACCACAGGTTTTTGTTTTTGTGGCGATCATTTATATTTTGCTGACGCTTTAAGTATTTTCCTGAAAATACTACCTATGTATTCTGCAGATTCTCCCTTAAACTTTTCTCGGGCTATTCAGGTGGGTAAAGAGCAAAGTCATAACTTTTTCGTTAAAACCTGACTGGGTGCGTTTCAGGCTTTTTTTACAATCTATCCCACATTCATGTCTCACCTTAAAATACCCATTTATTAACACGCCAAGATCTCTAAGAATATCACTTGCATTAATACTTACCATTCAACTGGCGAGAGCTTCACAACAAAGGACTTCAATGAAAATATGAGACTATACCTCTTAACTATCCCCCAATGCATATCTAACTTCTTCTTAAATTCCGTTAGTCCTTTACAATTAACAATATTCACTAGCAAGTTCTTCCATTTGTCAATTACCCTATTATAGAAATAGTCTTTTCTCCCTTCCCGATTAAAATGGGATATGTTTAACTTAAACCCATGACCTCTCGTTCTATCACTCATATTAAAATATAAACCCTCCACATCTCCTTGTTTGATAAATTTGAATAGTTGAATCAAATCTCCCCTAACCCTTCTCTCTTCCAGAGTATACATATTCAAATTTCTTAATCTATCTTCATAATTCATGCCTGAAAACCCTTGAACCATTTTAGTAGGCCTGTGCTGAATTTTCTCCAACAATTCAATGTCTTTTTACTCATTCAGAATCAGGTAGATATTTACCAATTTCTGTTTATGCATGTAAAAATTATTAGTGATGTGAGGATCTCATGAAAATCAATGATATCCGACGCTGTTTCGAATTTGGCAGCCAACATTGTTACTTTTTAAGTAGGGATGAACTGGATAGTGGTTTTGCCGGATACCGGATATCCGGCGCACGTTACAAACCGGAACCAACTGGCGAAAGCTTCACAACAAAGGACTTCAATGAAAATATGAGACCATACATCAGCTTCATTTCCTACAACATCAATAAAAAATTAAGCCAGTCATTCTTCTTATCCACTCCAAATTGCCTATCTAAAAATTTTATTTAACTGTAAGTTAAAGTATATTCTTTTCAAATAAGGCTGACATTTAATGATACTTTGTTACGCAGTGTAATGTTTACTAGAAGCAGTAGACTTCAGTTTTGAAGAAGAATCGTTTATTCAATTGTAATTCATTCTTGAATTACAAACTTGCAAAAGAACAGAAATTATCACTTATAAGTAGGGATGAACCGGATAGTGGTTTTGCCGGGTATCGGATATCCGAACTGGATTTTGCCGGATATCCGGCAGTTTATTTTTTATGAAAATAACTTCTCGTACGCACTAGAAAAAATGGAAATCGGTCAAAAATTGAAAAATATTTTTTTATTCTGTAATATTTCCCAATTCCTTATCTTTAAAGTGATACCAAAATTGAATAAACATTCAAAAAACTTTTATTTACAAAGGGTTATTCTAGGGTACTGCTTAGCAATGGCCGTATGCTTTGTACATTTTACACTTAATTTCTGAATAATTGTAATTTTACCATATGCCTTTTCATTACAAACATGAAAACTCAAGTTTGCTTAAACTTTTGAGAAATTTATTTTTTAATTCAACTTTATATTAGTTGTGACATGTGAAGACCCTCCACTATAACGATTCGTTAGAAATATAATTTTAAAGTTAAAAATTTGAAGAAAAAAGTGGGTTTTTTAAAGTCTCTATTGGTTAAAGGGAGAATCTGCACACTGTGAATATATTGGTAGAATTTTCAGGAAAATACTTAAAGCAAGAACAAAGAAAATTGATCGCCACAAAAAAAAATCTTCGAGGTTTTATTCATCCGGATATCCGGCATGGAAAATCGGATATCCGGCACTTTACTTCCGGATATCGGATAGTTAAAAAGCAGTCGGATACCGGATATCCGTTTCATCCCTACTTTATAACAAATAAAAAGGCATTTTCAAATAAATTTTAATGGCCCGCATAATGCCTCGGGTCAATGAAGTGTAACCCGAGTTACCATGGAATGACCCATTATTTGAATTAATATTAAAATAAGCTTTTTTCTTTTAGTAGGTAATGCCCACCGCTGAGAAACAATGAGTGAAAGATACTCTCTGTTGATGGATACATCTCATCTAGATCCCAAGGAGTCTGATCACACACTCTACAAGAAGCTCGGCTGCTCGCCATGCTGCATCGGCCTCTCCAGTTCCCCATGTAGCTGCGTTCTGGACAAGACTAACAAAGACAACTCCCCGACCCACGTTTTCCCCGATTCTCCGGTGAGCCTCTCTTCAAAAGATCTCTGCGATAAACCGGATCAAGATCTCATGAAAGAACTAGATCGTGACTCCTCCCCTGATTGTCCTCATGCCCCCTCATCTGCTCAGGAACACCTTGAGCAGAAATCGGATGAAGCTGTGACAGACGATTTCTTCAGACAACATTCAAAGGGGCGCTGTGCTAAACGAAGCCAAGGTCACTTTAAGCAGAAATCGGATCGAGATATGTCGATTGATTCCTTGACCCAGCGTTCACAGAGACGCTCTGCCAAACGAAAGCAGGATTTCTATGAGCAGAAATCAGATCGAGATCTGTCAAATGATTCTTTGACCCAGCATTCAAAGAGACAATCTGCTAAACGAAACCAGGATCTCCATGACCAGAAATCAGATCTAGATCTGTCGAATGATTCTTTGAATCAACGTTCAAAGGGACGCTTTGCCAGACGGAACCAAGATTTCTCTGAGCAGAAATCGGATCAAGATCTATCAAATGATTCCTTGACCCAGCGTTCAAAGGGGCGCTCTGCGAAATGGAACAAAGGTCTCCTTGAGCAGAAATCAGATCAAGATTTATCAAATGATTCCTTGACCCAACGTTCAAAGAGGCGCTCTGCCAAATGGAACCAAGATTTCTCTGAGCTGAAATCGGATCAAGATCTAGCAAATGATTCCTTGACCCAACGTTTAAAGAGGCGCTCTGCCAAATGGAACAAAGATATCTCTGAGCAGAAATCGGATCAAGATTTATCAAATGATTCTTTGACCCAACGTTCAAAGGGGCGCTTTGCCAGACGAAACCAAGATCTTCTTGAGCAGAAATCGGATCCAGATTTATCAAATGATTCTTTGATCCAACATTCAAAGAGGCACTTTGCCAAAGAAAACCAAGATTTCCTTGAGCAGAAATCAGATCAAGATTTATCAAATGATTCTTTGACCCAATGTTCAAAGAGGCACTTTGCCAAACGAAATCAAGATCTCCTTGAACAGAAATCGGATCAAGATTCATCAAATGATACCTTGATCCAATTTTCAACGGAGAGCTCTGCCAAACGGAACCAAGATCTCTTTGAGCAGAAATCGGATCAAGATCTGTCAAATGACTCCTTGACCCAATGTTCAAACGGGCGCTCTGCTAAACGGAACCAAGATCTCTTTGGCTTGAAATCAATTCAAGATTTGTCAAAGAATTGCTCGAACCAAAGCTCACAGCAGCATATCGGCAAACAGGGTCAGGATCCCTTCGACTATTTGAGCTCCCCTGACTTTCCTAGTGGATCAAAATCATTTCTGGGTACTTCCAAAAAGCCAGATCAGATTCAGTCTCTGGGAAATTCTTCAATCGGGTGTGTCCCCATTGATTCTCCGTGCTGTTCAACTGCTTTTCAAGAACGCGATTCTTCTTATTCTCGAGAAGTTGCAAAGTCAGATAAAGATCTCAGAAAAGAATTCGAAATTGCTCCTTGCTTTATCAATCTTTTTCCATGCGATTTACCCACCGGAGAACATCCAAAGAAATCTGACGAAGATCACCGGAAGGAAAACGGCGTATCGGAGTGCTTCGTTCTCGTAAGGCCACTCACGCAATCCATTGTAAACCATTGGACGCAATGCCAACTTGTGCTGTCCTATAGGTCCCATTACTGTAGAGAATATGTGGCACAGGTTATAAGGATCGGCTATAACAAATACAGGCACAAGAAGAAAGTTAATTGGGGTAGGGTGTACAACAAATACCTGAAGGACCCTTATTGTGTATTGAACTTCGATTGGTTCAGAAAAACAGCAAAAAAAAGTGTCGTGGACTATATAAAATCCCAAAAGTTGCTCGAATCAAAACGCAGGAGAGCCAAATTAATCAAACGAAAAGAGACGGAAATAAAGCAAAAGAAGAGAGTGTATTACACGGAGGATAGCTATGTGCTTGTAAATAGGGGTGAGAATAGTGATTTGTACAGAAAAGCTGTTCAGAACATGAAACTGTGTACAGTTGTCTGCCGGGCTGTCGACAGATAACTTGCTTCCAATGTCTGATGTAGATACAGATTTTAATTGTAAAAATTTTTTATTTTGGATAAAAGGAATCTTGGAAAAGAAATTTTATGTCAAGCAAATTGGAAATTTCTTGATTTTTGGTGTTAGTGTTAGGATGCGGGGATTTATAACTGAAAAAGAAATTTATCTCGAACATGAAAAAAAGGAACTAGAAATGTGCTTGATATAATGAACTAGTTGAAGTGTTTATTTCAGAAATATTCTGAAAATTAAAAACTTGGAAAACTTTTTTTTTTAAATATGTGGAAAGTTATAATTAGTGAATGGCATGCTCATTTAATGGTATTTTGAACACTGTAAGAAACTCTATTGTGATGTTCAAACAAAGGTGAACAACTGAAAGGAGTCTAAGTCATCTTTTAAAGAATCGAGTAAGTAAAAAAATCTTGTTAAAATTTTTAATATGGTAGGCAGGCATGTAAGTATAGTCACGGGGGAGTGGTTCAGTGATTGAGCAAATGATTTCTTGAGGTTATTTTCCCTTCATCCAAGAAAGAAATCCCCCACCAAGAAAATTGTCCTAAAAGTAACAATGTTGGCTGCCAAATTCGAAACAGCGTCATATATCATTGATTTTCATGAGATCATCACATCACTAATATATTTTACATGCATAAACAGAAATTGGTAAATATCTACCTGATTCTGAAATGAGTTTAGCAAATAAATAATATGGTTACATTTTAAGAGTTGCGGTTTAAAATAATTAATGATTTCCATGCCATGTTTTAGGGCACTTCTTTATACGACCCCATTTAGCGATCTTTTACTTTCGTCGTTTTGCTGGAAACAATATGCTAGATAATCAAACACGATTAAGTCATGTTAGACGTAGTGTGAGATAAAAAATGACCTCAAAATATTTTGTAGCCATCTGAAAGCAACTATTTTCACGGGGAGAAAGGGCTTTCTGACAGGCACGTAGGAAGGAATACATTTTCCATGGGGGTATCCTCCCCCCACACACTGAAATTTAAAACCCCTGCAATTATGCTAAAAATTCAAATTTTTTAAATATTATGCTTTCTACAGTAATTCAGTTTTTTTTTTTTTTTTAAACTTGTCTTTTAATGGGAAGGGTTTGCACACCCTCCCCCCGCCCCCTTCCCACAAGCCTGATGGTAGGTCCTAATTCAATGAAAAAACAAGACCGGATTTTCACAAGAATTTTTTTTTTTACTCTAAGAGTTTATTATAGGGTGCCCAGCACACCCTTTTAATCTGAAAACTGTGCCCTTTATGTACAAACTGACAAAACTGTTTTTATTTAAGAATTTACTATAAAATAGGGATGAATTGGATAGTGGTTTTGTCCAATATCGTACGCACATTACATACAGGATATTTGAACTGGAATTTGCCGTATAGCCAATCGAATATCTGGCAGTTTTTTGTTTTTTTTGCAAAACATCTCTTAATATTTCTTTAATAAACTGTTCATATTCATACTAATTTTGAAAGGGCGAAGCTGTACTCTGCGATACATTTTAAAATGTAATTTTGAAATATTTCTAAATTGTGCTGTGTTTAAATGCTAAAACTAGGGATGAAACGGATATCCGGTATCCGGCTGATTTTTAACTATCCAGTAAGTATCCGATATCCGTAAATTAAATGCCGGATATCCGATTACCATACCGGATATCCGGATGAATAAAACATGTATTTTAAAAAAGATTTTGTTTGTAGAAATTAATTACTACCAATCTATTCTGCCGTGTGCATATTCTCCCTCAAATTTTTCCCGGAATATTCAGGTGGGTAAGATGGGAAGTCATAACTTTCTCGTTAAAATCTGACCAAGTGTGTTTCAAACAGGGTAACATAATATTTTCATAAAAGAGAAGCTGCCGGATATCCGGCAAAATCCAATTCGGATATCTGATATCCGGTTTGTAATGTGCACCAGATATCCGGTTTATCCCTAGCTAAAACTAACAATTACTAGACTAGTGAGCAGAACAAATGTTCATGCACATTAAGCAGTGTTCACTCTAGAAATAAAAAAGGGGCAGGGCGCTGTTGGCTGTAAAAGGCACCCCGTTTTTGAAAAAGCACTTCTTGTTTTTAAAAGGGCACTTTTTTTAAAAAAAAAAGTTTAAGATGGGCGCGGCCACACGTTAATTAATCGGACGCGTGACCAAAAAAAAATTCCAATTTGTTGATTGATATTGCGCAAGAGTTGCATATTGGTGAAGATTCGGGGCTTATTTTGAAGGAAGGGCCCGTACAAAATTGAAGTCTCTTTATGAAGATACTACTTAAAATCCAAAATTTGGTAATAAAAGGCCTGATATTATAACCACACCCACACACAAACCATCTTCGCGTTAAAAAAAACATAGCATTTCATATGCGGTAACAGGCAACCAATAGGATTTGTGGAATGCCCAGTGCTCGAAATAACCACGGAATCTTCGCGATTATATTCAACACGCGTAGTTAAAAGGAATTTGTTTTTCTACTGTCATAATTCACTTAATTCAAATTTACACACACATTTTTTTAATCGATGCCTTTTTGAAAGACGGCTTGGAAGCAAGGACATTTGTGCTTGACTGAAAAGGGCAAGAGGGGCGGAATTTTTTCAAAAAGGGGCATGAGGGCGCTATTGAGATGAAAAAAGGGTGTGCAGGGCGGACCGCCCTTCAAAAAACGCCTAGAGTGAACACTGCATTAAGTATACAGATGTAGCTATGCACCCTACACACCACCATCCATCTGCATTGTTCATAAAGAGAATATAATGTGCCCCGAATATCCAGCAAAACCACTATCGGGTTTGTCCCTAGTCAAAAGCAAGAGGCCATATGACGTTTATAAACCAGAATATCGCCTCAAACTTGACAAAGAAATGTTCAATCATCAAGTGTTCCAGATGGCAACCCTTGGCATTGCTGTGGTTCTACCAGTTTTGCAGTGTTCACTCTAGAAATAAAAAGGGGCAGGGTGCTGTAGGCAGTAAAGAGGCACCCCGATTTTGAATAGGCACTTCTTGTTAGGGCACTTTAAAAAAAAGTTTGTGGTGGACGTGGCCACCCGTTGACACATCGGACCTATGACCAAAGAAAAAAGTTCAAATTTGTTGGGTGACATTGCGCTAGAGCTGCATATTGGAGTATTGTTGACGTTTCGGGGCCTATCTCGAAAAAAAGACCTGTACAAAATTGATGTCTCTTTCTAATGATACTACTTAAAATCCAAAATTTGACATTTAAAAATTAATGTTTTCCCTAAAAACCAAATCTATAAGTAGTCTTAATCAGACCCCTTACAAAATTGATGAAAAGGCTACTTAAATCCAAAATTTTTTAATAAAATACCTAATTTTGTAACCTTGCCCCAAACCATCTTCTCTTTAAAAAAACTTAACATTTCAGATGAGGGCACAGGCAACCAATAGGATTAGTGGAATGTCCCATGCTCGAAATTACCGCGGAATAATCGCGATTGCACAACACACATAGTTAAAACGGAGGGTTTTTTTCTACCGTCATAATTTGCTTAATTCCAATTTACACACAAAAAATATTTCAATTGATGCCTTTTTTAAAGACAGCTAGAGAAACAAGGACGCTTGTGCTTGACTGAAAAGTATAAGAGAGGCAGAATTTTTTCACAAGAGGGCGACATTTTTTTAAAAAGGGCACTATCTAGATGAAAAAAGAGCAGCCGCCCTTCAAAAAACGCCTAGAGTGAACACTGAGTTTTGAAATAGACTAATTTGCCAACTAATTAGAACCTCACTACATCAATGTATTTACATACAAGTAAATATCTGCTTTTTAATAATAATATTTTTTTGCAGGTCTGACTACTAATGTTTCCTGTTTGCACACTTTGTTAGATGTCTTATTAATTGTCTAGACTTGAATTCAACAAGCATATCCAAGATACTTGCCATCAAGTTGTATGCTTTCCTTTTGTCTAGCAAATTTATGTTATTGTCTTATTCTTATACAAGGTTTCCATTCACTTAAAAGGTCTTGGAGAATATGAGATACAAAAAAAAGTTTAGGGGAAAACCCATGAATTTTCTTGCATGTTAAGAAAACTATAAATTTGGAAAAACAAATTGGATGATGTTAAAAAATTTCAGTATTTGGAAATAAAGTATTTTAATAACTAACAATGGTGTGAATCAAATGTTTTTATTTGGGTGTTTTTTATACAGATTTTTAGAAGTACTGTAATTTTAGTTATCCATTTGCATGACTTTTCCATACAATATTACACATTTCATTTTGTACGAATTGTAATCCCTAATAGCTGTGTCAAAAAACATTGCACATGAATCTACAAAATCCTTTTAACTGACTGATCTATTTTAATGACATAAACACCTTTTAGAAATATTTATCGAGTTCCACGGTTGTTTTCGTAGGATAATATATTGTGTTCGGTTTGAAACTGTTTAATACACACAAAGTACTTTTTAGAAATATTTTTATTTTAAAATTGCATGTTTTTTCATACTGTATACAAATTTTTTTTTAGAAATAGTATTTATGGTTGATGTTTTTTCCTTATGTGGCATATGATGCAATTTTTTAGTAATATTCTACTTTTCTGATAAATCCCCTTGTTGAATATAATACGCATAGGGGAACATTTGAACCTTTATAAATTAATATTTTTCTATAAATACCCTATTCAAAAATATAAGTGAACTTCGACTGCTTAATTTGTTAGTTATAATTATTTTGGAATATTGTGTTTACTTTTAATGTTAAGGAATATACCTTTTATTTGTTTATAATGAAGCGATAAGCAATATCTTTTAAGTTTTATTTTTGCTTGCTTAAAATTTTTATCGTAATAAGTATTAAAATTACCTTTGCTTAGTTATGTGTACAATATTTATTATACCCAAGTCACATAACTTTATCCTATTTTATAATTTTCCTATATATTTATTGTATTTTATATTCTGTTTGCTCTAAATTTTTTATTTATTTGCTTCTCATATTTTAATAATGACTGCAGATTTTGTTTTATAATTTTGTGTTAATTTTAATGTTGGAAACTATTCATTGAATTACACATGCCATGTTTACATCTACTTACGTTAAGCATGAATTTTAGCATTTGCATACATTAAAAAGTTTTTGTGAACACTACGATGTGTTTTTGTACATAGTTCTTTGGTGGTTTATTTGGAATATTCTATTTACAAAATGGCCATTTGTGTAAATCATGAAAACAATTGTGTGATTTAGAATCCACGCTAAGGTTTAGAACTGGCCTGCTTAGCCAGTATAGCGCACAAGAATGGTTTCAGATAATTTAACCAGTAAATGGATTTTCTTATTTGAGTGGAAACCCTGTGTTTATGTAGTATACCTGTATTGCCAATGCTGTGAAATAACTGTTAACTAATTTTATGTAAAGAAAATTGAGACATTTAAAAAGGTCAGATACATTAGAAATCAAAATTGATATTGTAACAGAAATGAAAACTAGAAGGATAGTACCCGAATAATTTTATATATTTTTTTTGGTTTAAAGTTTTAACATTTTAAATGTATACTTTGTTCAGACCTGTAGCTAGGTAAGGGTCACCATTTCTTTTAGAAACTTTTTTAATAACTTTTTTTCGGCGTCTCTTGAGCGATTTGAAATAAAAGACCATCTTGTATGGTATGCAACATAATCTCTTTTACGTTACCTCTTCAGGAAGACTGATCACTAGGCAGGGTATTTCTCACATACCTCTTTGGTGTCATTACCACCTTCATAACACTAGTATCTCAGTTAATAAAGCTTCTAAACTGCTGCTATCATTGTCTAAAAACAGATAAACCTTCATCTATGATAATAACTTTTTTTTATGTTGCATTCTACCTTCATCCACTTACCCCTACAATTCTTAACCTGGAATTTTTGTGTAAAAATCTGGATAAGTGATAATTTGTTTCTTAACCCTTTGGGAACATTTGACGAGTGAGACTCGTCATCTGCTTACTTGGGCGAAGTTACGATGGGCGAGTCTGACTCGTCATCTGAATTTAAGAGGCAGGCGTTCAGGTATGCGGCACCCCCGCCAGTGGCCGTTGATCGCAAACAATTTGTTGTAGGGTCGGTCAAGAATGGGATCAATTGAACCTCACCAAATCCGTCCCATGTGCATAAAAATCTTCAAATAATTCAGTACTCAAAGGGTTAATATTGTATTGCAACTCTGGATTCTTAAAAATTCTATGTTGCTTTGACACAAACATAAATATATATATATTTAAGATGCTGTTAAAATATATTTTCCTGTATACAAATTCCTTTCATAATTTTTTTTTCTATTTAAATTAATATTTCACCTTGGACAATTTCTTGGTATTTCACTGATTGCAATCTGTAAAACTTCCCCAAAAAATGTCTATGGCAATATAAAGTTATTTAATAACTAATAATATAAAGTTAATTAAATTTAGTTTTAAGCAATAGAGTTTATTTTAATAAAGAAATTGAACTATAGCACCCTTTAAAGTGATCCATCTAACGAACTGCCTAGCTAAGGTCCAAACTTTTTTTTTTAATTATTTAAAACTTGAAAGTGTTTTAATAAAAACATACAGCACAAAGTATGTTATTACTAGTAATTCAACTTATTTGTATTTGACCAACACAAATGTCTCAATTGTCCAAGTAGAGATTCGTCAGTTTTAACTATTGCATTGGGAAATTCGCTGTTTTCAGCATTGCTTTCCGATGTACCAGCCATTTTTACATTTCATCTGCTCTTTTTAAATATAACATTTTTAGAACATTGTATTTGTGGCCATTGTTTTACCTGTTTTGTTTCCTTTATAATAGGTGTTGGTGTTCAAATAAGACTAGATCCACTTACTGTAAAAAAAAAAACCTACTGCATAATAAATACAAACTATTACCCTTCTGCAAAATTAAAAGTGAGATATTTTTTTCTTTTTTAAAATGATTTGAAATTAAATTTGCAATGGTGTACAAGATAATTCTAGTATATAATAAAATGTGTTTATTATAATTGTTCTTATAAATAATCTTGTGCAATTTTTTTTATATAAAATTGACATTTATTATAAAAACTTTATTAAGTATTCAACATTATTATTTTTAAGTACTATGAGACAAATTTAACTTGTGTTTAATTTAATCCACTGGTTACACAATTTTAATAGTAGTAAAGGTGTTTTCACTGCTTAGAAGTATAAATATTTTTTCCATATGCATACACTTTTATATTTTTATGGAAATTTTAATTCATTTTAAAATGGTAGCTTTAAAGTTATGCCTAAAAAAAAATCAGATTTTAAAGAAATTGAAAAATGGAGTATTTTTATGAGTTTAAAAAACTGGATACATTGCTGGAAAAAAATGGAAAGCCCTAGACAAAATATCACATCCCATGAACGTTGGAGAGTTACTTCTTCATTTTGTTTGTGTAAAATTGACACTTAAGTATTATAAAGACATTGCAAGATATTAACTACTATTTTTATTAAATAGTGTGTAAGGCGGCTAAGTGAATTATGTGCTTATTATAACTATTCTCCATATAAATAATCTCAGGCAAATTTTGTATGAAAATTTATATTATATACAGGAACTAAACCACCAGGGTTCCAGTATGGCTTTGCTAAAAACTGGAAAGTCCAACTTACTACATAATTTTTTTTTTTAAAAATTGGCTTTTTTCTGTATGATTAGATTAGTTTTTTTACCTAAATATAACAGGTTTTAGTAGAACTTAAAGTATTTATAACACTCACACTAAATTTTTTATTTTTTTTTAAATTGCAGACTTTGGTGCCAAAAGTGTATAAGATTGGCAATGTTTTCACTTAAGGTCTTAGAACTCCATTAAAGACCCCCCCACCCCCGTCTTACAATCCCATAGACGATTTTAATAACTGGGGCATATACATCTTGAGTATGCTGTACAGTTCTGGTCACTATATCTTAAAAAAGACATTGCATTGTTAGAGAAAATTCAGCACAGGGCTACTAAAATGGTTCAAGGGTTTTCAGGCATGAATTATGAAGATAGATTAAGAAATTTGAATATGTATACTCTGGAAGAAAGAAGGGTTAGGGGAGATTTGATTCAACTATTCAAATTTATCAAACAAGGAGATGTGGAGGGTTTAGATTTTAATATGAGTGATAGAACGAGAGGTCATGGGTTTAAGTTAAACAAATCCCATTTTAATCGGGAAGGGAGAAAACACTATTTCTATAATAGGGTAATAGACAAATGGAACAACTTGCCAGTGAATATTGTTAATTGTAAAGGAGTAACGGATTTTAAGAAGAAGTTAGATATGCATTGGGGGATAGTTAAGAGGTACTAGATGGACCAACCTTGTTGGGCCTTGAGCCTGTTGTTGGTCGTCAATATTTGTATTTGTATCTCATGTCTAATATGGCAAGGCTGCCTATATTTTACAGGGGGCAAAAATCCAAAATAGTGATATAGTAGGCGATTTTAAAATGAGTCATCAATGTACAGTGGCTAGCAAGAAAGCTAATAGAATGTTGGGGTACGTCACGAAAAGTGTTTCATCAAAATCTAAGGATATTATCTTGCCATTGTACAGAGGTTTGGTAAGGTTGCATCTTGAATATACTGTACAGTTTTGGTCACCATATCTTAAAAAAGAAAAGATGAAATTCAGCACAGGGCTACTAAAATGGTCCAAGAGTTTTTAGGCATGAATTATGAAGATAGATTAAGATATTTGAATATATACTCTGGAAGAGAGAAAGATTAGGGGAGATTTGATTCAAATTTATCAAACAAGGGGATGTGGAGGGTTTAGATTTAAATATGAGTGATAGAACGGGGAGGGAGAAAACACTATTTCTATAATAGGGTAATAGTCAAATAGAACAAATTGCTAGTGAATATTGTTAATATTACATAAGTAAAGGATTTTAAGAAGAAGTTAGATATTCATTGGGGGATAGTTAGGAGGTAGTAGCTGGACCAACCTTGTTGGGCCTTGAGTCTGTTGTTGGTCGTCAATATTTGTATATATTGGTCAAACAAAATATAAAGAAGTTATCCATTTCCATGCACTCTTGAGAACATAATCGTATACTTAATTTTTCTAACCCACATTTTAATTTGCAAACCCAAATTTCCAGTCGAGCTTGACTTACTAGAGGTGTTTAACATTTTCAGCAATATTGATTCGATTGTCAATGAAACCTTTGCTGTTCTGGTATTTCCTGCTTGTTGGCACACAATAGTTAACTCCAACCAATTGATATAGTTTTTTTGTCCTTTGGCAAGACTTCCAGTTCTGGGTTTATTTTCATTTTATTGTGTACACAGACTTTTCGTTTCTACTGATGAAGGGAGATGTATCTCCCGAAACATCTCTAGATTTTATGTATTTTTATTGCATATTTTTAACGTTGCATTTGTATTTTAATAATGTTTTCATTTTCTTCATCTTGGTTTTTAAATAAGTGCTGCCAAAACCAATGCGTACATATTTCTTCCACCAATTCATTATCTAGCATTTTGGTTTTCACAACACCATTTTGAAGTCAAGATAAAACGAGTGAAAACATTGCCAAAGAGTCGTATACACAATATAGCACACATATACTCGCACATTTTTGCCACTAAAGTATGTAATTGTATATTGCTTAAATTTAGTATATCCTTTAAAAACAGAGTTTTAAAAAAAATTATTCAATTGGGTTTCATACTTTTAGGTACATCAAACTTCAAAATTTTTCAAATAACATATACTGAAAATGTTAGGCCATACTTGAGCTCAAAATTAACATTGTTTTTTTATAACACTAATTTTAAAAAAATTAACTAGTATTCTATCTATAGTTTCTGCATGACTTTCGTGAATGCATTTATTTCTTTAAATTTATGTAAAAACAAGTATCTTGCACTTTATTTCAAATTAGTTGTTAACCTCTAACAATTTTTTTGTTTTAAACAAATGTTACAAACCTTTATTTGTTTGTTTATATATATATCTGAAGTTTAGCTTAGTTTTTAATTAATAAAAAACTAAAAGTTAATAAAAACTTAAGATTTTTTTATAATTAATTTTAATGTTAAGAAAACTTGTTTATAATAAAATTATCTTAATTATGTTTATAATTTTGATTAAAAATAAAATAAATGTAATTTTATTTCTTAGTTTATACCTGTAAAAATAAAATTATAATTTGTTTCTCATCATTTTTAAAGCTGTCAATAAATTAAAAGCAAACACCATGTATTCTGCTCTGGATTATCTATACATTGCATAGTTACAGTTGTTTTCTATGGCTTTATATGAATCCTTAATTTTATTGGATTTTCTTTATGGAGTTTTAATTTCTATTAAGACATTCCTAAAATTCCTTAACAAAATGGCTTACAAACTAAATATGTATGTTTATAATTGCTCTTAAAAAGTGCTTAAAACTAATATATAAAATTTTAAAACAAATTTATTTTTTTGAATTTTCATAAAGATAACGTTTACATAAGAAAATAGACGATTTGTTGGCAATTTTTATATTTTATAAACAGGATTTTTTATTAAAAGACATTGTTTACAACATACTATAATTTGTTCTTAAATATTTCTTTAAGGTTTTTGTGTCTTAAAAATGTTTGCATAAACCTTGTTGAGTAATTGATGAGCTTAGTGCCAGAGCTGTGCAAATCAATTTTGGAAGTTTCTCGTTGAATGTTATTCTACCTTGCACAGTGGTTCCCAACCCGTGGTCCATAGAGCTGTTGTTCGATCGCAGATTTTTTCATTTTTCTCTTCCGAAAATAAAAACAGTAATCTTCAGATCCCCATTATATTTCTTTTGTATTTTTGCTTTGAATTATAACAATGAACCTCTCAAAAGAGTTCTAAATATTTTTCTGGAGAAAACAGTTTCAATTTCTGATGTCACTATTGATACATTTTATGGAGTATGAATATTATTAAAAAAAATTATATAATAGTTCCATTTGTAAGTTGGATAGGATGTTTCTTTCACACCCCACCCCTCATGCTTTTAAACGTACTATTGTACTTAAGAATACCGAAGTTGAAGAACAAGATTGCTAACTTAAACATCCACATTCATTAACTTATGAAATAATTTAATAACAAACTTTTACTTTTTTTTTATTTTAAAATTATTTACAAAATAATTTATTTTTAATACTTGAGTTGTCAGAGTGGTGGACTGCGAATTCTCCAATTTTCAACTCATTGGTCCGTGGGTATTTAAAGATGGAGGTACTGAAAACTGTATTATTCCACATTGATTAGAAGTTTCCGGATGTTCGTAGAACCGGAAAATATCAGGGAATTTGGTAATTCTGGAAATTTAGGGATTTTGGGGAATTTTCAAAAAAAAAATCACGGAACTTAACAAACATTTTTATTTTTAAGTTGATTTACTGCTTATATTCAAATACTTTTAAAATGCAATAAAAAATAATAATTAAAAAAAAAAAAAAAGATAGTTGGACTAATGTGTACTTAATTTTTTTTTTTTTTTTTTTTTTTTTTTTAAGATCAAAGAAATTTCTTTGAAGTGCTGATGTTTCTAGAACTTTGCAGGACAATCAGCTGCCTATAACTAAATCCTTTGGATGTTTAATAATTGCTAAATTCCCCGTGAAATTTGAATTTTTCTTTGAACATTGCTAAAACATTTTTTTGGCAAAACTGATTAACTGCTGTCAGCAACTGCTCTAGGCACTTATTTTTTGGGTCATACAATTAACTTTTAGATCTTGGTGTATTAGCAGAAAAATTCTTTCTCCCCCTCCCTTTTAAGTTGTGATTTGTATAACTCTAATCCATGACCTATAGTCACATTGGCGATATTAAATTCCATCTCTTCCCTTCACCCAATTTAATGAATTTGTATAGCGGAATAAAGGCTTCTCTAATCCGGCTCACCTAGAGTGTATACATATTTAAAGTATCCACTTGGCAGCCAACCAGCTCACTTTTTTCTTGATTGGCAACTAAATACATGTTACAGTAGAAATTTGAAATACGGACGTCCAAAATCTGAAATGATCTATAATACCTAGACATTTTTGAATTTTTATAAAAAAAATTCTAAACTACCTTTTTCCATAAACCAACAAATTGGACGGAAGAAGGATGGATACTTTGTTTCTATACAAAGCATGTATTGTGACATTTCTTAATGTAATTGTAAAATCAGGGAATTTTTTTGTGACACCATCAGGGAACTTTTTTTCCAGGATTTTGTTACCACCCTGTAATATGATCCATCTCGAAAATGTTATATGACGACTTCCAAGTTGTGATTAAATCAGAATAATGACAATATATAAGTTAAATTTACTGAAATGTGAGTGTGTAGTTCTGGTATCAAACTCTTCAATTAAAGCTATTGAAAGCTACTCAATGCTAACAAACAATCTAATGTTATTGGTTTTGAAACTCAATGTTAGTAAGTATGTGCAGTGAAAGGTTGATTACCCAGCTTTTAACTAACTTCAATATTGAGTAATTGAAAAAAAAAAATCCTTAACTAAAGGTAATTTTTGATAAACCATAAATATGATTTTTTTGTACAATAGTGGATATCTGTAAACTTTTAATTTATTTGTTAATATATTTCAGTGAATTATTTTGCTGCTTAGTATATTCAATCGTCAAATATTTACTTAGAAACTTATATGTAATGACAACTATTTAAGTGAGGGGTTCAATCTTTTATTTTTAAAATTTTTACACCGATTTCTCAATTTCCCTACAGTAATGTATAATTCCACTAGATATTCTTCTATTTTTAGAATATTTTTTTATGTTACGTTAACAAGCTTTTATAATGAACAATTTAAATTTGTTACAAAAAAATATTGTGCACTTTATTTTTTAAATGTCAGCAAGTATGCTTTTCTAAACAAATTTAATTTTTCTTTTAAAGTAGGAGTATTTAAAGCATTTATAGTAAGTTGGAATTAAATTACTAAATTTTGTTTAAAGTTGGTTTTTAGTAAGTTATTTCTCATACATGATACCAATCAAACTAACAAGCGTTTGTAACAATAGAGATAGAGTTGATACACTGTTTCCCTTCAGATATATTGAGGGATGCCTTTTTATGTTACATTAACAAGCTTTTGTAATGATATAAAACAATTTATTGCGAAAAAAATATTGTGCACTTTTATTTTTTAAATGTCAGCAAGTATGCTTTTTTGAACAATTTTAAATTTTGTTGTCACAAAACTATTTTTCCTCATTACCGTCTTACCAATTTCTGGATAATTGACCTATTACTGTACTACTGTTAGTTGTTTCTCGAGGGTATACGGCCCAATGTTAGGGTAGTAACAAGTGGCGGAAAATAAACGCCACTTATTTTTGTATGTTGAATCTAGTCTTGATGTAAGTGGCAAACTTATTACCATGTCATATTTTTCAATGTGCAGCAACCGTTTTATCGTTTTTAACCTCTGTATTTTTGTCAAATATTGTAAATATGTGTGGAAATTAATAAACTTGTTGTGCAATAAAGCAATCTCTGTGTCTTTACTGCTAACTGGGTTTTCATAATATTAAGCTTAAACATCAACATTATTTTTTGTGGTGATTTAAATTAAAAATTTAATATGATAAGGTTTTCTAAACGTAACTATTTAAAAAAAAAACATTCTACTAATATATTTAAAAGCAATCATCATGAAAATGTAGATAATTATGAATCGCATGTGAAATGTTCTTTTTAAGATATAGGAAAGATTTAAAAATTTTGTAAAAGATCCTATTTTTAAATTCAATTCTGTAAAAAGCATGCCTAAAGACCAGAGTTACTTTTTAAACATAACAGATTTCTAAACTATAAATTTAGTTACCTTTTATTTTAATGAGGAAATTAAATTTTATATTTTTTCATTTTACTCCGAGTTATCTCAATGTAAATACAGGCTCTAAGCCCAGCCTAGTTCATCCTGTATAACTCCTTACAATCCCCCAATGTCCAGTGTTAATCACTTTTTATTTTAAACTTGTTTTGCAAATCACCATTCTGGCTACAACCTCACAGATATTTCATTTCAGAAAATCTTATGGCGGATCTAGCTGTATGGCACTTGAGGCAAAACAGACAAAGTTCTTTGAACTACATCCGTAAAAAACATGAATTTTGAAATAAAATTCAAGTAAAATTTTTCTAAATGCTCAAAATGTTTTTTGAAAAAGCTAAAATTACTTTTAGAATCTTACATAAATTGCTAATAAACTTAATGGATTCTCAATGTTTGAGAACTGAAATTGGGACTTGCACTTTAATCTACATATACGATTCTCTTACGCGGTGATCGAAAAACGGTGCATTTCTCTACGCAGCATGGCAACTTCAGTTTACAAAAATCTTGCATCGCATTTGTATTTTTATGTAAGCCATTTTGATGATTAACCCCTTCAATTCATTGGTGAATAATTATTTTGCTGATATTAGCTTAAATTAGGAACAATACAAGCTTTATTATATTTAAGAAAAAGAAGTTTTGTAAAATATATCCAAACAACTGGAAAATTGAAGCGGCGCACCATCTGTGGGCAGTATTTCAAACTACATTCCCATAAACTTCACCTGTCTGACATCCTTATTCAGTAAATTAGACATTTCTGGTAAGCAAGATTATGGATTCAGTGTTTACTCTAGCCGTTTTTTGAAGAGCGGACCGCCCTTTTTTCATCTCAATAGCGCCCTCATGCCCCTTTTTCAAAAATGCCGCCCTCTTTTGAAAAATTTCCGCCTGTTTTGCCCTTTTCAGTCAAGCACAAGCATCATTCCTTCTCTAAATGTCTTTAAAAAAAGGCATTGATTAAAAAAAAATTAATAATTTTTTTTATTATCGTAGACACCTTTTTGTAACTACGCTTGTTGTGAAATCTCGATGATTTCGAGCACGGGGCATTCCTTGAATCCTATTGGTTGCCTGTGCCCGCATATGAAATGCTGTTTTTTTTCTGCATTTTTTTTTTAATGAGAAGTGGGGCGAAGTTGCAAGACTAGACATTTTATTACCAAACTTTGGATTTAAGTAGCCTTTTTATCAGTTTTGTAAGGGGTCTGATTAGGGCTACTTACAGATTTGGTTGTTAAGAAAAATGTCAAATTTTGGATTTTAAGTAATATCTACATAAAGGGACATCAATTTTGTACAGGTCTTTCCTTCGAGATAGGCCCTGAACCGTCAACAATAGCCCAATATGCAGCTCTAGCGCAACACCAATCAATAAATCGGGACTTTCACTTTCTTTTTATTGATCACGGGTTCGATGTGTTAATGTGTGGCCACGCCCACGTCAAATTTTTTTTTGTCGTTTTAAAAATAAGAAGTGCCTTTTCAAAAACTGGGTGCCCTTTTACTGCCTACAACGCCCTGCCCTTTTTTATATCTAGAGTGAACACTGGATTCAATTATTAAACGTTCTAAACAAGAATCTTCTTAATTTCAGTGAAAGGAAGGCCTCCACGAAAATAGCACAAAACAGTTTTATTGAAGCTCAATGAGAAACACAGGAGTAGAACGGCAAGAAAGGAACTCAGCATGCAGAGTGGAGGGACAGCCGGAACATGTCGTGGGCCACGAAGAAGCTCCCCGTGTCCGCTTGGGGCATCAGGACGAACGAGTGGTTGAATGAGTGAGGAGGGTCGTCGTCCGTCTGAAAGAGAGGGGAAATTGTTACCAATGGGTGGATATAACAAAGATAATAGAGGGTGAAAGATAGGCCTTAGTACATGCGCAGTAGCGCACAAAAGAAGCCCTCAGCGCAATGCATCTTGGGATAGAGATTGCAGCAAAGAACCGGCAGTCAATACTTCAAATTCTGCCACTTAAGGGGTTCTCCTTTCCTCCCTGGGATACAAGAGGTTCTTAAAAAAGTCTAAGCTGTGATACGGTTTTTAACAAAATGGAAGGTACAGGGGGAAAACCCTGCATGAAAACCGATTTCGAGGAAAAACACAATTTCAAGTTTATTAGTGAATAGAAATGCATGGCAAGGCAAATGTACCAACTTATTTTAAAGTACAATGTTGGATGTTTTCATAGATAAGAAGAATCTACGCCTTAAAATCTAACAGATGGTGCCATTAGCTTGTTTTCAACCAAAAATGCAATGATGGGGTTTTTTCACCTGTATCCTTCAAATGCTAAAATAAATCGCATTTTGTAACATATTATATTCACTTTAGGCCCAATTAGTATAGCAATTAAAAAATTATGGGGTGGGGGCTCAACTAGTTCCATACCTAGTGTACTTATGAATATCTAAAGTAAATGCTAATAAGCAGTTATGCTAATTTGTAATTAGCTATTGTTATTTAACAATTCATAATTATCAATAACTTTTGTTTAAAATGCTAATAATCAGTTATGCTAATTAGTAATTAGCTTAATTTGTTTGTTATTTAACAATTCATAAGTATAAATAACTTATGTTTAAAATGCTAATAAGCAGTTATGCTAATTAGTAATTAGTCATTCACTAATTGTTATTTAACAATTTATAATTATCAATAAAGAGAAAATACTGCGTAAAAACAGCATTTATTGTATTTCTAAAGCTAATTTAAAAAAATAATATATAGTACTTTAATAATTAGTACTTGACTAGAAGGACTCAGTAGATGTTTAAATATATTATCTTTATTGGAAGTGTTAGTTAACAATTTGGACAATCATGTCAGCTAAGTGACAGATAACGGAATTGTGAATTGTCATAATTTCGCCAATAATTTACTCCCGAAATAAATATAAACAATTTCCTTTTCATAATTTGTTTAACTGAATAATTTTTGTATCATTTTATTTAAGAAAATATGTTTAGAGTTTTTTTTTATAATATTATTAATAGAGGAATCTGGCAGGATTGTCGGACGGTTATCCAGCGGCAGTATGTTTTTCTCTTTTTACTAATTTTTTAGATTAATAATCAGTTTTAGCTATTTTATTTTTAAAAATTTCTAATGTGATTTTTCTTTATAATTTTCGATTTCAGTATCTCAATATTATAATTTGATAATTAGTAACATGATTTTTTTTTAAGAATCATTAGTTAGCATTTCAATTAGGATTCAATTCCTATGTTCAAAATACTTTTCGAGAAAGAACATACTGAACTTGTTAAAACTTCCATATTAGCATTAATCAAAAAAGAAAACAATATTTTTATGAATTCCTCAAAAAAAAATTACATACAATAAAATCAAATGTTACACCAAATAGATATAGCAAAAGAAATACTAAATCTTTTGGGGATTGTTTCCAAGGAAATAGTTACCACTGCAATTGAAGTTGGATGTAGATAACTATTATGATGTTGATGCATCAGTTCTCACTTCAAGAGTTAGATAATTATCTTTCAAAAGTAGTTATTTAAAGAAAAAAAAATATCTCCATTCAGCAGGTGAAAAATCAATACAACTGTAGCGGCTACAACACCAAAAATCAAACTCAATAATAAAGAAACTTACCCTTTTATTTCAACACGAATTAAACTAGCTTCATAATAATTCAGGAATAATGACCAAAAAGTGTGGGCACACACGGTGGGAAAATCTCCTGACCGAGTAATCCCACCGATGCAACAAAGTAAAGTTTCTATCAATACCACTCAACCAAGGATAGTGGAGACTATATATAAAAGGTGTGCTGGTTCTCGCGCTTTCTGATTCCCCGGAGGGCGGGGAAAAGTATCTTTTTAATGTCATAGTGACGCCTTCTGTGGGCGTGTCTAATGCTCATAATAATTCAGGAATAATGACCAAAAAGTGTGGCCGTCAAATATCGGGGCACACACTAGTGGGAAAATCTCCTAACCGAGTAATCCCACCGATGCAACAAAGTAAAGTTTCTATCAATACCACTCAACCAAGGATAGTGGAGACTATATATAAAAGGTGTGCTGGTTCTCGCGCTTTCTGATTCCCAGGAGGGCGGGGAAAAGTATCTTTTTGGTGACTTTAATTAGTGACACCTTCTGTGGGCGTGTCTAATGCTCTCGTTTCTACAGTCGTTTTAGGAGTAATTGTTGCTATTGACAAGGAGTACTTAATTTAACAAGAATTCTTGTTTTTAACTAATCATGAATTTATTTAAAAGAAAACAGTTAAAATTTGCTTCAAAAAACAATTTGAATCGATTTGCAGAATGGTTTCGTTAATAAAATATTCCGAAATCGATTTGAACCAATGGTTCGTGACGTGCTACCATCTATTCGTTTTTTTTGTGAACTATTTAAAAGTGATAATCGTTAATTTTATTTAGAATTTGCTAAATTTTAAAAGTTTAAATTATATTTTAAGGATTGTATTTAGTATGTAAAAATTGCAAAAGCTTTACTTAATAAATTAAGCGTATTAAAATAATATTAGCTGCCACGACAACATGTCCATGAATTTTGAAAGAGTAAAATGGGAGTCGGAACCATCATGTCAATGCATTTGTATTGGACATATTAAATGAGTTACATATTCAATCAAGTAAAATACGGGGACATAACAAAACAAGGACAGATTAGCAGTGAAGCTACCTAAACACAATTATTTACAGATATTTACATTATTTTGCTAATTAAAAATTTAATCGCCAGTTGTTACCCAACCGGGGATCGAACCTAAGTAGCTATGCTTGAAACACACAGCCAATGAGAATGATCAAAAACCCATAGTAAGGCGGAGCTAAAATGACGTCAAAAAGATACTTTCCTTGCCCCTTTCAAAAAGCGAAACACAAGCACACCTTATATATATATATGGTCTTCACTATCCTTGTCACTCAACGATCTTTCCAGTGTTACGCCCCAGAAGCAAGTCATTGCCAAACCATAGTTTGAAACTTCGACTGCCACAGAATACCAAACGAGACGCAAGGATGCCGCATTACAGTTTCTACAAACCGCAATCACGTTGCAAAAACGAGAGTGAAAAAACTTCGTATGAGTAAAACATGTTTAAAAAATCTTCAAATTCAAAAAAAAATTAATACATTCCCTAAAATAATTGGATCTTTCCTCTTAATAGTGTGTCAGAAACTCGACTGACAAAATTACTTGTGTAAGCAAAATTTTAGCAATGATGATTTTAAATATTAAATAACTTCTAAACTAACAATTTTATTGAAACAAAAATATATTCATTTTATTTACCAAACATATCTTAATATATTCACTTATTTTCGTAATTTTAAGATTTTGACTTTTCGAGATCCGATCTGAATAACAGCGAAACAACTGAAAATTCCCTCTATAACTTACTTTTTTTTAAATACAGAGACATTCTCAGTTGGAAATATGACATACCTTCAATTGTCCTAATACAGAAATCAAGATGCCTCCATTGAACATGGGCTGGGCATCCACAGCAGTGATGTTATGCGCAATCTTCTGGAAGGTCAGACTCTGCAAAAAGAAAAACAGACTTTAAAGCTGTGGATTCAATCGAACTACAGCGATTATCAAAAAATACTATGAAAATATGTTTTTATAAACTTGAATTTAAATTGAATCTTTATTTCGGATTGAAAAACTAATATTTTACATATTTTTTAAATCATTGAACAATACATTGACATTCAGCAGTGCAGTTAGGATTAAGTTTTATTGTGGGACCAATCAAGTTTTTGTGAAAGAAAAATAACTTTAAATACAAAAATTTCTAATTAAAAAAAAACTTACCTTTCCATTAATATAAATAAATTGTATTGAGATATCTTAATGTTAGCTAAAAAACTCTTAATTAATAAAACAGTTGTGATATAAAAAATATAAATATATGTTTAATAATTACAGGAGAAAATAGCCTTAATTAAACAAACCTTATTTTACGTCCGATAACAACTTTTACAAATTTAATGAAATGGATAGTAACTTTTTAAAAACCATCCCAGTTAAAATAGTTTAGATTCTATTTTTTTAAGAGACAAATGTTAAATATATAAATTAAGGGGGGGGGAACAATTATGGCAGCAGGTGAATGTGTATATTTGTGGTTTTAAAAACTGTCAAAGTAATTCATATGATAGTTGCAGATTTATTTTTTTCCATTCATAAAGATTTATTGATTTAGCTTGCTGTGCAGGCCCGTCGTACGGGGGGGAGCACGACCCCCCCCCCCCCCCCATAATCTGAAGACCCTGAAAATTGGGAATTTCAACTCCTAAAAACCCCGAGTTGGGAAATTTTATCCCTAAAAATATTATTGTTAACATATGAAAGTTAGGGAAGATTAGAAATCGTCCAACTTGTAAGATTACGTTTAAATTAGACCTCAAAACGGACGTTGTATTGGAATATTTTTGTATCGATCAAACTGTTGGTCTGACTTGTACGGATGCATTTTTCGCTACATACTTTGTAATGGGGATTTTAAGCTTTTGTGACACAAATACACAGCAGTTGGTTTGTACAGAGTAGTAAATTCATGAATTTTATTCCCAACTAATTTCTAATTTTTGTTCCAGCTTCGGTCTTTTTTCTTTGATTTTTTAGGTCTTCTACTTTCAGATTTTGTTCGCTGTGGTCCCTTTGGGGGAACATATGTGCTTGATAACGATGGGTCACCTGCATTGCTCTCTTCATGGTCTATTTGACGACTTATTTCGCATATGGAGGATAATATTATCCGTGGAAAGTGATCGAGATCACCTCACACCTCATCATCACTTCTTTCGGAATGTTTGTCAGTATCTACATCAGCATCTTTAATAGGGGCTGGATAACCAAATTAGTATGTTTGGCAGTCATGGCCACTATCTGACTCAGAATCACTGTCAGGATTAAAAAACACATCTAAAGTTTCATTTAGTGTAAGACTGAAAAGTAGGGAGGAGGGAGGTACTAAATATTTTGTTTGAAAAAAAATTAAATATTTACCTAAAATATTTTATTTTTAATTCATAATTAAATTTTTACCATGTTTAAGCTTTCAATTTAAAATAAATAATCAAATCGGTATCGGAACCTTTAAATTAATAAGTAACTACCTATAGTGCCGAACACATTCGGCGGTTGGCAAGATAACTTGCCAGTCAAAAATACATCTACCTAACAGTTATAAAATATTTTTTTATTTAGTTTTTTAGTGTATTAATATGAACAATGAATTCATGTAATTGCAATAAAGCCCAAAAAATAGATCAAAAACAGTAATAAAAGTATTTTTTTAACATCTTTTGTGATAATGGACGAGGCATCATTCACGCTCGAAAGAAATTCTAACTTTGAACCACAATTTCACCTACAAAGCTATCTGAGAAATACACAAGCAGTGCCGCATTTTGATTGGTTGACTCTTAGAAAGAAAAAAACACTAATTGGAACAATTCCCACCATCTATTGGCAAAGGAAAAAAATAAAATGTCGAATGGCAAGTTTTCTTGCCAACCGGCGTTAATGGGTTAATATTATTCAATATTCACTTGTATAGAATTATTCAGTATTCATTTAGAGAAATTCAAAATATGGTACTTTTCTATCCCAGACCAACAATTCTGCACATATTTAAGCAGCATACTAACCTGAATTTTCTGCATAATTTTAGTGCTCCCAAAAAACTGCTCGCCTTCAAAAGTCATCATAGAACAGTCTTCCTAAAACATGTTAAAAAAAATGGCACAATGTAAAATATAATATGTCCAACTAAAAGATATTTACATGATTAAAAAATACATGGCTACTATTGCAGTCCCATGTGCTTGGCAGTCATTCGGAATCAAACTGGGATCATCTGCTTGCTACGCAGGTACTCTACCAGTCAGAATAAAGTGATCACCCGAGCCCAAGTGGCGGTACCGGGTATAGGAAGCGACACCCACATTACCCTCCTCCCAGTAAGTCGGACGGAGAAACGGTTGATTGATGCTCGTGAAGTGTTATGACGGGAGCCGTGGTTGATGATTTATTTGTAGTCCAGAGTTGCCCCTTTATAGTACTTTTTGATGCATTTTTGCCAAGGTGGAATTTTTTTCTTCGTTATCCGGAATCTACACTTTGCAGTTGTATTCAGGGTGTCCACAGGGAAAGCATTTTGAATTTCCCCGATAAGCCATACTTTTTTTTACAGCAATATTTTTAAAATGTATTATTGTTCCTTATTATGCAAGATATGCTTTGACATTATCTTATTGTTTTTCAAATATATATTTATTTTTAATATGTAAGTTTACTAACTATTTCTCTTGATTTTCTAACTCCCGAAAAAGTGCAACCAAAGTTTAACATCCAAAACTCAATGCATAAAAATTTAATGTACCCCAAATTCAAAATTCCAGAGCATTTACCAAATATGTATCAATAATTCAAAATGCTAATTAAAAATCATAAAAGTCCAAGTAAGTGCAATATATCTCTTAGATTATTAGTGATTGTACTTTAAGATCAAAGTCTAAAGTAACCTCAATATTAAAAAAGAAATCCAATCTCAAAAAGTAGAAACCCAATGTATCCCTATCTCTAACAATGAAACTAATTTGTTAAATCTAATCCAGTATCTTTAGATATACAGCTTAGTACACAAAGCAACAACAGTTTCGTCAAGTTTAACAGAATTTTTTTTTATTTTAAGGACGTTAAAAAGACATTTGAATTTTACTAGGAACTTAGCAAGTTATAAACATTTGAAAGATCTATTTTTAAAATAAATTGAGTACCTAGTTATAGATAGCCAATTGGTTTGCCGAATTTTAAATATCAGCATTTTGGTGCGGTTTCTACGACTTTGAAAGAGAAAATTTTCACTTTTACACACTTTTAAAAGTCCCATACGCAATTTCCCTCTTTTTGATTGCATTTAAAAAGTATTTGAATATTTGTAACCAATCAAAGATGTTTCACAGCCAGAAATCAAGATAATAATATTTTTTTTTTACCAATTACCTGATTTTTTCAAAAAAATCCCAAAATCCCTGATATTTCCAGAATGATCAAATTCCCTGATTTCCCGGTTTTCCCTGTTTGTGGACACCCTGTCTCATGCATTTGCAAAACGACTCGTGACGCCACCTTCATACAGCCACAGCCCACATGCAAGGATAGTGGAGACTATATATAAAAGGTGTGCTGGTACTCCCGCTTTCTGATGGAGGGTGGGGAAAAGTATTCTTTTGACGTCAGTGACGCCTCCGACTTCTGTGGGCGTGCCTAAGCTCTCGTTTGTGCAGTCGTTTTAGGAGTGCACTTAATTTAACAAGAATTCTTGTTTTTAACTATGAATTTATTTAAAAAATACATTTAAAATTTGCTTCAAAAAACAATTTGAATCGATTTGCAGAGTTGTTTAGTTATTAAAATATTAGGAATGAATTTCGTTCAATTTGAACTAATGGTACGTGAGGTGCTGCCATCTATTAGTTTTTTTTACGAACTATTTAAAAGTGATTTCGCTAACTGAATTTAGTATTTGCTGCATTTTATGAGTTTAAATTTTATTTTAAGGATTGCATTTAGTATGTAAAAATTGAAAAAGATTTGCTTAATAAATTAAGTGTATTAAAATAATATTAGCTGCAACGAGAGCATGTCCATGAATTTTGAAAGAAGAAAATGGGGTCAGAACCTTTATGTCAATGCATTTGTATTGGACATATTAAATGAGTTACAATTTCAATCAAGTAAAATACAAGGACGGATTAGCAGTGAAGCTACCTGAACACAATTATTTACAGATATTTACATTCGTTTGCTAATTAAAATTAAATCACCAGTTGTTACCCAACCGGGGATCGAACCTAAGTAGCAATGCTTGAAACATACAGCCAATGAGAATGATCAAAAACCCATAGTAAGGCGGAGCTAAAATGACGTCAAAAGAATTCTTTCCTTGCCCCTTTCAAAAAGCGAAACACGAGCACACCTTATATATATATATGGTCTTCACTATCCTTGGCCCACATGATCATACATCACAGGTAACAACAACGCATTACCACATCCCACGTGACAACACATCAATAAATGTGACAGGCCCTCCCGAGAAATTAATTCGAAGGGAGTGTGTGGCGACAGTCGCGGTGGTACATGACATCACGGGCATCTCAATCTTCATTCAATATGAGGGGGGCACTGTGGGGTTCACTTCATATATCCAGTGTTCACTCTAGGCGTTTTTTGAAGGACGGCCTGCCCTGCCCGCCTTTTTTTACTCTCAATTGCGCCCTCATGCCCCTTTATCAAAAATGCCGCCCTCTTTTGAAAAAATTCCGCCCTTCTTGCTCTTTTCAGTAACTGGCAACCTTCCGATTACAAGATCACTACTTTTCTCTGTCAAGTCCATCGCACGGACTCGAATTAGCAATCCTTGATTATCAGCTAAATGCCTTTATCCACTGGGCTATAAAGGTGACAATTGTTTAGTGGTCAGTGGCCACTTTAGTTACGTTGCAACATGACGAAATTCATGCAGTACTAAAAAAAATAATATCTGTAAAATGTATTAATTCACACTACACAAAGAAGTTCATGATTGTGTGAATTAAGCTATTAGTATTCAAAATAACCATTATTAATTAAGCTATTATTCAAATCAAATTGCATAAAATAATAATTAAATCTGGACATGCAATGGACAGGGATACACTGAGGCCAGAGCATGTCTTTTTCGTCAGCCTCAGTTTGCGACACGATGTGTAGCAAACTTACGGCGACCTCGGATTTGGAAAATCGGCGCGATTTTGCTTGAATCCGACATACGCTACCCTCCTCTATTTCTATATTTTATACAATTTTTTAACCTAGAGTAGTAAGAAAGCATAAAGAGTCAAATTCTTGCCATGGAAATTGTTAAATTTCTGATTTAAAAAAAAAATTGAAATCCGCGGTGGCGACAGAAGCAAAAATTTTCAATCGCCATTTTTAAAAAGTTAATTGGCACGTAGCGAGTGTGAATTTTCACCTTTACTGGGCTACCGTGGATGCGATTATCTGGAGGATAAAAATCCTGTGTGATTGTGTTAGGGCACAGCCAGACAGGTTTTAAATCATGTTTATTTGAACAGTCGTATTCTTTATTTGTGTAGCGTTCATAAAAGAAATTACTTTTGTATTTTTGCAACAAACATGCTATAGATGAATGTCTAGTTGTTGTGTCTAAATATTAAATTTTAAGACATTGTCTGCCATGAGGTTAAACTGTCTTTTAGTGATTGCCTTGATTTTTTGTTAAATCTAGCAACTCGGCACAAAACGGGGATGCAGGGAAAAAATGGATTGTTTGGCAACCAATTGTCGCCAAGCATTGAAAATACAGCGTTTTTTAAAAGTCACCCAGGCTAACCGTATAAGACAGATTAACCAATAAATGCAATGTGTTTCCCCTTGTGGCTTAAATGCATTGAACAAACACTGATTTTTTGACAAATCTAGTACTTCTTTCAGACAATCTTGCCGGAGAAAAATGGTCGTAGTTTTATCCTTTGTTTGGCGACAAACCCGATTTTTATTGCCCAGAACGATTTGGGGTTGCGAAAATCGGTTTTTCAGAAAAGTTGCCAAGGGTGACTATTTCAACTACATATATTAAAAAGATAGCTTACACAATAAACGCTACGAAAAAAAACGTTAATTGATTAATTATGGTATCGCTTTATTAGTAAATAATAAATACTATTTACATTGTAAAACGAAGCCAAATTCGGTCGGGTAACAGGATCGTCGAACATTCCATAGAACTGCTGCACAAAAGTTTTAGCAAGGCTTTCAAACATTGGATTTAAAGTCATGATGGAAGTAAAATATCCGTCATTAAATTACACGTAAGAATTATGATGTATAAAAATAAAACACAAGTTAAAGAAAAGTGTTAAAAATGTAAATTATGCAGTTTCCCCGCAACGAAATCAAAATAGTTATGAAAGTAGAAGTAGATTACATTTAATAAGCTGGTTGATAAGACGTCATGTTTTTTTGTTTTTTTTTTAATTAACGTCGCACTAGAGCTGCACAGTGGGGTATTGGCGACGGTGCGGGTCAATCTCAAAGGAAAGACCCGGGAACACACACACATTCATACATGCACCTCGTTATTTTAGAACCATGGTCAGATGACGAGGAAACACCTGAACTGGCACCCAACGCCTTCAATAGATGTCGGGACTTTGGACCCCGATCAGATTTATCGTGCACCAGTCCCGTATAATTTGTTGGATATTCTGGATAAGACGTCATGAAGCATCAAAGTTATCGCTTACACATCAATGTTGTTCCGCGAACACTGCCCTGTATTTTTGAATTATGGTTGGATGATGATGATAACGATAATACATGAACTGGCACCCCACATAATTTTACGGCTTTGGATCCCAATCAGATTTAGCGTGTACCAGTCCCGTATATACCACGCCGGTGGTATTTAAGGATATTATTCCAGGACTTTTGTAATTCAGAAGCTAGTTTAGTAACCCTCCAATCGCAATATGTAGCTGCCTCTTTTTAAAGCATTGCATAGCTTCTAAATGACTTTTAAGGTTTGTAAAGAGTGGTTGACAATGGAGGTCACTGAGCTAGAATTTTATGTTACAATAAGCACTGAAACAAGGACTCCCATTGAACGACAGTCTACCCATTGAGTGACTTCACCGTGCTGCGCGGAAATATACTACTCAAAAGAAAAGGTTGAGAAAACATTCGTCCTTGGTTATGTAAAAATTTAAAGTGTTACAGAAATGTTTGAAATTAGTTTTTTTGTACCCTTTGTCTTAAGAAGTAAGAAAAACATTAAATGTGCAACATTTAATGTATTTTTGAATGCCAGAAATGCGTGTTTAAATTACCGCAAACCACTATTCGAAATGACTATATTTTACTTCCTTCAAAAGTTTTCTACCTTCGTTCAAAAGAAAGTAGTGGACGGCGACGCTTAGTTCCTTGCTCCAGTTTATATAATACTAGCTCAGTGTAAGTGATCGAACAGGAATTTGCTCTAATTACAATTAAAATAATAGCAATTATATAGATAATTGTAGCAATGACTGAAACACGTTCGATTAGCAAATATCATTAAAACTCGTTCTATAGTAGCGATTTTTTCGTTTGTTTGTTTAACTCAAATGTTTAATTTTGACTTAATGTCTTCATATCCCTTTATTATGGAATGCACCAAATTTTGGTTTCTAAGATAAATAATTACGGCTATAGCGAGTTCTGAATACAGGAATTTTAATTATGTGCGCACGGTCCATTTAAAGATAGCATCAACGAAAATGACCTCAAATAAACCTTTATACACATCTGCCTGGAGTTACTAAGAATACTCTAATTTAAATACATACTTAAAGGTTACAAATGGTGAAGGTTACCAATATACGGTCAAAAAAGGACAAAGTCGTTCAATAAATGTGGTTAGCGTAAAAACCAAATATATATCGATTTTCCATATGTTCATATAAATAGTTCAGTTTAAATGTAAAATACCGGAAGTAGCTGATGGTTTGGTTTTGTTAAATAACGTCGCACAAGAGCTGCACAGTGGGCTATTGGCGATGATTCGGGGTCAATCTCGAAGGAAAGACCCGGGAACACATTCACACACACATTATACATCCCAGGTAGCACAACAATATTGGGCCAATGTTGGCCAATCACGCTGGGGATTGGTGTATATCGACCGTTCGTTTGCGACATTAGCCAATATCGCCCAATGTTACCATGCCGATACTGAGGATTCAACAAATTCTTATAAAACCTTCAAAGTTGTAAATTTGCACTTTATAATAAATAAATGGATAGAGGCAACACATATACACAATTTTTATGTGATAAATGAAGATTTTTACTCGTTTTAAAGATTTTGTCGGTTTTAACTCGGTGAATCTTGGTCAATATCGGCCGGCGATTCCCATGTCAAATACTGAAGTTTCAACAAATTCTTCTAAAAGCTTCAAAAAACTACATTTGTTAACAAAAAAATGTGCAGAGAGAATAATTTTTCAAATTTTTTACGTAATATCTCCAGATTTTTATGCTTTTAAAAGAATTTATATCGACTTGAATCGGTTGATGCACCTCGTTATTTTAGAACCATGGTCAGATGACGAGGAAACACGAACTGGCACCCAACGCCTTCAATAGACATCAGGACTTTGGACCCCGATCAGATGTATCGTGCACCAGTCCCGTATACACGCCAGTATAATTTTTTGGACGACTTTCTAGTATTTTTGTAGCGAAGCTGGCAACCCTCCGACCGCAAGATCACTACTTTTTTATGTCAAGTCCATTGCACGGATTCGAACCACCACCTCTGATTAGTAGCTGAACGCCTTACCAACTGAGCAACTGGGGCTCTAAAGTAGCTGAAAGGACGGGACATTAAATCTCAAAAAGCTGCCAAAACCGGTTTTCCACGTTGGGTATCGAAATATCGTGACCCTGCAACCAGCACCGGATATAAAATGTTTTGCGGCTCGCTGCCGTTGGGGAAATTTTCCGAGCGTCTCACTCGCCTCTTCGGTCGGTGATTTTGGAGGATAACGTACATGTACTTCAAACGTAAAATCATTTCATTGCACTGTCAAATTTAAAACCAGTAGGGAACAAAAAAAACAAAAAAAACATGTGAATTTAATAAGCAAACTTTATTTATAAAGAAAGAGGCATGCAAAAGAATTGAGTAAATTTGTTTTTTCACAAATATCGAACTTCTGTTCAAGAAATTATGAATCCCTAGACAGTTGCTTAGTGATAAATCCGTAATTATATATATATATATATATATATATATATATATATATATATATATATATATATATATATATATATATATATATATATATATATATATATATATATATATATATATATATATATATATATATATATATATATATATATATATATATATATATATATATATATTTATATTTATTGGTAAATTTTATTACATTTAAGAACGAAGTTTGATTAGCAAGATTTCGAAGAAAACGAAAAGACGATATTACAATAAGTTCTAAAAAAGCTGAACGAGTTATATTCACGGAGTAAAGAAGAAGGTGGAGGTGCGAACAAGTCTAAAATAGGTATGTGAAGTAAGCAATCGCTTAAAAAGTAGGAACTTGGCGCTATTCCAAAGCACTACTTTGTATCAGTACTTGGCGATAATTTATTTTATAATTTAATTTACATATGAAGTGGAAATAATAGCATTCTTTATCGATTTGGAACTTGTACTGTATCCCACAACTGCACAAATAGTCATTTTATAAGTTTTAGCATACGTTTTCTTAATTTAAAAATAATGCATCCCTTGTAGAAAAACTACTGCGAACTAGGTTTGTTTGTGCCTAGTTTGTTGTTGCTGACTTACGTCTCGTGAAATTTCCCTAATTCATCTCCACCTTTTCTTTACTCCGTGCCTATATTACTCCGTGATATTAACCGCACCCCTTCTGTTATAAGAAAAGGCGTACTTTGCAAACTTAAGAACTCTACAATAATACAAATTTTTGCACAAAAAAATATAATTAATATAAAATAAAAAATCAAATATTGGAAGTAATAATGTTTATTTATATATTTTTTACTTCTCTATCCATTTACAGATGGTTATTCAAAGTTTTATATATATTTTTAAAGTTTAACAACGGAATACAAGGCGACATTAGAGTAAAAGCCAGAGATAAAAATTACATTTCATTAGGTATTGATAACACAGGCTGACAAAGCAAAACTTTGATGGAAAAATTGAATTTTTTGTTTTTAAAAATGGTATTTGACTATATTTGGTGCGCTGATTTCAAACAAGCAACGTTCAATAACAGTAGTGTTATTTATGTTTAAATGTTAAATTATTCTTAGGGCGTAAGCTTTAAATTAAATTAAAAAGTAAACTCTGGAATTTTGTAAGTAATTTTGACTATATTTGGTGTGTTAATTTCAATTATGAAAACAGTTTTTCTTTATCAGCTATATTTCTTGATATATATTCGTTTTTATTTTAAATTAAAGCCTATACCCTAAGATTAATTTTACGTGTGAACTTAAATAAAGCTACTGTTTTATATTAAGAAGTAGAGAAAACTGCTGTCACATATGAAACCAACACATCAAATTTTGTCAAAATCAGTTAAAAATTTCCAGGCAAAAAAAATTGTGTGTTGGTTTGTGTAATAAATCATTTGGTGAATATGCAAGTTGGAAATTAGGAGCTCAAAATTTATATAAAAAATCATTTCTGGTTGATACGTAGTACAAAGTCGCCTTTGAGGATAGCATTTTTTAACGGAATTTTTAATGTTCTTTCATTTTTGTGGTTTTGTTAAATCTTCGGTAACCGCTAGGTGGCGCATATAAAAGCATTTCCCAACAGTTTTATCAGAATTTTGTCCGACGTGTAGTGTACGGAAAATTATCGTTTAGATTCGAAGTATTTGGGTAGATTTGAATATAACTTTGGCTTTGTTTTGGCGATCTGGAATTCGTTAAATAGAATTTGAATGTTTGTTTAATTTTTAACCGACTGAACAACGCGCCAACCAAAATTCTCAAAATAAAACCGCCAGAAATTTTAAATTAAAACCGCTAAATCGTGCGCCAAGTCGGGAGGTTATCAATTTGACCGTTATGTATTTTCTTTTATGTATGTTCGCGCAGGATTTTGGTTCTAATTCAGATATTTGCACAATTTTTTTTTGTTGGATAGGGGATGTTTGACATAGGAGCAATTTGAAAAAAATATCCGGTGTTATCCGGTATTTAACTATCCGGAATTCTCCATAACCGGACCGTTTGAAAAAAAAATATTGTCTGATTTCGAAAATTCTTTTTTGTTTGATAGAGAAAAACCCTTTTAGGCCAAATCTGCAAAAAAAATAATCGATTATCCGGCTGTTATATATCCGGAAATGTCGCTTAACCGGAGTTATACAATTTATCCGATTTCAAAATATTGTCATTGTTTAACAGAAGTTGTAAACAATGACATTTCGTTTATCCAGCATTTATTGGCAATGATAGGGTTTGTTTTACAATATACATTGTTGAGCACAAGTTGCTACTTGAATTTCTTGGTGAATAATAATAAGGGGCGATGCCCCCTGCTAAATTAAGAACTAAAAAGGGAAATATAAAATAATCTTTTTTAATAAAAAGGAAAACCGACTGAAAGAAAATGCGCTAAAAAGTAATTTTTAATTTTACGACCTAGTTGAAAAAATTTAATATCAATTTTATACTTATTAAAATTTTTTGAAGTTGGTGCCAATTTACAAAAATCATACATAAATTTTGGCGCCGATTTCGAAAAGTTTTAATAAGTATAAATATGATATTAAATAATTAAATTTTTTCAACTTGGTCGTAAAATTAAAAAAATATTTTTTACCTTTTAGCGTATTTTCTTTAAGTCGGTTTTCCTTTCTTTTTTAAATATTAGTTTAGGTAAATTGCTGTGAAGTTAATGGCCAGATATTGGTCAAACAAACTTAAAAGCGATTTTGTTTATACATGCTACAGCGAAAAAGGATTATTATAACAAGAGAGCAAATAATAAAGTAAACAAATCGCCAAAAAAGAAGGATAAAAAGTTTATTGTAAATTTTTAATCGCGTAACAGAAAAAAAGCAGGGCAAACATATGTCATACATATAATCGTATCTTCAAAAATTAGTACTTGAGAAACGTGACAGCATTGAACAACAATCGGAATTCATGCATTTGCACAAGATCCGTTTTTTTGAGAGTTATAAGAAAAGACTATTACTGTAAATTATGACAAAGTTTTTTTAAAAAAATATTTTGTAACTAAACTTTTGGTAGTAATGTTTAGTATTTAATTAAGGTTTATATTTTTAAAAAAGAACTCTTCATGACCAAACATATTAGTTTACCAATACACAGTAATATGTTGAACATATAATTTTTTTTGGGTGCTTCCTTTCGGTTAATGTTTCAAAAAGACGTCAATAATTAATTATCGCCTCAATATTTAACATACTACTTAAAGTGTACTCGGCGTTGCCGGTGCTTAACCGAGAATTTTGGCCGATTTCTTCACCGTGGCGTCATCTGCCGGTTTTAGTTTTATTATATATATAATGGAAATAATATCCTACTTTCAATTAGAGCTCTCGCTAAATGTTTAAACAAACCCTCAGCGTATTTTGATGGGATGTTTCGATAGAAAACCAGCTTTTAAAACACAATCATCAGCAGGAAAAGAATCTCCATATTTGGACTCCTTGACACCGAATTACAGAAAATTCTTTTTATTCCACCTTTTCAAGAAATGAAAAGGTTGTTTTTAAAAATGCATTTTCGTAGTTTAAACACTTGACATTTAATAAATAATGCTCATATTAGAAAGTTTAGTATTAAATTACTGGTATTGGAATAATCAATAATATCTTCCCTTACTTGTGTTAAAAATATTAATATAGAAAAAACAAAAATTATAAATTTTACTTTGCCTTACATATTTATCTTTTTTACATATTGCTAACATATATTTTGCTGTTTATATTTTCTACATACTCATTAAACAAGGCAGCTGATAAGTTATAAAACAAAATATATGCCTTACTTATAATTCTAAATATATTTGATATATTTTAAAATATATTCCTCAAAATATTTTATAACATATTCGTAAATGTATTTTAAAATATATTCTTATTATAATAAATCTTATTCTTATTATATTAAAATAATTAAAAAATATTTTTAGAATATTGGTCGTTTAAAATTTAGCGTTACATAGGTACGGTTGGATCGGATAGGCAATCTGCATAAGCAGTTCGTTGAATAAGCTCACCATTAAAGGCACTGGCCGGTAGTCTACAATTGCATTTAGTAGATTAAGCATGAAAACATTTTCGATGCAATGGACGAGTAGAATGACCACGCCTACCGTGACGTCAGAGCTAGATTGTTTGTGGTTTGGTTTGGCTTGTTAAATAACGTCGCACTAGAGCTGCACAGTGGGCTATTGGCGACGGTTCGGGGTCAATCTCGAAGGAAAGACCCGGGAACACAAACACATTCACACACACATTCATACATGCACCTCGTTATTTTAGAACCATGGTCAGATGACGAGGAAACACCTGACCTGGCACCCAACGCCTTCAATAGACGTCGGGATTTTGGACCCCGATCAGATGTATCGTGCACCAGTCCCGTATATTTCTATGTCAGTATAATCTGTTGGATATTCTGGACGACTTTCTAGTACTTTTGTAGCGAAGCTGGCAACCCTCCGATCGCAAGATAACTACTTTTTTACTTTTCTATGTCAAGTCCATTTCACGGATTCGAACCACCAATCCTCTGAATAGTAGCTGAACGCCTTACCAACTGAGCAACTGCGGCTCAGATTGTTTGTGGGATAGCATTAGAATTTCCCTCAAAACTACTAATATATAAAAAAGATCGATGTTATTTTTTTAGAATATGATGTTAAAACACAAGTTAAACGCAATTAATGCAAAATTTGAACATAAAAAAAAGCGATATTATTCTTTGTTTACCAGTGATCGGCAACTTGCACGTGCTCGAAATCCCACAAACAAGGCTAAACTCCGCCCCGTTCTAGTTGTCCAAAGCTTTCGTCAAAAATGCTACACTCCCGCCATCTAGTAGCATCCGAAGGAAACTATTAACCATAACTCCCGTTGAGGGGAATTGGTTTGGTTTGATTAATTGACATCGCACTAGAGCTGCACAGTGGGCTATTGGCGACGGTTCGGGGCATATCTCGAAGCAAATACCCTGGAAAGATGTCTCGTATTTTTGAACCATAGTGAGATGACGAAGACAATACCTGAGCAGGCACACGACGCAACCTCATTAGGCGTCAGGACATTGGACCCCGTTCAGATTTATCGTACACAGTCCCGCATACACGCCAGTATAATTTGTCGGATGTTCTTCACGACTTTCTAGTATTTTTGTAGCAGAGCTGGCAACCCTCCGATCGCAAGATCACTACTTTTTTTACTTTTCTTTGTCTAGGTCCATCTCACGGATTCGAACTAGCAATCCTCTGATTACTATATGAAAGCCTTTATCCACTGGGCCACTGGAGGCCCTCATTGAGAGGAAATGACACGAGGAAAAATACCATGGACGAGTAGAATGACCACGCCTACAATGACGTCAGAGCTAGTTTGTTTGTGGGATAGCGATAGAATTTCACTCAAAACTACTAATATATTGAAAAGCTCGATGTTATATTTTAGAATATGATGTTAAAAGACAAGTTAAACGTAATTAATGCAAAATTTGAATATAAAAAAGCGATATTATTCTTTGTTTACCAGTGATCGGCAACTTGCACGTGCTCGAAATCCCACAAACAAGGCTGGCTAAACTCCGCTCCGTTCTAGTTGTCCATTCATTAGCCTGAACGGCAAAAACATTTCACGGTTATCACCGTCATGAGGTTGCACGCTTAGTCAACTCCAGTTCTTATTTAGCTCAGTGGTGATGCCATGCTTGTCTTAAATCGTATAAACAAAAATACTAGAAAGTCGTCCAGAATATCCAACAAATTATACTGGCGTGTATACGGGACTGGTGCACGATACATCTGATCGGGGTCAAAAGTCCCGACGTCTATTGAAGGCGTTGGGTGACAGTTCAGGTGTTTCCCCGTCATCTGACCATGGTTCTAAAATAACGAGGTGCATGTATGAATGTGTGTGTGAATGTGTATGAGTTCCCGGGTCTTTCCTTCGAGATTGACCCCGAACCGTCGCCAATAGCCCACTGTGCAGCTCTAGTACGACGTTAATTAACCAAACCAAACCAAACCTCAAATCGTATGAAAGATAAAATACACCATAAATGCTGAAATACTTGCGTAGGGATATTGAAAAAGTGTATATAGATTTTTACCATTTACTTTTATGTTATCAATCCTGTGGTTATTCATAATTTGAGGTTTGCTCAAGTTTAGAACTGCATTTCAAGATAGAAACCCACTCATATAGTTAGGGATAGATATTAGATAGATATTAAAAAGATATCCACTTTTGGGTGTGGTAATAGTGGCATGTGAGACATCTTTCTTAATGGTTTTTGGTCAAGGAGTCTGAATACAATGTTAATTTTCACATAAAATAATACTAAATACCTAATTTGGATGTTATTCCAAGATGGCCGCTTTAAAAATGTCCACTTTAGAGTATAGTAGTAGTGGCATGTAACATATCGTTTTAAATGTTTTGGGTTCAAGAAATCTGAATACAATGTTATTTTTCACTTAAAATAAATTTGGAATACAATTCTGATGGTATTCCAAGATGGCGCACATGATGACCACTATCAACATTTCCACTTTAGAGTGTAGTAATAGTGGCATATAAGACATCGTTTTAAATGTTTTGGGGTCAAGGAATCTGAAAACAGTATTATTTTTCACTTAAAATAAATCTGGAATACATTTCAGGTGGTATTCCAAGATGGCGCCCATGATGGCCGCTATAAAAATGTTCACAATGGATGTAATAATAGTGGCATGAGAGACATCGTTTTAAATGGGGACATCGTTTTTTTTGGTCTAGGAAACTGATTATATTGTTATTTTTCACTTAAAATAATGGTCTGAACTCATTAGAATTATATTCCAAGAGGGCGCCCAAGATGGCCCTTTAATAATGCTCCCATTCTAATGTGGTAATAGTAGTAGTTTCTGTTCTCAGCAACCGTGCAACTGTCGAAAAAATGAGCTCCAAGTAGTTTATTTATAAAATAATTAAGTTAATATAAAAAATAATATAACAAGATACATAAAATCACATTTGTTTCTCGTTAAGGAAGGAACTAATTGTAAGTTGCAATGACTTTTCACTTTTAAACAAAATCAGGTACGCATTGAAGTAAAATGAATCAACGCAATCACGAACCAAATAAGAAATAAATTGGTAATAATTAAATATAGAATTAAAAAACATATTGGCTTGAAGAACATTTTCTTCATACTCGTTTCCATTTATTGTTTCGGAAACGTTGATATAAGGAATTGCAACACTTTCTTTCTTCACTTTCTGCACGAAATGTTGCTATAATGACAGCCACTTCTTATTGCTGAGCAGGTTTCTTTAGAACTTTATTAGCACTTCACCATCGCTCTGGTACAAACCCGATTCTGTTAGGTATAGGTATCGATACAAGATCGAAGTTGGCTTTCCACATGTTCTTCCTTCAGAGAAGAGTTCTAGCTACTGCATATAAGTTCAAACAGATGTCGTTTATTATCAGTATACTTCGACTTGATGTTCATCTCGAACCATTCAGAAAACGAGGGGGACCTGTCCAATGCTTCCAATGCAACTGGTTTGGCCATACGAGCGCACAGTGCTTCATGACTGCACGATGCCTCAAATGCGGGAATGCCCATGCCACCCGTGAATGCATTCTGCCTAAATCTAACGAGCCTCGGTGCATAAACTGCCTGCAAGATGGACACGTCGCATCTAGCAGAAAATGCTCCAGGTTCCCTGCGAGACGGACCCCGGCACAGAAGAGGACAAGCCGCCCTTCTGCTAAAAGACCGCTTATGCAGCAATTTTACCCAAACCACTTAAATTCCCCAAAAATTCCTAAATATAGAAAAAATGCTACTCTTATTCCACGGCCAGTGCTCTTAAAAGCACTGCCATCTTCCACCCAGCAACTAAATGATGTTGCCCCGATCATGGAGTTGCTCAAAGAGATAGCATCCATTTTCTCTGGTGAAATTGGAATAAAAAGTCTTATTCTAAACATCAGAGAGCAGAAGACTCCGCTAGCCAAGCTGCAAGCATTCTTCAATTTCTTCGCTGATCAAGTCCCAAGCGAAGAGACCACGCCTCCTGGCCAACCAGAAGTCGGCGCTGCCTGGGCTCCGCCCCTCCTGTTCCGCTCCGTTCCTGACATTGCTGAGAGTCTCAGATCATTACGTGATGTGTCGCCGTGAGCGACAGTTAGGTCAAAACATCTTTTTATACTGGAGGCGAAGGGCCACAAGCCCATGTCCTTCGAAACAACGCTGAATTGTATTGTATATTTATTATCAGTATTTGACGTATAATATATATATATATATATATATATATATATATATATATATATATTGCTATTGGAATCCAAACTACAATTGTTAAATTATTTACCCATTGCGAAATATACGATACGAGGAGGCTCCGCCTAGGACTTTTCGCTTCGCTCGCTAAAAGGTAGGACACAATAACAATGTGTCCTAGTAACAATACTTTTTTTAATTATATTACCAAAAACATTAAACGTTGAAACTAAATTTAAATTATAATTCATTTTGGCATCAATACATTTTTTCGCCATGTAAATCAATATAAAATAATTTAATTTAGTTTCTTTTAAACTACAAATGAAAACAATGGAGCCACTGGCAAGCCATTACTTATTATTTTATTTCTACCATTATTTATTATATTCCACGTTATTTTCACACCTTTCCTGCGTTTTAGTTTAATTTTTAACATTATTGGTAGTTTATTTTGGCATAATTGAATTTCAGTTTACCATACTCTTGACTACCAGAAGTGTGTACGTAACTAAGTTAATACGTTATAAAAATGAAGGTTATAGAAATCTAGTTTTCAAAATTGTCAACAGATGGCGCCACGTTAATGTTCCGCTCATGTAAAATTAGAAAAGTGTTTTTCAAAACTTTTATTTTTAATGTAATAGGGTTTATATTTTTCCTAATTTAAGCTGACATCAACAAAATAATTATTTACTAATGAATTGGAGGGGCTAATCGTCAAAATGGCTTACATAATGGTAAAATAAAAATACGCGCTAAACAGAATTTCGTAAACAAACTAACTGTTGCCTCTCAGCGTAAAGAAAAACAGCTTTTTTCAATTACCGCGTAAGAGAAATATATATAAAGATTTATTTAAATTGTGTTAAGAAATATTTTATAAATTAATCAAGGACCCCTTTAGGACAAAATGTAAACTTAAGATCCTGGCTAAAATTCACCAACTGTATAGTTGGTTTTTTTAATATGAGACGAATAAAATTAAGGGTGTTTGTGGGAAATATAAGAATACTTTAAAGAAAATTAATAATTTTACTTTTGGTAGTTAATATAAAACCAAATTTTAAATTTTTAACAAAAACAGCAAATTCTAAATGAATGGCCTTGCTGTTGGCTGTTTCTATCTTGAAATCGCTGCCGTGACAATATACGACCATGATTCTGCATAACAAAATAGTTTGAGTGAGTGTTAATAATTCCTAGTAGTTTGAAGAACATTACTTGAATTTCTAACAATCGGATGCAACGTATAACAATGGTTCCCGAAAAGTCGACCGCGGACCCTCGGCTCGATGTTAGGGGGCCGCGTTGTCACAAGGAAAAAGTGTTTACGCAGGTTCTTATTACAATGTTTTCAAGCAGTTAAAGTGTGTTAAATGTACAAGTAAGAAAGACGAGAAAAAAAGATTTGTCGCATGAAAAACTTTTTCGGGCGTCGGCGGTGTACGGAGGTACCACGCGTCTTCCATTTTTCCAGTAACTCTCATTTTATTTCCAAGTCCAGAAGATACGTCTTTCTCTCGGTGTCCCCAAAAATCTTTTAATCTTATATTCCATTACAATCTTTTAATCTTATATTCCATTACAATCTTGCAATCTTTTAATCTTATATTCCATTACAATCTTGCAATCTTTTAATCTTATATTCCATTACGATCTTGCAATCTTTTAATCTTATATTAAATTACAATCTTGCAATCTTTTAATCTTATATTCCATTACAATCTTGCAATCTTTTAATCTTATATTCCATTACAATCTTGCAATCTTTTAATCTTATATTCCATTACAATCTTGCAATCTTATATTCCATTACAATCTTGCAATCTTTTAATCTTATATTCCATTACAATCTTGCAATCTTTTAATCTTATATTCCATTACAATCTTGCAATCTTTTAATCTTATATTCCATTACAATCTTGCAATCATATTCAAATGAATTATATTCATAGAGCTTATAATATATTTACTTAAAAGATTAAAAATGACACAAAATTAATTCTATTCATTATACATAATGGTTATATAATATATCAACTTAAAACAACTCTACCATATCTAAATATTTACTACAAGGAACAGGGTCGGTGCTTGGGGATACAGTTGTGGAAATATATAAACTTGTAACACCCTGTTTCGAAACGCTCTCTATAAGCGACTGTAGCGCCCTCTTCTGGTTTGTGAGTGAAATCGTCAGTCGTGAGCCAGATTTCATCAATTGCGCTTTTACGTTGTCTTGTATCCAATTTTATATGTGTGCTGTGTGTAATATTCATTTTTAATTAAATTTGTTACAGCAAAATACAAATGGCTATTCCTTGTCTTGATCATCGAAGAACCCTATCCGTAGCGCCAACCCCACGCTACACAAGCTATAATAAAATATAATACATTAACAGCATGCAACTATAATTATATATGTTTATAACTGAACAAAACATTTTAAACTGCAGCGGGCGCTGTCAACTCCCCATGGTTTATATATCAATACTAAATTGTAAATAATTGTTGATTCCGGTGTTTAACACCGGAACAACAACAGCGAAGAATGGGGAAAAAAAAATCAGATATTTCGAGCAAATTTTAATTTGCGACTTTTTGTCTCCTTGTACTGCACACATCTCAGGAAGTAAATGTCTTAAAATTATGAAATTGTGTCAGTTTGTTAAGAAATGTTTGAGAAATAAGGTGAAATGTTTTTATTATTGCTTTTGTGTCCCCTCGTGGTTATTTTTCTGAGTTGAAAATGTTTACTCAGCTTTGTCCTGTACTTTGTCCTATTTGTGATTGTGGTGTTTATGATTGTGATGTCCTATTTTTTTTACTAATACTTTCCTGGGGGTGTCCTATAATCCCCCCCCCCGGAAGATTTGTAATTGACAAAAAAAACTAATTTAAGACCAATACATGTTGTCGGGAGCTGTGAGCGCGTTGCCTTGATGACGTCGTTTGGTGAATTCCCTGCCCGGCCCAGAGAGTTGTAATATTAAATAAAGAGCGCCTTCAATGCCAGACTCTCGTAAGGCAGCGGTGTCAACATTGAAATACAAAAACCCAACATCACGTGGTTTTAGCGCTGCCACATTTGGCGTTCAGACATCTGCAGGAGTTCCAAATTTGGCGCACTTTCTTCTTTTTGGTGATAAGGCGTTCTGTCCGTATTCAACTTCTTAACATATATGTAGGTATTTACTTATTTTCAAACAATTTGCGCTAAATATTTCCTCTTCATTAACGAAACGAAAATATAATTTTCTTTGTGTTCAATACTCGAAAAAACGAAACTCTTTATATTTCTACGGTTTTATTGTTCATATTTTCTTATTGAACTATACAAAATAACAATTGAAAAAACTTCGTTTATGGTAAATTTTTTACATAAAAACGTAACGCAATTATTTCAAAAGTACAAAGTAAGAAAAATATCTTTAATATATCTGTTAAACTCCCTTAAATTGTGCCACTCGTTAAAAAAACGATATTTAAATACAAAATTAAACACAAAACCACATTACAATACTTCGATCTCGTTTAGTTCTTAAAGTCGCCAAGGCCTGCCCAGTAATGTTGGCGCATGAATGAATTGGCATTTCCACAAATCACGTGGTTTCAATGATGCACACACGGAAATCAGCATTTTTATTCCTCTATTTGTATCATTACTCTATGGCCCGGCTGGAGGGGTTTGTTGGCTTCCGGAGTGTTTGGGGGACGACTCTTTCCTGGCCCGGACTATTAAACACTCATGAGCCTGGTTGCCTGAGCTCCTTCCCCTAGGGGTCGGAGCAAAGTGGGTCTGTAAATATACAAGAAAGAGAATAAAAGCAATTAAACTTCTGATTTGTGGTGTTATCTTTTCCATGTATTTTTTTTTTTGCGAATTGTGTTATCATATCTATAGTATCTATATATAGTCTATCATATCTATAGTATCTATATATAGTATATCACATCTATAGTATCTATATATAGTATATCACATCTATAGTATCTATATATAGTCTATCATATCTATAGTATCTATATATAGTCTATCATATCTATAGTCTATCATATCTATAGTCTATCATATCTATAGTCTATCATATCTATAGTATCTATATATAGTATATCACATCTATAGTATATCACATCTATAGTATCTATATATAGTCTATCATATCTATAGTATCTATATATAGTCTATAATATCTATAGTATCTATATATAGTCTATAATATCTATAGTATCTATATATAGTCTATCATATCTATAGTATCTATATATAGTCCATCATATCTATAGTATCTATATATAGTCTATAATATCTCTAGTATCTATATATAGTCTATCATATCTATAGTATCTATATATAGTATATCACATCTATAGTATCTATATATAGTCTATAATATCTATATATAGTCTATAATATCTATATATAGTCTATAACATCTATATATAGTCTATCATAACTATAGTATCTATATATAGTCCATCATATCTATAGTATCTATATATAGTCTATAATATCTATAGTATCTATATATAGTCTATCATATCTCTAGTATCTATATATAGTCTATCATATCTATAGTATCTATATATAGTCTATCATATCTATAGTATCTATAGTGCAATTAATTTTTTAAAAAAATCCTTCAACTTTATCTCCAAACAACATATACATATCCAGGAAGAGGAGGGGGGGGGGGCATTTCTATAAGCATATATGAAGAAAGGGGTCCCAGGTCCTATTTAATTTTAACAACTAGGGGTCCAGTGACGTATAACATCATTTATTTAAACTAAACTAGAAGGGGGGGGGGGGCAATTCATAGTATGTCTAGTCTACCACGAGCGGTCATTTGACCATTTGAACAATTCATGTTATTTACGATTCTATTCTTCGGAAAGCGCACTCCTGAAATTGTCCACAATGTAATTGTGAATCTACAGTGTTGTGGAAATCCAGCCATCTGGGCACCAAGCGTCCTGCGGGCCAACCAGGCAACGCTGTACAGACCGCGTCGGCCCAACAATACGGCACGGGTGCAGACCGACTGACGGCAGGAGGCGCTGACGTCAACGGAAAATGTGCAATACAAAATACTGTAATTTGTAAAAAATTTTCTGAAAATGCATAAATGTAAATAAAACTTTTCTAAATAGAAAAAAAAAAAAAAATTGTTTACTATCCAATTGGCTAAAATATCTTTCTATATTAAGATACATATTTTTTTTTTTTGAAGTGGTCATTTGACCGCTTATGGTAGGATTAGGTATACATGAAATGTTGGTAGGTTTAGAGTTAAATATAACTATTAGCCCCAGGTATGTACTTTTTATAGAATCATTAGAGTGTGAAATTCTATATTTATTTTTATTTTCGTGGCTATTTCACGAAGAAGCCTATAAAATTCGCAACCAGACAATTAGTTTTTTTTTATTTATTTATGCAATTTTATTATAGAAGTATAAAAATTATGTAAAAAAAATGTAATTAGTTGCAAATGATTCGAGTCGATCATAAAAGTCGAAATTTTATACAATAAAAGACTGTTATATGTTATTCGATTGACGTGTATTTAATTTTTTGAAATGCTTTAATATATTTAAAAAAATGTAAGCATTTAAATTTCATATCGGAGATATGTTAGTTTATGAACTCCGTTAACTTGTATAAACGACGTAAGCATTTAATTAAATTTGCACCGAATGGTCTGAGCCAAATATTTAAAGTGATTAAATATCGGAAAACAGTGTAAAACTTTTTTTTAAATTTTGCAAGTGGGAGAATCCACGAAATATTATTAATACTCTAAGAAATGAATTAATTTTCTTGTTTGACAATTTTGTCTTACAACTGCATGGCAGCTTGTCAAAAACTTTAAAAGTCGAGTCCGACATTATTTTCGAAGTTGAAAGTTCCGAATGTAATGATACAATGTGGTGTGTGGCCCATATAAACAGTAACAAGCCTAAACTTACACGATAAGGGTTAACTGGTTTAGCCTTGACAGTAACCGTGAGAAAGTACACCGTATCAGCGTTAGTGGCGCCCTCTCACGTACATAATAATAAAGATAATCGCAGTGAATATTTAAATTAGAGACTATTCTGACAAAAAGGAAAGCGAACGAAGATTTATCCGATTTGTTAAAACCGATTATCCGATGATATTAAAAACGTACTTTTTATTGGTTTTACTTGAAGTCTGCATCGGAAATCTGATATTAAGTTACGGTGTGTCGACCGGAGGTCCTTACACCTTCATCGAATTAAGTTTAGTAATAGAATAACTTTAATGAGTTTAGGTATTAATTTTTAAGTTATTAAATTAAATAATGGGGGAGGTGGTAATATATATATATATATATATATATATATATATATGTGTTTTTTAATATAGAAAGTGATTTTATCCAATTGGATAGTAATTTTTTTTTCCAATCAGAAAAGTTTTATTTACATTTATGCATTTTCAGCACATTTTTTTTACAAATTACAGTATTTTGTATTACACATTTTTGTTGCCGTTAGCGCCGCCTGCCGGAGTCGGTCTGCATCCGTGCCGTCTGGTTGGGCCGAAGTGGTTTGTACAGCAGGACGCTTGGTGCCGAGATGGCTGGATTTCCACAACACTGTAGATTCACAATTACATTGTGGACAATTTCAGGAGTGCGCTTTCCGAAGAATATAGTCGTAAATAACATGAATTGTTCAAATGGTCAAATGACCGCTTGTGGTAGACAAGACATACTATGAATTATTTTCGGAAAGTAAAGAATAAAGAAAGTTGTGAATATTGAAAAATAGGTTGCATGTATATTATAGTAAAAGTCCATTAGTTAATCGCGATACAGTAGCGTTGTATACAAGAAATTATAAACGAAATTTTAAAAACGGTCATTTGACCGCGCGTGGTGTTAAAGTAGAGAAATAACACAAATTTGTGTTGTTAGTTAAAATAATGAATTATCAGAAAGAAATTCACAAAAAAGTCTTTTGGAATTTTATTTCATATGATTTGTGTGTTACATCATCTACCAAGATTTTAGAAACAATCATCTTTTCTTAAAATAAATTATTACTATATGGTCAATTTTGAAAAATAACAGTTGGAAAAAGCGAATTTGACTTCTAAAGTTAATTCGCTGATCAGCAAAAGTAAAAACTTGTTTCGAGCCTAATTTAGAAACTGAAGCTTCGTAACTAACAACCAAAATAGAAAGTGATATACTCCTTTTATTTGATAGTTAACAATCTACTATTATTTACGTAAATGAAATAGAGACTGTTATAAGGATGCTTTAAATTTTTTTTGTAATATCCAAAGTTCCGAAATAAGTAATATTCCCATTAGTATTCAGTAATTGTAACAATGTCGACCCTTGTGAGACCCAAGCACTGATATCTAACTGCAACTTCTGGATAGGGCAAGACATTTTGTTGACTTGAAGCTGATGTGGAGGCAGCCTGATGTGGCCCACTTTCTTTGCTACCGCAATATTTCGTATATTTTTTATGTTAAAATAAGCCGACGGTGTATTTTTTTTTTTTGGGGCTGAGTTTTTTTTATTTTATTTTTAAACCCATTTTAAATGCAATCTGCCATTAAAATAGAAAGTCATTTGCAAGTCAAAGTCGAAGTAGATAAAAAGCAAGAGCAAAAAATATTTGTTTGGCAATATAAAAATTAATTCTATAAGAAGAAAATATAATATTTATATTCATTTAATATTTGTACAATGCTATGGTAATAAAAAAAAAACTCCACTAAATCACTTTAAAAATATATATATATATATATTGGGACACAGCATGGCTGCTTTCAATTGGCTTCAACGCGCCCGTAGAGAAAAGAAGGTTTGAGCCTTCCAGCAGTTACAGTTAGAGTTCAGTGGACCCAAGTCCCCACATAAGACGGTATACTTCGTCTCAGCGTTAGTGGCGTCGTCTGGCGTAATTAGTACTAATATATATAATATTAGTACTAATAATATTATAATTAAATTATAATTCTAATAATATTAGTACTAATATATAAAACATAACAGTGAGTAAAAAGCTTAGTGACTTATCCTGGAAAATATGCAAGCGCAGAATTGCCTAATATATTTGTTAAGATAATAAAAACTTACATTTTAAACCATTTCACGAAGGCAGTAATCTTTTTGTTTACTTTTCATAAGTTTTTTGTTTATGTATTAAGGTTTGCCAGCTGCTTTATTGTATGTGTTTTATAAAATGGTATATTTCAAACAAGTAATAAATCATTGACTTATAAGTTCTAAATTTTGCAATACTTTATTCGTGTCAGTGAACTCAGAGGGATTAATCAAAATATTTAAATTTAGAAACAAAATAACTGCAAATATTCTAGAAACAAAATTACTGCAAATATTCTAGAAACAAAATAACTGATAATATTCTAGAAACAAAATAACTGCAAATATTCTAGAAACAAAATAACTGCAAATATTCTAGAAACAAAATAACTGCAATTATTCTAGAAACAAAATAACTGCAAATATTCTAGAAACAAAATAACTGCAAATATTCTAGAAACAAAATAACTGCTAATATTCTAGAAACAAAATAACTGTAAATATTCTAGAAACAAAATAACTGCAAATATTCTAGAAACAAAATTACTGCAAATATTCTAGAAACAAAATAACTGCTAATATTCTAGAAACAAAATAACTGCATATATTCTAGAAACAAAATAACTGCAAATATTCTAGAAACAAAATAACTGCAAATATTCTAGAAACAAAATAACTGCAAATATTCTAGAAACAAAATTACTGCAAATATTCTAGAAACAAAATAACTGCAAATATTCTAGAAACAAAATTACTGCAAATATTCTAGAAACAAAATAACTGCTAATATTCTAGAAACAAAATAACTGCATATATTCTAGAAACAAAGTAACTGCAAATATTCTAGAAACTAAATAACTGCAAATATTCTAGAAACAAAATAACTGCATATATTATAGAAACAAAATAACTGTAAATATTCTAGAAACAAAGTAACTGCAAATATTCTAGAAACTAAATAACTGCAAATATTCTAGAAACAAAATAACTGCATATATTATAGAAACAAAATAACTGTAAATATTCTAGAAACAAAATAACTGCAAATATTTTAGAAACAATTATCTTTAAATATAAAAATACATAAATCCGGTTTGTGTACAAATGAGTGTTAAAATTGACGAACACCTGCACAATCATGTTGAAATATTTAATTAAAACATGCAATGAAAAAATAGACCAATTTTAAAATAAAAAAGATTGAATAGTCAAAAGCGATAGTAGCTGCATATACCCTCTCTTGCTGAAAAAACTGTCCTTATTTCAAACTCACATTTGAGTCCAATGTATGTCGTTAAGATCCGTGTGTTAATGTTAAAAAGTAATACAACTTTAGTGGCAGTATCACAGTCCTTGTTAATGTACATTTAAAAATGTTCCAGATAACTTAGTGAGTAGTGGAATATATCGAAAGGCAACATGTGGAAGCATTAAAGATATAAGCCATATTTGTACAAAATTTACTTTAAAATGCAATCTTGAATCGACATTAAAAATAGCGTTGCTCGTAACGTGTTATATGTAAACACACCGAAGATTGGGGGCCGGTATAAGCGCCTCTGGCGGCATATTGCTGAACATCAATGTTAAATCCTGTCATCTGACCCGCTTCTTAGGTATATCAATTATCAATCAAGGACGCTTTGCTATGAGAAAGTACACCGTATCAGCATTAATGGCGCCCTGTCACGTAACTGATAATAAAGAGCATCACAGTTAATATTAAAATAAGATTCTGAGAAAGAGCTCGTATACGCGATTTATCAATTTTTTACAAAAAATCGTCCAAAAATTATAACTTTTTGTGTGCATCGATGGAAACAAAATCTCAAGCAAACTCTATAAAATAACATAATTTTCTTTATAAAAAAATATAATTTTTTAAAACTTTTTTTTAACGAACATGATTTAAAAATAAAGTTATTTAATATGTTAAATAATATTTATTTAGTATTTTATATTAATTTTTATTTTTCAAAATTAAAAGTTATTACAGTTTTAATATTACATTAACAAAAGTTATTTATTGTAGTTTATGAGAATTGAAATTAGCTTTAGCAAACTAAAGTGTTTTAAAAAAATGCATATTTTTTAAAATTTGAGTGGTATACTTTATTTGAAGACAATACATTTTTTTTTCCTCTTCAACGGTGATATAATTGCTATTTTTTTTAAAAACCGTTAATGACATCATCACTCTATAGAAGTATTCATTAATAGCAAATATTAGTTAGCAAATTGGTATGTCATACCACTTAGTGAGTATAGTGGAATATATCGAAAGCCAACAGGTGGAAGCATTAAAGATATAAGCCATTTTTTTACAAATTTACTTTAAAATGCAATCTTCTCGAATCGACATTTATAACAGCGTTGCACGTAACGTTTTATATGTAAACAAACCGAAAATTGGGGTCGGTATCAGCGCCTCTGGCGGCCAACAAATATTCCTGAACGTCATTGCTAAATAGCGTCATCTGACTCTTTTCTTAGGTACACCAATAACCAATCAAAGACGCTTTGCCGTGAGAAAATACACCATATTAGTGCGTCCTGTCACTTAACTCATAATATAGAGCCAAAGAGATTGATTGGTACGTATTTATATGCTGAATCAAGGACGCTTTGATAGAGCATAGCAGTGAATATTAAAATTAGATTCTGAGAAAGCGTTCGTAGACTTATCCAATTTGTATTATAGATATTAAAAACTTACAGTTTAGGGTCTGCCATTCTGTTTTTTTTTTGTTTATGTATTTTATATATATATATATTCATTTTAGTTAAAATAGAGAAATTTGACATATATTAAAATAATAAAATAGTTTTACAGTTGCAACGTAAGTACCAAGATTTTAAAAACAATAATGTTTAATTAAAATAAAATAATTCCTATAGTACCGTCTATAAACACAACGTTGCTTTAAAAAGCGAATTTTGCTTCAAAAGCAGGTTCGCTGATCACCAAAAGTGAACATTTTTATTTATGTAAAGCGCATGTTTCATAACTAACAACTAAAATACTGTTCTACTCCTTTTATTTTTACATGTGATTGTTAACAATATTTAAGTAAATGGAACAGAGATTGTTATAGCTATATACTCTGTGGTTATAATAATGCTTTTCAAATTTTTGTGTGATATCCAAAGTTCAGAAAGAAGTAATGTTCCTAGTAGAATTCGGTAATTGATACAATGTCGACCCCTGTGAGACCTATGTAACTATGAGAAGGTACACTTCGTTTCAGCGTTAGTGGGATCCTCTCGCATAATGAGTACTAAAGGTCATAATAGAATAATAAGCTTAGAGACTTATCCTGTAATATATGCATGCGCAGACTTGCCCGATATGTGTTAAGATTTTTGCAAAACAATCAAAATTTTAATTGAAAAACTAAAGAACTACCAATATTCTAGAAACAATTATCTTTTAATAGAAAAAAATATAACTGTTATCCTCACATAAAGCTGATTAGAACAGTTTTAAAAAGGAAAATCTTCGCAACTGGGGAGTTTCATGTAGTTAAGTAAACAAAAAAGCCTTAATGACAAACACATCGTAGATTTTCCGTTTAATGTCATTTTTTATGTTCGATAACACTAAGCAATGATCGATAACTAAAAGCAATGATCGAAAACAAACAGTTAAAAGCAATTTCAACTCAGACATTTGTCAAAATGATACTAACGTAAAAAATACGGACTGCAAACGGATGAGATAACTTAGATTGTCTTTGCAAATTTAGTGCTCAAATAGTGTCAATTCTAAGAAAAGCTTGTTTAAAAAGTTAAATGTCTTATGATGACTTTGGTGCAATTATTTTATTACTAAAATGCTGTTTAAATGCATTAATGTAAGAAGTTTTCTTGATTTAAATTTCGAGAATATTTCAACTGTATGTCTGCAAATAGGTAACTATACAATAGAGAGATGGGGGGGGGGGGAATTTTTTGGTATATACTATTGCTATATTATTTGAATATGTGTACAAATGAGTATTAAATTGACGATTCATAGATAAAACAATCTTCACAACCTGAAATATATCACTAAAACATGCAATGAAAAATAATAGACTAATATTTAAAGTAAAATAGATCAAAACCGGTAGTAGCTGCATACTACCCACTCTGGCAAACTGTCCCTACTGCAAACTCACATTTGTGACCATCTGATAGCATGAATGTAACTTGACTTTTACATAATCTAACGCAGTGGTTCCCAAACTATTTTGGTCGTGGAACCCCAAAATTTGTTGCCAATGATCGCGGAACCCGGAATATTTTTTAATCAACGACTTATCAAAATTTAATATCTGATATTAAATAAAACAAGTATTATTCTGATATTTCAGATTTTATTGAATTAAGCAAAACAAAACTAAACTAAAAAAAAATTTCATCATAGTTAATAAAAATACAAAACATAAACTAAAATAAATGGAAAATCTTTAATGTGAAGAATGCACCTGCTTCTTTGATTCCATGATTCTCTTAAAATTAGGGGTTAGGTTTGATAACTGAACTCGCATATCTGGTGCAGCATCAAGTCTGTTACGATTTTTGGTTTTTGTCGCAACATATTTTGAAAACCCAGCTTCACACAAATAAGTGGTTGCAAACGGCAATAGAATTCGAAGAGTCTGTTTTGTTAAATTTGGATATTCATCAAATATGTGAATATATTAAACACCATTCTTATTTTTTTTTAAATCAAATAAAATTTGTCACGCGGAACCCCCAAATTTTTTCGTGGAACCCCATACTGTTTGATCGGAATTGTGCCATAGGCTATGTCGAAGTTATTTTATCTGATTGAAACTGGTAGGAGGCAGTTTAGATAGGGGGGGGGGGGGGGGGGGGGGGGGTTGCCAGTCAAAAACTGGCTGAGGCTAGTTTCCGTGAAATGGAATGGATTTAATACTATTATAGTTTATTAATTTATTGTATAGGGAGTATATAATTTAAAATTGGTCGCTCGTTATATGAAGGACATAACGGCACCTGACATGTAAAATGCCGCAAAGGGTCTTATATTTTTGTCTTCCTTGAGAATTTCATATTGGATGGAGCTTCTGAAATCTGAGTCTCCTGCTAAGTTATTCTTATAAAATTTAGTATTAATCTTTGCCATAAAAGTAGCAAAAGAATCAATTATAAGATTCCTATGGATTAGGGTGTCACGAATATAACGTTCGGTATTAACCAACTCTCTTAGAATAGAGTTTTGGCAACGCTGAAGGGTGGTGGACTCAGTCTTGTTGAGGGTTGTGAGCACTGGAGAGGCATACGTTAGTATGGGTTGGATTGTTGATGTGTATATAAGTCTCTTTTTGTTAAGGAGCATTTTAGATTTTCGACCAATTATGGGACGGAGACTTGACATTGCGGCTTTAGCTTTGTTTCTAACATTTTGTACGTGGTGCTATCATTTTAGTCTATTATTTATAGTCAGACCAAGATACTTAGCTTTGTTCACTATTGGGATAGGTGGGGCTACATCATAGGAATACTGGGACGGAATCGGAAAGACCGGAAGTGTACCGGAAGCCTTCTTAATCTAAGCTTCAGTGACTCTGCATCGCAGGCCTCTTGACTCCCTATCTGACCAATCAAATGTGAAAGACGCTTTTACTACAATCTCTCGCCAAATCTGACGCCAAAAATCTAAATTAGTATGTAAAACTTATTGCCACAAAAGTTATTATAAATATAATTTTATTTAAATTAAACTTCAATAATATTTTTCACTTGCGAATATATATACAGAGGACATATTGTAGATATACCAGATATTTAAAAAGAGAATATTATATATATTAACAATAATATATTATTACTAGTAGTAGTAGTAGATTGGTTGTTTGGTTGGTTAAAACACGTCGCACTAGAGCTTAACAGTGAGCTATTAGCGACGGTTCGGGGTATATCAAGAAGGAAAGATTTGGATTTGGTTCGGTTAACTAAATAACATCGCACTAGAGCTACACAGTGAGCTATTGGCGACAGTTTGGGACCTATCTTGAAGTCTCTTTTATTTTTGAACATGGTCAGATGACGAGAACAAGACCTGAGCGGGGTATCAAAGGTAGGATATCTAAGATAACATGATATGGAACCCCACGAAGTTTCATATTTACATGGCAGATTATTGGTATACATGGCAGGGATTGATCGGGGTCCAAAGTCCCGACATCTATTGAAGGCGTTGGGTGCCAGTTCAGGTGTTTCCTCGTCATCTGACCATGGTTCTAAAATAACGAGGTGCATGTCTGAATGTGTGTATGTGTTCCCGGGTCTTTCCTTCGAGATAGACCCCGAACCGTCGCCAATAGCCCACTGTGCAGCTCTAGTGCGACGTTAATTAACCAAAAAAAAAATTACTATCCCCCAATGAAAATCTAAATCCGTCCGTACTTTTTCTTAAAATCCGTTACTCCTGTACAATTAACAATATATCATTGGATAAATATAGTGTTTTTTTCCCTTTTCGATTATAATGGGAATTGTTTAATTAAAACCCATAACCTCTCGTTCTATCACTCATATTAAAATCTAAACCCTCCTCATCCCCGTGTTTGATAAATTTAAACAGTTGAATCAAATCTTCCCTAATTTCTCTCTTCCACAGTATACATATTCAAATTTCTTAATCTATCTTCCTATTTCATGCTTGAAAACCCTTGGACCATTTTAGTAGTCCTATGCTAAATTTTCTCTAACAAATCAATATCTTTTTTATGGTGACCAAAACTGTACAGCATACTTAAGATGTGGCTTTACCAAACCGCATGACAGATTGTTAGTATAAATGTACCGTTTAAGTTTCGAAAACCGTTACTAAGCACATTACCTAGTTATTTCGCAGATTACCTGATTTGCTACGTTAAGTGCATAACTATGTACAAGGGCCTATTCTAGTGAAAAGTCATGGCTTATGCGCTGTCGCAAATTAAAAATAAGTAGTGAATTCGAAATGAGCGAGAATAACCCCCTTTTAGTACATATATGCAAACATAAAACAACTGAGTATTAATCCGATTTTAAACAAAAAATTGAAAATGAAAATAATAGATAAAAAAAAGAAGAAAGAACCAAAAATGTAATTGAAAAAAAATGGATAGCGAACAAAAATCGAGAAAAAATATTGCAAAAAAGTTAATTTAAGTAGCAAATTAATATTTTTGAATAAAATCATATCTCCCTTCTTAAAATGAAAATTTTCGATGAAAATTAAAAAAAAATTTAATGCATGTTTGAATCTCTCTCTCTCTCTCTCTATATATATATATATATTATATATATATATATAAATGCGGAAGTCCTACCAACTCATTCGCTCATCCTATAACCTTACGTCTACCCAGGAAGATGAAATTTGACAGACTTGTTAATTCTTACATAGGAAAAGTAAGTTATTTTTGTCTGGGTCGAATGTTTTTCATTTTCTTTGGTAAAACACTTATTCTATGTTAGTTTTGGATACTTCAGATTTTCCTAGAATTGTGAAACTTGTATGCAGGTATAGGGTTTACCAACCAACAAAGGAAATAATATGAAAATCTAGATTTTAATACGTGTACCCTTTAAAAATTGGCTGCGAATTTTTTATAATAGAACATTAGTTTTCGATACTTCCGAATTTTTTGGAATTGTAAAAGTTTGCGCACTGATAGGATTTACTATACCAACAAGGGAAAAAATCTGAAAATCTAGAATTTTTTAAGTGAACATTTTAAAATCGTTTTCGTTTTTTTCTTCTGAATATTCTTGCCAATTTGTAAAATTTAACGACAAATGTTGACATAGATGTCTAATAAAAGTTTTCGGAGATATAGTCATTATTAACAATTAGAATGGGTATTTCAGCTAGTGTCCATATATTTATACAAAACTTTGTTTTTACAGTGGATTAATTACGACGGAAGTTTTCGTTAGTTATGTTAATTTCAATACATTACAATTGTAGTTAAATTAAAACGCAAGTAGCATTATGAAACTAAAACTAAAACGAGGAACAGGTTTGTAGTTTTGTTTTTAGTGTATTTTTTAAGTTAAATGATCACTTCTCAAACAGTGCAAGTTTTTAAAATTACACAAGAATGTTAATTAAACTGTTTTGAAGGCAATGAACTAAAGATTTTGTTTTACACTGAATACTTTCTAAATTTTAGCTGTTTAGGTAAACTATTACAATCAATTTTATCAAAATTCACTCGTTATAATCAATCGCAATAACTTTTTTAATTTTCAACATGTCATTTAGCTATTAATTCAATATCTTTATCTATGTCATAAATACACTTAGTAAAGGTAAAATTCAATTATTTTAGTAGAATTTATTATAGAGTGTTTTGCGTCGTACTGTACTATATTTTCACAAACATTTACCAATTTAAAAAAAAAACTTTATATATTATTTTTAAAACAATTCCAAATAAAAAATATATTACTTAAATATTTCTTTAGAACAGGTTCCTGCGTCACAGCTAACACAAAAAACAATACAAATGTGTCAATTTCATTCAATTATGTGTATTATTTAAAAAAAAAAAAATTACCAAAATTATCGCCAAAATAAATGTTTTATTTATACTATTTTAATAAAATTCAAGTATGACAATTAAAAATATGAATTACTAACTAAAATATTAATGTATTTTTTTTCAATTAGATTAAGAACTATTAAAACAATTTTTATAGTTAGATATCGATATTATTTTGTTTTCAAATTATGGGCTTCTTATTTCATCAAACACAAACACCAGTTTTAATTATTTTTTTGCAGAAATATATCTATTTTCAAATAATAATTTTGAGAATAGTTAAAAATAGTATGAATTTTCATAGTTATGTTTTATTTCAGAATTTAGTAATTATATTCATATTTTGCAAAGAAATGCTATGGTATTGAAAATAAGGTTTTGTAGGAATTAATTAAGGTTAAATTACTTAACAGGTTTTTAAGTTCCATTGGAATTAAATTACTTTCCATACTTGCATCTTAAAAGTTGATATATTTTTTTTTAAAGATTGTTCCTTACTTTTTAATATTCACACCTTAGCTGTATGATTAAAAAAAATATTTTCTCAGATATAGTGTATTTGCATAAATTATTAAACAAAATGGTTTATCTGATCTGATATAATATATTTTCAGATATAATATCTGAAAATGGCCAAGAATCAAGCAATGTAATAATTACAAAATAACCACAAAGGATGTTTCTTTATTATTTTATTTTCAAAACAAAATATAGAACAGAAAAAAAATTATGATTTCATAATTAACAAATTACAATAAAACAGGCATCTTTTTGTTACATTTATTTTCTGGGTTAAGAATATACTTGAGAAAACTATTTTGAAAGGGAAAAAAAATTGATTAGTAAACATAAAAAATACATTCTAATTGTCTTAAAACAAATTACATGTCAGAAACAAAATAGGCTTTTGACCGCATTGCTGCCTGACACCTGGAGATTAAGATATTGCATAAGTATGGACATTTTTTGTTTTGTAGGTGCCAGCACCTCTGTACCTTATGCCAATACATTACAATTGTGGAAGAAAATCAAAAGCACATTTTTTGAAGATGCCTCTGGGATTGGTGAACAGTTTTAGCAGACACAGTTTTATGCACTCATCAATCCATAGTTTTTATGCATCAATTCATAGTTTTTATGCACTATTCAAGGAAATGCTATGGTCTTGCATAGAATTTATTATATGTGATACATAATTTTTTTAGTTGTTTTCTTCTAGTGGCAATACTATAGGAGATAATTTGCTATTTAAATGATCGAACTAAGCCTGTACTATGCATGTTTCTAGGTATGTAAAACTTTCCTAAAATAAAATCATTAAGGAAATATGAAAGGACCTCAGCATGTGTCGACACAAATGTTTTTACACCTCCATTGAATTTAGCCTAGTAATAGGAGAACTTTAATGAGGTATGAATTAAACTATTGAAGTTAACATTAATTAGATGGAGGCGAGAAGAATGCCTGGGGGCTGAGTAATGAACTTGTATTAACAAAATCCTGAAACGGAATTACATGATTGGTAAATATATATTTCATTAAAATACAGAACAAACACAATTTTTTTTCTCCAAAATGTTATTTTATGCACAAACATGTATGAAAATCTGACCACTTGCTAAGTAAAGTTTTAAACTGTGGAATATTTCAATTAAGAATCATTTGTTATTGCATAATTTTTTTCCTACAGTCTTCTGTATTAAATTTTTGTGTTAAGGATTTATTTAGTATTCTTTTTGTCACATGGTAGCATTTATATACTCCAAAATTAAAGTTATTTTTTGAACAGATGGAGTAATTTGAATCAGCCATAGTTTCAGTTTTACTTTACAGTTACATATTTAAAAATAATCCACTTTCCCATAATTTAATATGCACAAAAAAATTATATTAACCAGCATTTAAATTTATACTATACCAATATATATGTATAAATAGTATTACAACACACATTTACTTAATATATTTCTTCATGTTAGCATGTACTCATTTACCTTGCATTGGGTACTTTGGCTCTCAGTTGTGAACTTAAAAACACTTGTGATTGATACCAGTAATATAATAAACATGGATTCAAAAGCAAGTGTCATTTAGTTATGTCGTCAGAAGCTTCCACAAGATGACTTGCCAACTAGAAGACTTTACTGGGCATAGGCTTAATTAAATCATATATACATTATAATAAGTATTTATACAATAAATTAGAAAAAGGACAACACAGTTTACAGGAACAGATCAATTATAGTATTCAAAGCAATAATAACATTTAATTTTTTTAGCACAGAGATTCACATTAAAATATTTACAAAGCAATGGTTTGTTTCTTCATGCTTGCCAAATGCAATTAAAAGTAGTATACAAATCAAAATTATACTCGTCTTTTTTAAAGCAAATTGAATTAAGTTATCTAAATTTGTTTGAAAACATTAGTTACCAATGAATAATTTCTAAGTTTTTCACAATAATATTTAAGACTGTAAAAATTAAAATGCTTGTAAATAACTTAGCAATGTGTACAAAATCAAGAATTTGTGATTTTTATGACAAAAATAGGGATGGAATAATATTTGGCCCATATACCAAATATCTGTATAGACAATATTTTTGATATTCGGCCAATCGTCAGCCGAATAGCCGTAATAGAAGCAGGGTGTAAAAACGGGATTTGGGATAAAATGTACAATTTTTTAATCACTTTCAGAAATGTGCAGCTTTTTTAATCAGCAATTAAAATATCTTATTTATTAGTATCTTATCGGACTCGGAATCAAATCTGGTACCAACTTAGATATTGTGGTCAAGTCAGAACGGAGGAAAATAATGCTTGACTGGTTAAGTAACGTGGCACTAGTGCTGCACAACCGGCTCAGATTCGATAAGGTTGGTTGATTAAATAAAGTCACACAAGAGCTGTCTATAATGGGATACTGGCAACAGTTCGGATTGGTGAACGATAAAATTTACATTTTTGTAACACTAAAATTATTTTTGTGTGGTTAGAAATTGTTTGGTCATTTAATGTACGGCATTTGACAATTGTTGTTGTGTTTTAGATTGAGTTATGGATGTGTTTGTTGCAGATGTTTACCTCAATAGTAAATATTTGTGGAAATTGGGAGGCACGAAGCACACATTGTTGAACGTGTTGAAGCAGTTCGTTTTGACCGGTACTTTTATTATTTTGGATTGCTGGTAGTCTCGCTACTGCTTGAAGTGCGGGGATTCGGCCACTTCATGGTGGACCAGTGCCAACTTAAAAGATCCCATCACTGGTGCACACAATACTGGATTGAGGGTACATACCATATACTAAGAATTACATTTTTTATTAATTGTATACACCATAATCAACTGCTCGAAAAAGGTACCAGATTTGATTTCGAATAAGTTGGTAGCCATTGGCTAATATTGCCCGGTTCAATGAATCGAGGTAAGAATCTGTGACGGATGCACGGTATGAGTGTGTGCTTTGCCATATTGTTATTGACTAATTGCAAAATTTTCACATGCAACTCCAGTGTGATGTTATTTAACTAACCAACCTTGTGGAATCTGTATTGTCATCAATAGCCTATTGTGCAGTTCTAGTGCACCCTTATTTAACCAACCATTATGGTCCACTATTTTGATGTGGCGACCACTGAAAAACACATAATTTTGGCAACAATTTCTCATAATCTTGCCATGCGGGCAATACAAACTAGGAATTTACCAAAGAAAGATTTAATCAGCCAAATCACTATTCATCACATGCTTAGAAGAAAACTAAATGTCATCAATGATGATAAGGCATATATTCATTTAAAATTTTTTAGAAAATTCTCTTACTTTTTTTACTCCAGTGTGAACTTTCTCTTCATTATGTTCATTTTCGCTGAGATTTCCAGGTGCATGGCAACCCTGTTGAAGGGTCCACCACAGTATTCCCCTTCCAGTGAGTGCGACAGAGGAGAAAATGAACAGTACTTGCGAAGCATATTACTTCTGGGAAAATAAGAAGGTCACTGTGAATAATGTGGTAGTCAAAACCGTGTTCAAGCCAAATCACAATGTGCTTAACAGACACGTGGAACAGCAACACTTGGTAACTTTATAGAAATTGTATTAATGCGCTAATCGTTCTCCGATTAGACGATGGATAAAGAACAAAAGGACCTTTTTCTTCAGTAACATACCTCAAAGGAAGGAATCCGGAAACTGCACCTACTGGAGTTTGTGGGACAACCGAATTCTGATAGGATGCAAGAACAGACCACGAGCTGTAAAACATTAAGCTAAAAGAAGGAATTACTCAAGAGAAGAGTTAACATCACCAACCCTATTGTTTATTTTCATTTGGAGTATTCATCTTTGTACAAGAACTGCCTTCATAATGGTTGACTTAATCTGAAAAAGAAAAAAAGATATTCGAATAAAACTTCATCCGCAGTATTTTCAAATGAGCTTTTGAGTAATCAATCTGGTAAATTTCCAAGAACACCCTCCCATCGGGCAACGTGGGAATACCGCAGAAATAAGAACCTGGACCTACGGATTAAATCGCGTAACATAATTAAATTATTCCCATCCATTATATGAACATTCTTAGCCATAATAAGTTAAACAATGAAAAAACAATATCAAAATAAACACTTACGCAGAAACAAATACACGTGATATTCTTTAACAAAGCAACGAGAATGACAGCCAAACCTTCGCCAGATAGGATGCTTTGAAATAATTTTATCGCCAATGGTAAATAATTCCAATGCTCCGAATTTCCGAAAATGCTCTTTTGGTGAGAGGCACATGCGCACGCAAAGTACACTTTCTAGAGAATATGCGCGCGCATGGTACACATTTGACGTCACACATGTCACCTTTTACTAAGATGTGTAAAAATCATTGGGATAAGCTCGTCGAAGAGGCTAATAACTGAGTTGAAGTAACTTGAACTTGAATATAAAATTGTTCGGGGCACCAACCCGAAGGTATTTTTCCTCTTCATCTAACTTGGGGTAATAGACAACTAAATATCTAAGATATCTGGATTAAAAGACAAGGGACAGGACAAATACAGAACATATACAAGAAAAATATAAAAACTGTGAATGGATTTTGATTATGGTACAGAGAGTAAAAAGTAACATTTAGATCGAAAATATAAAATCTGATGATAGTGCCAGGCAACTGGTTCCGAGATATATAATATATGTACACGTACATACACAAATACATGAACACATATACAAACAAACTTATACAAAAACGGCGTAATAGCAGGCAGCATAAACTAACTATAACAAAATAAATGGAAAATATTTTAAGCTTGAGAAAGAGAGGTAAGCACGGTATCTGTGAGCGCAAACGCAGCGTAGGGTCGCCTCCCAACATCTTCACGTAGATTGGTTGGTTGGTTGGCGTTTTATGGCACAAGAGCCAGAAATGGCTAAGCTGCGCCAAACACATGACTTCAGGGTTATAATTTGTGTTTCATGGTAATTTTAAAAATAAAAACGTTGTAAAGGATAAAAATATAAGTTATTACAACTGTGAAAGTTGATTTTTTTTTTTTTTTTTTTTTTTTATAGAAAGCTAAAAGATCAGGATAAGTACAAAAATGGACAAGACAGGACGATAAAAACTAAAATCGTATAACTTTGGGGTTGGTTGTCTGGGTTTTGTACCACAAATATATATAAACTAAATATGGTTAATTAAACCAATATCTCGGAGGAATAAAAACAAATTAGGATGGGGTTCATCGCTTAGCAGGTCTTTAATTAAAATATTATTAGCACCAAAATGGTTGAATCTTTCATCGTTAAAATTTGGACAATCACACATAAAATGTTTTACAGAAAAAAGACAATTACAAAGAGAACAAATAGGTGGTGGTTCAGCGAGTAAGAGATGTCTATGTGTCAGCCGTGTATGGCCTATGCGCAATCTGTTTAAAATAACATCCATACGTCTATTGTAAGAGGTGGTTTTAAAAGGTTTAATGCTTGGCTTTATACAAAATAGTTTATTGTCGGTATGTTGATTCAAATCCCACATAGACTGCCAATGTAGAGATAAAACGTTTCTAGACATTTTTTTTACATCACAAAGGAAAAGAAAATTACTCTTATGACCACGAACTGAACGAGCGATAAGATCAGCTCTGTCGTTCCCACTGATCCCAACGTGACTTGGGATCCAACAAAAAAATACTCTAAAATTTCTTTTTAAAAGTTTTGCATGAATTTTTAAAATATGAATGATGAGGGAATGACTTTGAGATAACGGATTTTGTAAGGCTTCAATGCAACTATTGGAATCTGTGTAAACTATCCAGAGTTTACTATCTTGTTGCGAAATAAAATTTAAAGCCAGGAGAATGGCCTGGGCTTCAGCGGTAAACACAGAGCATGAAGGATGCAGCTCGTTTGATAAGATGGTGTCATCAAAAACAGCCGCTGAACCAACGTGGCCTGGGCTTTTCGTTCCGTCTGTGTAGATGGCATTAAAATTCGAATAATTTGATCTGTGACAATAAAAAAGACTTGTAAAAACAATGTTCGGAGTATCAGATTTTTTAAAATTATTAAATAAGTTTAAAACAATGATATCGTGAGAAAACCAAGGCGGGATGAAAGTGAGAGGACGCACTAAAACCGCATCAATGCCATAAAATGAGAATAGGTTCTTTATGCGTAATGCAAAAGATGGAATACATGATGGTCTTGCGTTAAAAAGTCTTTGGTGTGATGGGTTAAAAATATGATTAAAAACGGGATGCAAGGTATTACATTTAATATTAAAAAACATTTGCATACAAAGTTGGTCCCTTCTCAGTCCGAGAGGGGGCCCCGTGCACATCGCGTAGAGACTTTCAACTGGTGATGTACGGAAAGCTCCCAATGAGATCCGGAGACCGTGATGGTGTATCGGATCCAGGAGCTTTAACGCCGATTTTCTGGCTGAACCGTATATCACTGAACCATAGTCAAGTTTTGAACGAATAAGGCATCTGTAGACCCTTAACATGGAGAAAGTGTCTGCACCCCAAGCGGTATTGGAGAGCACTTTCAGAAGGTTTAGAACTTTGTTGCACTTAATCTTTAGATTTTTTATGTGAGGCAGGAAAGTTAGCTTAGAGTCTAGAGTGATTCCTAGAAATTTAGTTTCGGAAACAATAGGAATTTCATCACCATGAAGATAAATTTGAGGATCTGGGTGAATACCACGTTTTCTGCAAAAGTGCATAGCAACGGTCTTTTGGGACGAGAAAGTAAATCCGTTTTTGTTGGACCAGTCTGTAATCCTTCTGATGGCAATTTGGAGTTGTCGTTCGATGAGAGACATGTTTATAGAGGAGCACGACATTTGAAAATCATCCACAAATAAGGAAGAAGACACTGCGGGTGGAAGGCAGGTCAAAATGCCGTTAACTTTAATAATAAATAGTGCACAACTTAACACACTTCCTTGGGGGACTCCCTGCTCCTGAATAACTTCCTCCGAAAGAGTTGAATTGATTCGTACTTGAAAAACTCTCCGCTGGAGGAAGTTCAGAATGAACATCGGTAAGTTTCCTCGAAGTTCCATGTTAAACAAGTCTCTCATGATACCGTATCTCCAAGTGCGATCATACGCTTTCTCCATGTCAAAGAACACAGCTACCATGTGGTTGCGCTTGACGAATGCCTCTCGAATTGAGGTTTCAAGAAGCAGAAGATTGTCAGCTGTGCTGCGTCCGCGACGGAACCCACTCTGAAACCGAGAGAGATAATTATTGTCTTCTAGATAGTAAAGAAGACGGGCATTGACCATTTTTTCGAATAACTTACAAAAACAGCTAGTTAAAGCAATCGGTCGGTAACTAGAGGGATTCTTAGGGTCTTTTCCTGGTTTAACTATCGGCAAGACTATTGCTCGTTGCCAAATAATTGGAAATTTATTTTCATTCCAGATACGGTTAAAAAGTTTCAAAATAAGCTTGAGATGGAGTAAATGCAGATGTTTGAGCATACTGTAATGGATTTTATCGGGGCCACAGACAGAATTTGAAGTTTTTGAAAGGGCTTTTTTCAATTCGGCCATAGAAAAATTAGCATTGTAGCTTTCCGTATTATCAGAAGAAAAACTTAGATGGATATTTTCAGATCTAAGCTTATAAGAGGCAAAAGGCTCTTCATAGTTAGTATTACTTGAAACTTTAGCAAAAGCAACGGCAAGAGTATCGGCGATATGTTTAGGATCAGAAATTAGTCCTTGAGTAGTCTCCAGTATAGAAAGAGAGCTATTTGGATATCGACCCTTAATTTTATTGATTTTATTCCACACCTTTTTGGACGATGTTGAGGATGTTATAGTGTCTAGGTATGTTCTCCAAGAATCCCTCTGGCTTCGCCGGCGGATTCTTCGAGCTTCAGCTCGAGCACATTTGAATTGTACGAGATTGGCCTCACACGGATATCTTCGAAAAATGCCCCACGCTTTCTTTTGCTTTTTGTGTGCCATTTTACATTCATTGTTCCACCATGGTTTCGGTAGTTTTGGGATATTATTTGATGACAATGGTATTGACGACCGAGCAGCTTCCAAAATAGCGTGATTTATAGATTCTAAGGCTTCATCTATGTTGTCCCGGCTCACCATCTCGTCAGAAATATGGACAATGGATGAGAATAAGTCCCAGTCTGCAGCCTCGTAAATGAATCGAGGCGTACGAAAAGGAACAGGAGAGGGGACTGCAATTTCCAGATGAATAGGAAAGTGGTCACTCTGAAAGAGATCATTTCCAACGTTAAATGTCCATAAATGCAAAAGAGACGGCGAGCACAAGGCAAGATCGATTGCATGGAATGTCCTCGTAGGGGTGTGGAAGAATGTATTTTGCCCATTATTCAAAAGACAGATATTATGGTCTTCGATGAATTTTTCTATTTGTCTTCCACGGTTATTAATATCTGGGCTACCCCATAGAGGATTGTGGCCATTAAAATCTCCAACTATAATGAAAGGCGCTGGTAATTGGTCACACAATTTGTTTAAATCTGCCTGCTGTATGCTATCATTTGGGGGTAAATAAACGCATCAGACTGTAGTTAGAACATTTATATTTACTCGGACGGCGACAGCTTGTAGGTTGGTAGCAAGTGAAAGCTGTGTAGAAGGTCTACTATTAGTGGTAAAAATAGCGACACCTCCACTAGCTCTACCGCCGGTGGTACAGTCCTTGCGATTAGGGCTGTATCCCTTAATGAGTGAGCTTTGGAAGGGTTTTAAAAGAGTCTCTTGGAGACAAATACAGACAGGTTGTTTTTCGTTAATAATGTGCTTAATATCCACCGAATTGATATGGAATCCGCGGCAGTTCCACGATACAAGGCAAGCTATATTAGAGTTTTGTGTGGAAACGAATTGGGCCATTTTTTTAAATTTTTTTTTATTATTATTTAAAGAAAGGGGAAAAAACTAGGTGGGAGCAGTTTGAATTTGTGGAGGTGCTTCTTCATATTCATCGTCAGTCAGCATTTCGTTCTCGGGTGATAGATGAAGAATATCAGAGTTTTTATTTATTTTATGTTCTTTGGTTGTTTGCGAAATCGGGCGATTTTTCAAAAAGTCATGTTTACTGAGTGGGGTTTTATGCTTTATTGCAGGTGGGGTTGTTAGCCTGGAGGGACTTGAACGTTGTTTTCTTTTTGATTTTGCAAGTGTAAAGTCATCTATTTCCTCAGAGTTGATAGTAGTTTGGGAACTTGTAGAGGGTAAACTTTTATCAGGTTGTTGTAATGAGAAATATTGCGTATGAGGTCTTTTTAAGTTAGTGTCTGTTTGCGTTGAGACGCTTACCATTTTTTTTGTTGTGCTCACAGTTGACGAGTATGAGACTCCAACACGAGGTGTACGGGCATCTACTATTTTTTTCGCTTCTGGATATGAAATTTTGTTGTTTGTACGGACTGTTTGGATTTCTTTTTCAGTTTTCCATTTAGGACACGAGCGAGAGTAGGCAGGATGGTCGCCTTGGCAGTTCACGCAGTTGTGATTTGCGGAACACTGCTCGCTGTTATGTCCTGCAATACCGCACCTTGCACATGTAGGGGTTCCACGGTAGGTTTGTTTTGTGTGGCCATAACGTTGGCATTCAAAACAACGCATTGGATTGGGAACATATGGCCTTACAGGGCATTTAAGATATCCGGCAGTGATATGGGTTGGTAATGTTGGGGTAGCAAAAGTTAAAATTAAGTGTATGGTTGGGAAAAGGTTGCCATCTCTGCGAGTTTTTATACGAGAAACAAAGATGACATTTTGGTCAGTTAGGTTTTCTAGAATTTCCGTATCATCAATATGTTGCAAGTCTGGTTCGGAGATAACTCCTCGAGAAACGTTCAAATGTTTGTGGGCTGACACAGTTACGGGGAGTGAACCAAACTGCGTTATGAGCATGATGTTGATTGCCTGTTGAGTGTTGGATACTTCTACTAGAAGATCACCCGATCTCAATTTTTTAACTGATTTGACAGTTCCTACTAAGGATTGTAAAGACTTTTGAATGAGGAAAGGAGAAACATTTTGGAAACTATCTTGATTGCGATGAACGATAAAGAAACGGTTTTCAGCATTATTCAATAGAGCATTTTGCGCATTTAGTGTGGTCATGTCATTTGTCGAGTTTGGCGGATTTATAGAGCCCCCGCCAGGGCTCGAGTTGGGATCCATAAAAAAGGAAAATTGTTCATCATGGTGCATCCACACCCACCACGGAGTCCTACACGGGAAGGCAGTTACCGGCTCTGGACAAATTATAAGAAATGCACAAAAACAAAAGAAACCCAGCCTCGGCACACACCTCAAGGTAACACCATGATATAGTGGTACAGCTTCGGGATGTGATCCGCCAGTTCACCCAGGGCACCCCTAACTGCACCACTCTCTCGGTATAGCTTCGGCCAGAGAGTATACCGCTAAAAAAAGCAATTTACCCTGTAGCGGAAGGTACGAGCCAATTGATGAAGATCGAGATAGATCCTCACCACCCGTCTACAGTGAATCCTGGGCCAAAGGGCACGCATAAGGTACCCCAGATCACCATTCTCCCCCTTACGGGACGCCACACACGGCAAACGTGTGGGTTGGAAAATACCAACATTTCAAACAAGGAACAACTAAAATTTCAGAAAAATTTTTAAATAAAGAAAATGTTATAATGAAATATAAAACAATCAAACCATACATTTAATGAGAAAAAAAAATCTGTACATATGGTAGGGCCTTCGCAAAAAAAAAAAAGGAAAGAACGAAAAAGCTAAGGCCCAGCTAGGGTACCTCGGGGTTGCCAAGCCCGTACTCGCAAGATGCGAGCCCCCTGAGGGGCATCTTCACGTAGAACTTCATAATTGAGGCTTGACTGGATATGCGACCGCGGCTGAATTCCCTTATAAATCTCGTTTAAACATGAATATTTTTTAATTAACTGAATTATTGGTATAATTGTTCGACTGATTAAGATATATAAAAAAAATCTAAACAATACAAAAAGCACTTGAAAAGAAGAGGAATTTTTTAAAAATACAAATAATAATTGTAAATTCTTTCGATTTGAGTTGTCAATATAATTTTTAACTTTTATATTGCATCTTGTGATACATGATTATTACGAAGAAGAGGGAACCAAACATTAGAAGTAATTTGTAGACAAACAAACGTTTCTGTAACAGGTTCTTAACACTGACCAGACAACTGGCACTGTGTATTAGATAACCCATGCAACTTCTGGGTTTTAAAGGATACATGTTAACGGTAAGTAAGAGCTTGCTACAAAACACAAGTGTCGGTAGAGGGTATCCGACTCCAACGATGCTTTTGCCCTCTTTCAGGCTAGCGTAAGAGTACACTTGCTTAATTTCAAACGAAAGTCTCACAAATACATATTTAAGTAAAGAAGTTTTATTAAGCATGTACAACCTTCGAGCATGAATGGACTGTAGTAGAGAGAATATGATGTCTTAATCGCGAAACCAACATCTCAGACCGAATGGGAGCCCCAGTTGCTCAGTTGGTAAGGCGTTCAGCTACTAATCAGAGGATTGGTGGTTCGAATCCGGGAAATGGACTTGACATAGAAAAGTATGAAAGTAGTGATCTTGCGATCGGAGGGTTGCCAGCTTCGCTACAAAAATACTAGAAAGTCGTCCAGAATATCCAACAAATTATACTGGTGTGTATACGGGACTGATGCACGATAAATCTGATCGGGGTCCAAAGTCCCGACGTCTATTGAAGGCGTTGAGTGCCAGTTCAGGTGTTTCCTCGTCATCTGACCATGGTTCTAAAATATCGAGGTGCATGTATGAATGTGTGTGTGTATGTGTTCCCGGGTCTTTCCTTCGAGATTGACCCCGAACCGTCGTCATTGGCCCACTGTGCAGCTCTAGTGCGACGTTAATTAACAAAACCAAACCAAACCTCAGACCGAATGGCCTCAAACACGTGACTTCTTTTCAAAATTATGAATTAAAAAATACTCACGATTGGCTGATGGATTGGGAAATGTGTAACAGTGAAAATTTAAGAATGGAATGACGTAATTAACCACGTGCCTGAGGCCATACATGTTGGCCTCACTTTGATGTTAGCAAGATTTTAACATTATGTTTTCTCTACTATGAAGGATCCATGCTCGAAGTGTACAACCCATATAACATTTGAATTGACTATAAGAATGCATGGCATACATTAAAAATATATTCAGGTCGCGTTTTTTATATACTAATATATATGTGTTATTCGATTAATTACTCCTGTATATACTATAAAAGTTCCGAATTACATAACATTTATTACCAATTTTTAAGCAATAATCAAGAAAATGTGCTCAGTCAAAAATTTAAATACCTTAATTCAATGTAATATAAAGATATTTATATCTACGTTTAGAATTTAGTTTTGATACTATTCAGATAGGTTATTTTAAATTAAAAAAAAAATTACACAAAACTACAAAAATATAAGAACAAAAGCCCCAGAGAAAGTTTGGATATATATATATATATATATATATATATATATATATATATCCAGTTTAGATACTATTCTGAAACTACATTTGTAAATTATTTTTCTAATGCCAAATATGAGTTATTTATTAGAATTGTGTTAAGATATCCTTAAGAAATACGTTACTTACTAATTAAAGATCCCAGCGAACCCTTTACGAGAATATGTAAACTTAAGCAATGTCAAAGTATGTACTTAGAAGCGTGTCACATCGCTCGTTTTTACGGAATCTCCGACTGCCTCTAGGGGTGCCTTTACCGGCCCCTTTTCCGTTGGGTGAAATAAAGCTTCTTTGATTGGTTTCGGTTTAAAAATCAGTTTAAATATTTTTTATATGATTTAAACATGTTCTTAAATTGATTATTTGTCGACTTTAATCGGAATGTTCCATTTACGAAAATACAACTCGGGTTGTACACGATTTTTCAATTTTTGTTAACAAAAAATCGTTCATAAATTAGAACTTTTTGTGTCTATTGAGGGAAACAAAATCTCAAGCTAACTTTATATTGAGATAATTTTCTTTACAAAAAAAATCTACAATTTTTAAACTTTTTTCTTAAAAGTGTACATGATTTAAAAATAAATTTAATATTGGTTTACTAAAATAATATTTAATTAGTATTTTATAAATTAAAATAGAGTATATTAATTTTTAAATTAAAATAGAGTATATTAATTTTTAAATTAAAAGTTATTATAGTTTTAATATTACATTAACAAAAGTTATTTATTGTAGTTTATGAGAATTGAAATTAAAGTGGTTTAAAAAATGTACATTTTATAAGATTTCAGAGTGATATACTTTACTTGAAGACAATCATTTTTTTCTCTCTTCAAGAGTGATATAATTGCTAACGTAAAAAAAAAAAAAGGAATGAAATAAGCACCCTATACAGGTGTTCATTCATTAATAGCAAATTTGTTATCATAAAAATTAAGTATATGTTTAAACTATAATATATTAGAATAAAAATATTTCTGTAAAGTGTTAAAGAAGTAACGCTGTATGCATCAAATAAACAAAATATGATTTTTTTTAATAATTAATTTACAAATAAACAAATTTATATTATTTGTCAAACAAAAAAAAATTAAAAAAAAACAACTTTTCAATTGCAATTGATATATGTAAACTTTTGATATATCTAGAAATAAAATTTCACAACCAATAAATTTACTTTAGAGAAGTATAACTTTTATACATAATTTTTGTTCTTCATACTTGTAAGAAATAAATTTACACGCACGCACGCACACACACACACACATACATACATGTGTGTGTATTTTAATGGCAAGGTGTGGTAATGTTAAAAAGTAATAAAACTATATTGTCAGTCCTTGTTCATGTACATTTAAAAAAATTCCTGATAACTTAGAGAGTAGTGGAACATATTATAAGGCAACAGGTGGAAGCGTTAAAGACATAAACCATATTTGTACAACTTTAGATTAAAATGCAATCTTGAATCGACATTAAAAAGAGTTGCACGTAACGTTTTATATGTAAACAGACCGAAGCATGGGGGGTCGGTATCAGCGCCTCTAGCGGCCAACGAATATTCCCGAACGTCAATGTTAACTCCCGTCATCTGACCAGCTTCGTAGTACTACCAATAACCAATCAAGGACGCCTTGGCAATGCTAACTAAGATTCACCAACTCTATTTAAGAGTAAAATTGGTTTTGGATATGAAAGAAAAAAAACGTAGCAAGCGAACAATAAAAACCCATAAGAAATGTTCTTTAAATTATAATAATTTTACTTGTGGTAGTAAACTTGTACTTGTTAAAATCACCTTATTTCGGCATTTATTTTATTTCAAACCCTAAATTAAAATCATGTTTCCTTTAAAATATTCTTTAGTTTTCAAACAATTACAAGAACATCTGTGGCTCCTCAAAACTTCCACACCAAGAACACAGTGAAGACAATTTAGAATTCAATATTATACATATCTGACCGCATCCAAAATTTCTCTGGGGATTTTGTTCTCATATTTTTGTATATTTTTTTTTTAAATTTAAAATAACCAATTTGTGATTGTCTTATTCAGACCCTTCAACATTCATCGAAAATATTATCATTGAAAATATTCTTGAGAAGCATTCAGCTTGGTTAAAATAATGTCGACTTTAAAAGTTTTTTGCAACTGTTATGCAATGTAAGATAGTGGAAGAAGGGAAAGTTTCTGCCGCCAGATGGCCCTGGTGGCAGCAGGGCTGGTTGATTTCGCATGTCTGCCACTGTCGTCGGCGTTAAACTGACTTTCAATTATTCTAATTTTGGGATAATTTTAAAAATTATTCTTCCCAACCATAGATCCAGGGGAAGAGCATTGTTTTGTTCCGGCATCTACAACTGCATATAATAGGAATAGTAAAGGTGAAAATATACCATTGTTCCTAGTGCCTAAAGGCGACGAGTTGCGGGCTAAAAGCATTCCAGGATGTTATAGAAGCCTATCAGTTGTCAATGATGTTATTTGAAAACAAATGATCACACAAATGCAAAAACACAATATAGTGTTTTACACGTATTTTATTTAACATATATTTAAATATTAAGGCCTTATTTGCCCTTGGCACGATTAGAAATGATGAATTTAAATATTGCGAAATACAACTTTGATGGCTAAAATTGTTTATATTTCATATACGGAAAGTACAAATGTAAACAAGATTTATAATAATTGTTTTTATATGAACCTTTATTGAGCTATAAATTTAATTTAAAATTGCATGCATATAAAAGTGAATTGCTATCGAAGATGGTCAAATCGATGAATAAATATTTAAATATTTCGTTTAATAAAAATAAATCTTTTTATAATCTCTTTTTCTGTTTATTTACATATTTCAAATTTAAGATAAAGAATATAAATTCATTTCAAATATCTGATTTTAAATATCTGTTCAAAATATACGGTTCCAACGTTTTACACAAGCTACCGATTCTTTCTGAAAAACTATTTAATTTTCCAATTAATATATTGTTATGATTTAAAATTAGTGAATTTAATTTTTTCACTTTTCTAAAGTACAAAAATTCATATAAAAATAAATATTGTTTGTTTAACAAGATTCTGAACATTTTAATTTAATATTTCATACACTGAAAGCTGAAATAAGGATTTTTCTTTATTAAATACAATTCTTTATTAAGCGAAATATTTTTGGAAATTGTTTTTGAGGCAAAATATATAAAAAAAAAAAACTTTTTTTTTAATGCCATAAGAATTTTTCACACAAAAAAGTTAAATGTGCATGATATTTAGTTTTGTTTCACATTATTTAGTTTTAATTTGCAATTGAGAAGTATATTTCACCGGTATGCACTATTATTTAACTTTATAAGACATATTATATGTTTTTTAATCATATCAAAGTCCATATTATATTTACAAAAAATAAAATAATCTTTCTTAAAAAAAAAAGGAAAACCGACTTGAAGAAAAATGCGTTAAAAAGTAAAAAATAACTTTTAATTTTACGAATGCATTGAAAATATGGAATTATTTAATGTCAATTTTATACTTGTTACAACTTTTTGAAATCGGCGCCAAAATTTAGGTATGATTTTATAAATTCGCACTAACTTCAAAAAGTTGTAATAAGTATAAAATTGACATTAAATAATTCCATATTTTCAATGCGTTCGTAAAATTTAAAAAAATATTTTTTACTTTCTAGCGCATTTTTCTTCAAGTCGGTTTTCCTTTTTTTTAAAAAAGATTATTTTATTTTTCCCTTTTTAGTTTTTAATTTAGCGGGAGGCTTCGCCACTTATTATTATTCACCAAGAAATTCAAGTAACAACTTGCGCTCAACAATGTATGTTGTAAAACAATTCCTATCAATGCTGGTTAAACGAAATGTCATTGTTGTAAACTTCTGTTAAACAATGACATTATTATGAAATCGGAAAAATTGTTTAAAAAAACTCCTGTTAATCGGCATTTCCGGATATTTAATAGCCGGATAACCGATAATTTTTTGCAGATTTTGCCTATGTGGATTTTTCTCTATCCAACGAAAAAAGGATTTTCAAAATCGGACAATATTTTTTTCAAACGGTTCAGTTAATTGAGAATTCCGGATAGTTAAATGCCGGATAACCGGATATTTTTTTTAAATTGCTCCCCTTTGAAACATCCCCTATCAAACAACAAAAAACAAATTGTGCAAATATCTGAATTAGAACCGAAGTTCTGCGCGAACATAAGACAACAAGGCGCTTCTAAGACAACAAGAATTATCTTCAATTTATTTAATATACATTTTCGTAAATGCACTTTGTAGCTCTTATAATTTTTTCAGCAAGAATGATGTTATTTCATACTAAAATTAATGCGCTTTCAGTTTATTAGAATAAAATATAAACAGAGTAAAACAGTGGGTCGAAAAACACTGTTACGTTATTAAAAATAATAAACCTCAAATGAAATTTAAAGAAAAAAGACCGTTGTGTTTTCCATCACCGTTAACTTTTGTTTCAAAACATTAATCTATTCTTATTTTATACAGAAAAATACTTAAAACTGAAAACAACATTTCTTAAATAATCTTTTTCCTTCTACCATATTACCGTTGTGAGTTTATTTGTAAGTCGATTAAAGTAAAGGATTAACTCGCCAAAATAGCATCCATCCCAACATCATGGCAACCCAACTCAGAGTTGATCTCGTGGTGGGAAGACAGTACCAATCTTTTCTCCCTTTGATGGGAAAAATTGTTTTGGTTAGGAAATTTCCAATCCGGTTAAAAGTTACAATTTATTAGATTTGTGCCATTTTTTTACAATGGCTGGCTTACCTAGGATCCTTATCACTTTCAGTGATACAAACGTTCATTAATTATCTCTCTGCTATTATATTCAGTGAATCAGGGCACGTAGCCTTTACGTTCTCAGCGATTTACTCCCCTACATTTTCGAAGTCTACGCCGTTCGTAAGAATGTTGATAAATTCCTGTAGATTTGGCAAAATCACAAACATAGTTGCCTTAAAATTTGAATTTTTTTTAAAAGTGAAGCATGCTAGTTTAATTTACCCTCCCCCCTCAACGAAGGCCCTTCATGTATGTGGTTCTAGGGTATTTACAGGAGGCGCTAAAAACGATTGACATCAGCCATGAACTTTTATGGGCAACTTTTGGTATCTATATTATACTAGCTGAAATACCCGTTCTACGCACGGGAAAGAAATAAGTTACAAAATAGATACAAATACAATAATTATTAGCTAAATAAATAATATTCTTAATTTGTCCCATATCAGATGGAACCAAAGAATTAAAAGTTCCAATATGTAACGAAATTTTATTAGCAAGGTCCCGCAAGAACTTGAAAAATTGATAATATGGAGAAGTTGGCTGTAAAATACTGTGGATATACATACTGCACTCCAGTTGATTAACATCCATATTTTTACCTACAGTAACAGCTCAGAAGTTTAAAGATAAACAACTCTTGTAATTGATAATAATAACTATCTCCAAATAAATTTATTAGACACCTACGTCAAAATTTGTATTTTCGTTATTGAAATTGGCAGGAATATTAAGAAGAAAAAAACGAAAATGATTTTAAAAGGTTCCTTTACCAAAATCTAGATTTTCAGATTTTTTCCCTTGTTTTTATAGTAAACCATATCAGTACGCAAAATTTTAAGATTCTAAAGAATTTCGAAGTTTTAAAAACTAATGTTCCGTTAAAAACATTATCAGCCAATTTGTAAAGATTCCACGTACTAAAATCTAGATTTTCATATTATTTCCTTTGTTGGTATGTAAACCCTACATGCATGCGAAATTTCACGATTCTACGACAGTAACAATTTTCCAAAAATATCGTTTCGTGAAAAAAAATTTCAACCGATTTCTAAATATTCCATTTGCACAAAATTCTTGATTTAGACATTTCCCTTGTTGGTATGCTAATACGTATCAGAATGCAAAATTTCACAATTCTAAGAAAATCTGAAGTATACTAAACTAATGTAAAATAAAGGTTTTTCCGAAGAAAATGAAAAAATTCGAATAATAGAAAAATAGCTTACTTTTACTATGTAAGTTATAGTAACAACTTCGTCAAATTTCATCTTCCTGGTTCCTGTGAATGCGGTAGGTTGGAGAATTAGTTATTAGTCAGTGGATAAATGTCGAGGATTTTTACTTTTGGCAGTTACAGTTCGAATTTTTGAAAATCCTTTCTTAGTGTGCAATTTTGGATTGAAATGTACCTACATGCCAAATTTTGTTTTCATAGTTGTTGTAGTACGAAACATCCCGTTGTCCAATTATATTTAAGCACGTATAATTTGGTTATATATTATCAGGTTATAAACGAATACAATTTTAAAAGTATGTATTAATTTATATGTGTAAAAAACCGTGAATTTTTATTTATGAAACAAACAAATAATTACTTTACTATTTTATTGCTTGTACAAAACCTCTTTATACACTACGTTAGAAGTGTTGCCGGTAGGTGCTAGTATTACCAGATTACAACACTTACTGACTCGTGAACAGGAAACATAAAACTGTCCATGAGAAAAACAATTTTCTCTGACATCTATGCCGGCTTTACATAACGTTTGGCCCTGTGATTTATTGATCGTCATGGCAAAGCACAACTTCAGTGGAAATTGAAGTCGCTTGAACTCGAAGGGGTAGTCGGAAGGAGCAAGGGGTAACCTCGGTATGAACACTGTCTCACCAACGGCACAGCCAGTAAAAATTGTAGCTTCGATAACGTTGGGTTGCAAGTTCTTTATTAGAAGTCTTGTCCCGTTGCATAGCTTGGGCGGGTTCATATTTCGAAGGAGCATCACTGGCGCTCCAACTTTCAATGCAAGGAGATGTGCTGGCATTCCTGGAGGATTCAGGGAGTTTAGGAACTCAACCGGATAGTTCACTGCCTCATCTCTGTTCAGAACTGAATCCACCGACTTGTATATAATTTCTGCCCCTTTTAGACATTTCAACAACTTTTCATTTAATCCAGCGACAGATGCGTTTTTTGGCGTTAAAAGAGCTCTTTCACAGTACCAGGTTATGGGTGATCCTTTTATATTATTAACATCAGGATATATTTCGTTTATGAGGTCATCCAATGTTTCCACTTTTTTGCAAAGATTTTCTGGAATGTGCATTAGGTCTTTTGCATCGTTCAGTTGACCGTCACCAATTTTTAATAGTAGGTCAGCGAAATCGCTTGCTTTATTGTCTCCTGTAAGAAACACTCTCATGTTTGTGGACAGCGAGAGTTTTTCAATTTTTGGCCAAAGTGAAGAGAACTTTAAACACGAATTAACTTCATCTGCACGAGTACCTCTCGGTATCACGGGCAGTGTTTGTCTGAAGTCACCAGCAAATAGCACAGTCAATCCTCCCATTAGGCGGTTGTTATTTCTCAAATCTTGCAGGGTTCGATTGAGGGCCTCTATTCCAGCCTTGTGTGACATGGTACACTCGTCCCAAACGATAAGCTGACAGTCTCGAAGTACTTGTGCTGTATTACTTTGCTTAGATATGTGGCACATAGGAGACTCTGCTTTGTTTAGATTAAGTGGAAGTTTAAATGCAGAATGTGCTGTTCTTCCGCCTTCTAAGAGAGTAGCCGCAATACCTGACGAAGCCACACCTAACGCAATTTTCCTCATACTTCTCACTTTTGCTAATAATAAATTGATTAAGTGCGTTTTACCTGTGCCTCCAGGTGCGTCTAAAAAGAATATTTTGCCACATCCAAATTGTACACTTTGAACGACTGTTAAGTATACGCTTTGTTGGTCTTTTGTTAGAACATTTTCTTTGCTACTAACTGTTTGTAACAATGCATCAACATTGTAACTGATCTCTCTAACGTAATCGACGTTGTTTATAAAATCTTTTGACCTCGATGTTTCTGGTAAGGCATAGTGTGTAAGACATTGACCTCCCAATGAAAATACCACATCTTCTATCATGATTAATGTTCGATTGTAAATCTCTTCTGTGATATGAATAGTCGCGTCTGTAGCATTTTTTTTTAATTTCTGTACTATATCTTCTGAAAAGCTATTTCTATGCTTTTCCCACAGACCCTTTATATCAGAAACTTGGCAAAAGACTATCAATACAGCAAATAGTTCTTTAAGTTTGGAAGAATTTTTGTAAAAATTAGCTTCTTCTAACGTTTTATCCCAGTGACTATCGTCTTCAATTAGTCCAAGAGCTTTGGCAGCAAGATGAAATGTTTGATGAACTGTGCCATTAACAGTCTTTAGGTCATTATAGGAGGTTGGACCTCGAACCTCATGCAACAACAAACGAAGGTACACTCTTCCGAGAACTTTGTCTTTTTTTACGCCTTCATGACCTTCAACTCGTGTTCCTTGCTTCCTCCGAACAAATTTGTTTTTGCTCCATACAAAGTAAGAAGGAACCTCGTAATAGAGCAAGGTTTTTGCAAAGGCATCCGTCTTACATAATTCAAAGAAGCCTAATAATGTGGTAATGGGAGGATTTTTTATTTTGTCTTTCAGGTTGTCAGATGTGAAATAAACTCTTTGACCATTTTCTAAGTGTACGGCAAGATGCATTACCGAAGGGTATCTTTCGTGGATTGGAAAACTTAGAATTCTCCAAACTGCTTCTGAACTGCTAATGTATCTTCCAGTTTGGTATACATTTACCTCATCATGTTTATTTTCCAAAGCGAAGGTAGCTTGATCGCTACCTTTGTTAATGTATTTACAAATATACTTGATCGATTTAACGGAATTACAATACTCCACGTTAATATGCGCATTTAAGCTGCGTAATAACACAGGATTAAAAGGAACGACCCAGCTGTTGTCAACTGTTATGTCCCCAAAACGTTTCTCAAAAATAATTATATTTCCGCCATCATCTTGAGATCTTCGTCTGTACTTAGGATATCCGTCGTCGCCAGTCTGGGTGCCGATCAGAAGCGTTTTTGGATACTTTTTAGTACAATTACCTTCAGACATGCATGGTGACTTCTTGTTTAAGTGTCCACAAGGACCATGAATCATGTTGTTTTTTACAATATCAAAAAGTAAAGGGTCATTGTTTGGATCAGGTATTTCTGCGCAGATTACATCATCTATTTTATTTGGTGTGATCGTATTTTCTAACCAAAGTAGAATATGAATATGTGGCAAACCACGTTTCTGCCATTCGACCGAATACATATGACACCGAGTAGATCCAAAAATCTCTCCTTTTGTTAACAAACTCATTAGATTTTTTTACTTTAAGGTGGAACACGCGGGCAATTAAATCGACGGTCTTGTGGTTTTTGATGAGGCAGAAGCTCTTGACTGATTTCATTCCACTTAGGATTGCAAGTAAATGTTATAAATAGATCAGGACGACCGTAGTGTCGAACATAGGTCATGGCATCTTGAGTTCGTTCGTGCATGTCCCCCTCAGGGGGTTTACTTTCTTTAAGTAAACACGGGCTTCACAACCCCGAGGTACCCTAGTGATCTTTCTCTTTTTTTTGTTTCCTTGGGAGCTCATGTCTTGTGGGTACGGGTGTGGCGAATCCGTCTTGTCCTAGCTGGGTATCTCACTTTTCTTTCCTTTCCTTTTTTTGAGTACCCTACCTTGTGAACTGCATTTAATTTCTTTTTTCTTTACAAGTTTGAATTTAGTTGCTTTTATTTGTCAAATTTTTTCTTCAATTTGAGTTGTTTTGAATTTTGTTTTTGAAATGTCGTATTTTTGACCTGCACGTTTGCCGTGTGCTGCGACCCGTAGGGGGGAAAATGGGATCCTGGGGTCCCTTGGCGTTCCCTTTGGCCCACGCTTCACCTTAAACGGGAGGCAGAGTTAGGCCCGGCTCTGTCAATCGGCTGGTGGTAACAGGATACGTCTGTGTTGCTGACTGCTCATGGGCAAGGACCGTGATCTTGTATCGTGGAACGGTCTCGTCGTATCACTCCCTAGTTAGTGCCGTGCCTGGTTTTTTTTTTCTTTTGGTTTGTTTTATTTACTTTTTTTCAACCCAGTTGTCCGGTGGCTGGCTACCCTTGTTGGGCCCGGTGGTGGGTGGGACATACGGCGAGAAATATCTCCATTTTTCATGGCTTTTTTTCCCTCGTGCCCCGATGGTGGCCTACATCCATCAAACCACAGTAATTTTTCTACTCTTACCAATAACGCAACATTAAATGTAAAAATTGATATCGTACCTAAATTTCTAGTTCTTACCTCCGTAAACCAAAACCTAAACCATGTGTCTCCATTTATCATTCAAAAAGGTCTGCAAAGTATTGGCGGTAATCCAAAGACGGTTAAGAAACTGAATTCTGGTGACCTGCTTATCGAATGTGCCAATGACAAACAATCTACATGCTTCCTTAATGCCAAACACTTAGCTAATTTTGAAATTAACGTCACTCCTCATAATAGTCTGAACTCCTCTAAAGGAGTCATTAGCGAAATTGATCTACAGAACATTGACGAAACAGACATTCTAACCGAGCTCTCTCCACAAGGTGTCACAGCTGTGCGCCGAATCACCATAAAAAAAGGTTCAGAAACTTCAAAAACTAAACATTTAATTCTAACATTCAATTCTCCCAAACTCCCAAATAGTATCAAAGCAGGATATCTCAACTGTCCCATACGCCCTTACATTCCAAATCCACTAAGATGCTTCAAGTGCCAACAATTTGGACACTCTAAAAACACTTGCCGCAGCAAGGAGAGATGTGCAAATTGTTCGGATCTTGAGCATACTTCTGAAAATTGTAAAAATCCCCCCAAGTGTACCAACTGTTCAGAATCTCACCCAGCCTATTCTAAATCTTGTTCAAAGTGGACTTTTGAAAAGAAAGTTCAAGAAGTAAAAACCTTACAATTTGTTTCTTATCCCGAAGCCCGTAATATTGTAAACTCGAATCAAACTAACGTTAAAACCTACTCACAAGCAGCCCAGGCTAAAATAGTACCAACCCCAACAGAATCCAAACCAAAAACTCGTTCAATAGAAACTCAAACTACCGTCTCTCATGTAAGATTCCGCATTGGCATGGAGTTTGACCCCGATGTACCTTTTGAATTTAAACAAGAATCTGCTTCTTCATCTGGAATATCACAAGAAACTATGACTGAGATTTCCAAAAGTATATCTCAATCTACAACTAAAATCTCTACCCTAAACAAAGGAAAACCAAAAAAACTCAAAACTAAAAACTATGATTGTACAGAAGTTCAAATACCTGTAAAACAGAGGATCAATAGAAAATCTGCTGGTCGGACTATTGACTCCTCTGATTGCATCGTATATGATACATCGGAGATGGACGTGGAGGACGAACTCCGTTCAGTTTTCCTTCATAAAAATAAAAAAGAACATAGGAAAAACAATTCTTAAATTATGGATTTTAAAACCTACTCGTATCGAATTTTCATATTTTAAAATGTATTGACTATATTTTAAAATGTGTTTAATATTCATTTTTCATCTTTTTAAATCTTGAAATCATTAAAAACGCGAAATTCATCATCCTTCATTGTCATAAGCATCCTCATTATTTAAATTTCTTCACTTTTACTATTTTATCTAATAAAACATGTTATCAGTATTCGTTCAAATTTTTCTTTTAACTTTTTACCAAAACCGTCAACTTTTACAGTTGTACTAGATATATTTTTACCCTTTACAACGTTTTTACTTTTTAAAATGGTCAAATTAGAAGCATCGCAACAAAGAACTAATAAGTCGTGTGTTTGGCGCAGCATGGCCAAAACTGGCCCTTGCGCCACTAAAACCTAACAAACCAACCAACCAATCGTTCGTGCATGTACCTAGGACCTCCTGTGAAAGATGATGGCAATATTACTGCTTGACCCAATTCTTCGTTAGCATCGTTTCTATTTACAGCATCTTTGAGATGAATGTAATTTTCTGCTCTCAATTTCTTTTGACTATTACGTATGAAGTTTAATCTTTCTGTTTCAATTTTAGCGTACATATCGACCAAATATTGATTAAATAAATTTCTGAAAAGTAGTAAATAATTCTGTTCTGAAAATCTTACCATAATACGATATGTGTAAAAGGTTGCGGCCGATACAGTTTTTGAGAGAGGCTTCTTAGTAATAGGGTCTGTGAGAGATACAGAAATTGAGTACCCATCTTCTCCATAACAGAACATTAGGGGGTATTGTAGTGCATCGTAAGATCTATGGATTTCATTTATGCGATGCAACTTGTTGTTCTTGCCCTTCAAAACAATATCCCTTTTCTCAAAGTTCTGTCCAACCATTACAATAGCAATTTCTTTTGTAGAGGGTGCATTGAAGCAACCTTTATGAGCTTCAGGAGGAGGTCTTCTTTCGGAATGAATTACTACTTCAAGTTCCTTTTCATCAGACACATTTTCCATGGCACATTCCAACTCTTTAATATAGCTGTTGCAGGCATGCATCATTATTTGCAACTCAATTATCAATGTAGGTTTGACACCCGAAATATTATTACACCTCATTTTTAATTCCTTATCTTTGTCGCCAATAAAATAAATCTGCAGAAATTTATGGCTTTCTTCAATTTCCGGAAACATACTCCCAATCAAATGATAAACTTGACCTTGTACTTTGAACGTAGGCATGAAGTTTCCTTCGACAACCTTCTTAGCTCCGAATGATGTCATTTGAAACGCACTGTTGTATTTACGGCTGTTATTTAAAAAGTGTTCACTTTCATGATGTTTACCATCCAAAAGACTTTGCAGTGGTTCAGGAGGCTGTTGAAAACTTGGAAGTTGGACTCTTCCACTTTTACAACACATTCCGGAAGATTCGTCTTTCCATTTAAGAGCATTACAGAATGTGCATTTTACATTCATTGCCCCTATGTTTATCATCTGATCAGATTCATAACTTATCCGTGGGTCGTAAGTGAAACCCGATCCTGCTTTCTTTTGCCATATCACTGTTCTTCGTTGAAGTCCTTTTTTTTTAGTGGGGTCATGGCAAATCGCCGTAGGTTTATTTATATCCGGATGTTTGTAACTGTATTTTACAACAGCTTTCTTATTTACTTCAGGATGGATTTGTGTATACTTTGCCACAGCAACTCTGTTGGCATCCGGATTTTCTTTTCTGTATTTGTGTACAGCTTTTCGATTTGTTTCAGGATTATTTTTAGCATATTTTTTTGATGAATTACGGATTTGCTGTTTTCTTGCTTTGTCAGAAAACTTTCCACGACGTTTGATACGTTTATTAGAACAAACTGTTTCTTCTGTTCTTTCTTTCCTTTTTTGACAATCCTCGTTTGGCAAAGTGACAGGAATATATACATCAAAATGGCCGTTACAGACATTTTCTCCGATAAAACGAAGCTTTTTCACAGGGTTTTCATTACTTCCAAATGAAAAGTAAAGGTAACAATTATAATAAACTTCGAAGCAATATGGAAAAAGTTCTGCAGCGGCAGTCAACTCGCATGCAGAGCCATACGTTGTATACTTCAACATTTCACATCTGTAAATTTCCTTTGATGCGAAGTTGTTTCCTTTTCCGTCATCCGTAAAGAAATTGAATCGGTCCCAGTTGTTATACACATGAGATACGATGGACTTTCGAATCTCATTGCTTAAGTTCAAATGTCCATGGACGAGGTAACACAAGGTATGAAAAAGAGAGAAGTTATAAGGTATTTTGTAATCAACTCGGTTATCATAGTTAATATTAATCAAGAATATTTGCGTTCTACTTAACTCAGTTATCAAGTTTAAAAACTAAACGACAAGTTCAATAATTCGACAGTTCAGCCAAGTTAATGAATCGATAATATTCGCTTTATATTTACTTTTTGTTTCTCCTTTTTCACTTCACAGTTAACGCGATAATTAACATGATATAAATAAATTCGTTTGTCAAGAAAGTAATTCATTGAGAAGTAATTCCCGCTTTTCCAACCAGGCCACGCCCGAGGCCCGCCAGTAGATAGAAGAAGACGCTTACTCACTGGGAACGTGAACACTGGTTCAGTTTTGAATTTTAAGTTCTATGCACGGGAAGAAAATAACTCGCAAAAGAGGTACAAGTAAAACATATTTAAGCGGATGAAAAATAATCTTAATTCCTCACCCATCAGAAGATAAATAAAATAACGAACACAAACAAATTAAATAAATTTTATTAGCAAGTTCTAGCTGGAACTGAAAACTTTATAACACGGAGAAGTTGGCGATAAAACAATGCTGACAAATAAATGATATTCCCGTTGATTAACATTCGAGAAGTTTTACTTTGTTCGGTAAACCCTATCAGTATGTGGAGTTTAACAATTCTAAAACTATCCAAATTGTCCAAAACTAACGGTCCGTACAAAAAATCCCACTGTCTCATTGAACACTCCCTTAAATACGTTAGATCGGTACAAAAATAGCTTACTTTTCCTATTTAAGGTATAAGTAACAAAGTTGCCAAATTTCATCTTCATAGGTATACAGAAAATAAAAGAAATAGTAATGAGTCAGTGGATAAGTGGCGAGGATTTTTACTTTTGGCATTTACAGTTCGAATTTTTGAAAATCATTTCTTAGTGAGCAATTTTGGCTTAAAGTGTACCTCCACGCCAAATTTAATTTTCATAGCTGATGTAGTACGGAATATCCTGTTACCCAATCATATTTTCACCATTTTGACATACATTTTATCATTTTTTGACACTAATTTCGCCATTTTTATGGTATTTTTACATATGTGTTCATATTTTAGTTCATTTGGCGATGTTTTTATATATATAGATTACAGAACTTCACTCACAGGTAGAGTGGTAACATAACTGGCCTCTCGGCAGGTAAACTAATAAATAATGGATAACACAAAACTAACTGAGTGCACGGAGGCTAAATTACAAACTTTTATTTAGCGATGGGCTTCCTGTCTTGAACCTTTATATTATTCATACTGTATACTTCTCTTCAGTTTGATAATATATTTTTCGTATGGCTTGCACTTTTGGTCGTAGCATTTTTCGTTTTGTTTTCTTTTTCACAGTTAAATACCCCCCGGTGCGACGGGCCGGTTTTTATATTATTTTTACATATATGATCATATTTTAGTTCATTTGGCGATATTTTATTAATTTGGCGAAATGTTTTATTCATTCGGTGAAATTTTAATTTATTTGGCGAAGTTTATTAATTTGGCGACAGTTTTTAGTTATTTGGCGACAGTTTTTAGTTATTTGGCGACATTTTGGCGATATTTAGTCATCAGCCAATCAGAATGCTCCTCGTACGTTACATAATATTAAAAATTTCCATTGTTTAAATTTTATATTTTGCATTGTTACATGTTCTCCATGTTAATCCTATGGAGAAGTTTCGAAAAAGGGGTTTTACAACCCATTAAATCCGTTCGATCGGAACAAAAATAGCTTACTTTTCCTATTTAAGGTATAAGGAACAAATTTGCCAAATTTCATCTTCATAGGTATACGGGAAGTTGGAGAATTAGTGATGAGTGATGAGTGGGTTTTTCGCATTTATATATATAGATTAATTAATTAATACTATATCATATCAATACTATTGATCAATACTTATATATATCTACTCTACTCTATAAATACAGCTTTGAAAAGTGATGAAGTGGATTTAAAACTTGTAAAAAAATATCTTAAAAACGATTTTGCGAAAACGTGGTTCTATCCGAGTTTGAAAATAGAGGGTTCAAATAATCGTGGAACACTACAGTATCAAAAATGTAATTTCATATAAATAATGAGATGTTATTTCACAATAAAATTTTATTATACTTTCACAAATAATCAGCTATAACATTCTCAGTATATTTACACATTTTCTAATAACACTGTGCTTTACATTTAACAACAAACTCGCATTAAATTACTTTTCATAGAGAGAAACGACATTCACCAACAACCACATATATCACAATATAATTTTCATTCAAATATAATGTTCGCTTTATATATTCTTGAGGTATGGTGTACAGAAAAAAAAATATATACTTTTTAGACTCAGGCTAACTTAAAACGTCTAGGAACTCCGCATTTTTCACCCAAGGGCCGTTCTTAGGAATGTGCGACGTGTTCCACCGCACAGGGCCCAGGTTAAAAAGCAATAAAAGTGTTTTATAGAAAATTAATTCCTATTTTTTTTAAAACTCTATTATATATATATTTTTAATTTTGTTTACACATCTATTTAGGACATACGTGTTTACTGATCGCGCACATATCAAATGTACTGTAAAGATTTTCCCAGAATGCACTACGAAAAAGTTTGCACTAGAAAAAGTTTTCATTTTTTTAGATGGGGAGTATTTCTAAAATTGGATTCATTTTAACAGTCCAAATTAAAGGGGCTCTCAGCTAGATCCCCCACTGCAGAGCATTTAAGGGTGGCCTTGTTTCTCATGAAAGCATTATTTTAACATATCTTTTATTCGCTCATATCTCCAGATAAATAATTTGTCGTCCTCAATACTAACTTAAAATACACAGTCTCTGAATGTAGCAGTTTATCAAGTCACTTTAATTATTTGGGGATTTATTAAAAAATAATATCTAAATATAAGGAGGTAATTTTACCACTGTATAGGAGTTTGGTAAGGCCTCATCTGGAATATGCAGTACACTGCTAGTCACCTTATCTTAAAAATGATATTGATTAGTTAGAACGGGTTCAACACAGGGTATATTGTAAAATAGAGTTCGTAGGGCAGTTTCCCCACCAGTGCTAAGAAAAGTCCCCACTACTCACGGAATTTGACGTCCATTTTTAAAAAATTATTATTATTCGTGTTCTAAATACTTTCTATAAGAAAAAACATCAATCACTTTTGTTAAATTAAGTAAATTAATTTAGTTTGAATTGACAAACAAATAATCTTTAGCATTTTTTGCACAAAGCTATTGTTAACCTTTACGTGTAGGCTGGGACAACATGTGTGTCCCATGTGGTCTGAAGTATGTTGTTTGCGGCACAACAGGTAACTACACCTGTTCGGACAGGTGACGTTCCGCTAATGGTTTATACGGATCGTCTTAGGTTTTGCTGTTCAGTATTTCAACACCTGAATGGCCCTTCCCCAAATATGCGTGCTTTGAGGTAGCATTGTTAACGATCCCTCCGTCAGACAGTTACACGCCTCTTGATGTAAGGCAAGTCATATTTCCACAAAGCTTTAAGAACTCTTTTTCCTTCTTCAAAAAGCGAAATATCCCTCCTCGTTTAGGAATTAGCCCACAGCCAGTGCAATTTTTCTGTTAATGAGCCCCCGCGAAAAGGTTAACACCACGATTCTATCTTATCAGGACCTATCAGCATCCCATCTTTAAATATAGAAAATAATTTTTTCCCACCAGTGAAAATTCCTGAAAATATGCTCTGGTTTAACATAGAGCTACGAAAATGATTCAGGGTACTCCGGGATTGAATTATGGAGAGATGCTTAGAGCCCTAAATATGTATACACTCGAGGAGAGAAGGATAAGAGGGGACCTTATTCAGTTATTCAAATTTATCCAATTGGGGGATGTGGATAGATTGGAATTTGGTATTGCCAATGTGACTAGAGGTCATGGATTCAAATTATACAAATCACAGCTTAATCGGGACGTTAGAAAGCATTATTTTTTTAATAGCTATTAAACAATTAAAAAACAAACAATGCTTTAAATTTTTACAAGCAAGTGTTTAACTTGTATCCGTTTTTGTTTGGACAGCTTTAGAACATAAAGTAACCAGGAAAAGGTTAATAGTAATTTCAAATGTCCGTATTATACGCTAAAATATGATTTTTTCCAGATTTGAGGAATTCGTCTTTATTTAACTTTCTTTAACAAAATTTAATTTTCTAAAAGAAGAAATTTCAACTATATAAGCTGTTAGAAAATAGTGCATGAATCTGATGGTTTATTATTTCAAAGGAAATAAATTATGGGAAATACGATTATAATTTATGAAATGTCCACAAATAATATTTTTTTTATTTAAAAGCGTATTTTTAAATTATTCTTAAAATTACTCTTTAAAGCTTTAGCGTTGTAGCTTTCAAAGCAAATTCCCCCCACTTTAAAACACGATTAGAATAAATAAGGGACGCTTCCTTTTGAATGCCCCTTTATATGAATTCTCTATTTCTACAATTTGGTTTTTAAGTAATTTTTCTTAAAAAAAATAGTATAATATTAGGGGGGGCTGAGCCCCTTTAAAATAATTCCTGGGGGGGGGCTCGAGCACCCCCAGCCTCCCTACTTCCTACGCCTATGTAAAAGCCTGTAGTTGGTCGACATTATTTGATTTGTATTGATGGTAAAAATTTTATTGTATCGAATCACAGTATGCATTGAATACATTTTTCACAACAATTCGGTGTTACAAAAGTCGTCAATATGAATTCAGCCTACGCATTGTTTAATGAGTTTAAAGGGGTTTAGTTCAGAGTTAGACTATATTTATAGGTAGATTATTACGCGATTCTTAAATATGAAACAAATACATCATTGCGACTACTCAAAGGATAGTCGCATTGATGATTTCGGAGAAGTTTCTACAAGGCTTTTATTGGTAAGCCTGGCCACAGAATTCTAGTGTTAAATGTAAAAAAACAGACAGGTTCATTATTATTTTTTCCCTAATAAAAAAACCCCGACAAAAGGTTGAAAAAGTAAAACCGGTCTGTGAAAGAGGTAGATATTTTTTATGTTTTACCCAAATTTGGTAAGTTTTTAAAAAAAATTATGTATTTTTGAAGTGTTTTTCATCCTTCATGAACAATATTGAAAACTTGAGCTGTATGGTAAATCCACGTCTTTAATCGAACTGTTTTATATAGATAATTTTGAATGAGCATTAAAGGTTACTAACTTTTTTTCAAATTAAAATGTTGTATTTGAATTTACCGAACTGTACCTTCATTTCATTGTTGACACGTAACACTTACCCATACTAATACAAGGGGTGCAAATATGCTATTGAGCTTCTAAGTTAAAAGAAAAAAAATATTTGAATAAAAAAAATTTATTAATTCAAGAGAACCTTATTAATATGAAGTGCCTGAGATTTTCGGGGACACCTGGTTGTTTTCCAATACAAAAATCGACAAATGTGCGCAAATAATATACTATTCTTTTTTTAAAGAATGATATATTATTCCAAATTGGTATCATAATAGGTATTGAAAACGTCTTTTATCTACAATTTTCCAATAATATTATTTTATCAAAAATATCTATCGGTACCGACATCAGATATTATCACAAAAGTTCATGAAGGTGATGCCTCAAACCGAGTGCTACACAGTCTGGAATGCCTTCATTCCAGGCCGAACCCTTCAGCATTGGAAATGGCGATCGTAAGCTTCTCTCGCAAGACGTCCCGGTTCTTGTATCTGGGCAACACCAGCTGGTTGAAACAGGTGTGGGAGATGGGCAACCTGAGAAGCACAAATAAAATACATTTAAAGGGGGTTAAATATTCTTACACTCTTGCAAAACATTTTTAAAAGAACAAGATATCTGTGCTTACGGTTTTCTGTATTGAATACTGTTTTTTAATATTTTAGGGTTCGCGCATTCTTTTTCATTAAAAAAAGTACTGGACTTACGGTTACACATACATACACGCACGCAACAAAGTGGATAAACGAACAACCTGGTTGGCGTGACCTTCCTTCCTAAACACGATGGTAAGTCATTTATTGCCGTAAGCTGTTCCCATTAGGAAAGCGTACTGTTGCCAATTACGAAATCTGCCACTCTTCACGCGGTACAAAAGTTTAGAGGACAGCATGGGTAAATAATAGACCTGGTAGACGCGGCTACCTTCTTCTACACGATAGTATGTTATCTACCCCACGGGATGATTCCACGTGGAGTTAGGGGGAGGGAAGCGTATACTGTAGCTAGTTAAAATCTCCCATCTCCTCTCGTGGTACATAGTTCATAGGGCGGAATGGGATAATAATCGGCTTGTTCGAAATGGCTCACTTTCCTCTACACGATGGTATATCATTTATCCTTATAGGCCGGTTATATATGGAGTTATAAAGATTTGACAGGGGTTTTTTGGTATAAGCCTCCGTGCGGTGAGGTACCCCATACAGATTTTATACATATACTCTCGTCAAAATCTCATACTTGGCGAGAAATATTCTTAGTGTTGAGCTAAGTTTGTAGCCAAATCATACCATCCAACATAGACTCTGATGAAGCAAAAATAATCGTAGAAGCTCTTGAATTCGATGTGATCGACCACTTTCTTTAAATGAAGGAACCAGGTTATTAACCGACTAAACAGCGCGCCAACCAAAATTCGAAAATAAAACAGCGAGAAATTTTAAATTAAAACCGCCAAATTGCTCGCCAAGGAGAGAGGTTATCAATTCGACCGTTAAGTATTTTGTATTTATGTATGTTCGTGCAGAATTTCAGATCTAATTTAAATATTTGCACAATTGTTTTTTGTTGGGTAGGGGATGTTTCACTCACTCAATTTGAAAAAAAATTTTCCGGCATTTAACTATCCGGAAATCTCAATTAACCGGACTTTTTGAAAAAAAAATATTGTCCGATTTCTAAAATTCTTCTTTTGTTGGCTGGAAAAAAATCCACTTAGGCAAAATCGGCAAAAAAATAATCGGTTATCCGGTTGTTATATATCCGGAAATGTCGATTAACCGGAGTTTTTTTAAACAATATATCCGATTTCAAAATATTTTCATTGTTTAATAGAAGATGTACAACAATGACATTTCGTTTAATCAGCATTTAATGACATTGATAGGGATTGTTTTACAATATATATTAATGAGCACAATTTGCTACTTGAATTTCTTGGTGAATTATAATAGGAGGCGAAGCTCCCTGCTAAATTAAAAACTAAAAAGGGAAAAATAATATTGAGTTGTTTAATATTAATTTTATACTTATTACAACTTTTTGAAGTTGGTGCCAATTTACAAAAATCATACATACATTTTGGCGCCAATTTCGAAAAGTTTTAATAAGTATAAAATTGAAATTAAATGATTCAATTTTTTCAACTTGGTCGTAAATTTTTTTTTAGAAAATTACTTTTTAGATAATTTTTTTTAAGTCATTTTTCCTTTTTTTTTTAAAAAAGTTGGTTGTATGGGTTTTAATGGCGCAAGGGCCAAATATGGCCAAGCCGCGCCAAACACTCGGTAATTCAAACCAACATTAAAAATTTAAAATGTACACATAAACAAAGTTAAATTCAAAGAAGAGATAAAAATCCTGTGTAGTTTAAAAATATAAATAGTGATGAATGAGGTGGATGATTCAATAAATAGGACAATGTGGGAGATGAAGTATTAAAAAAACGATTATATAAAATTCTAAGCCGTGGACAAGAAGTTAAAATATGATGAATAGTTAGATGTTGTTGGCAGTAATGACACTGTGGGGTGGGTTCGTTTAGCAAAAGATGTTTATGAGTCACACGGGAATGACCTATGCGCAGACGGGTCAATATTACATCACACCGTCGAGATGACAAGGATGGTAGGAGCTGGGAAATACAGAGGCCAATTTATTAGCCGCCTGTAACCTCCAGCCATCGCTCCAGTTCTTCCGCACAAGGTCCCGTAAAACATTACGAATGTCATCATAAGGGATTCTGATGTTGAGCTGGGATGTGGCATTTTTGGCAGCATGATCTGCCAGTTCATTACCAATTATGCCAACATGCCCAGGAATAAAGCATATTATGACAACATAGCCACGTCGAATAAGCTTATTACATATTAAATTGAAACATCAGAAGCTAGAGGGTGTTGAAGATTATCCGATGACAGAGAGTCTACAATACTTTTTGAGTCGGTATAAATTACAAAACTGCCAACATTTTTATGAGATATGTATTTAAAAGCTTTATAAAGAGCTAAAAATTCAGACGTAAAAACCGAAATGAACTGGGGTAATAAGTAACTAAATACCTCGGTTCCACATATAAATGCGCAGCCGACGTGGTTATTGGTTTTTGAACCATCTGTATATATGGCTGTATACGAATTAAAATTGTGACGATGATGATTAAAAATTTGGTTATATATAACTGGACAAGTGAGAGATTTTTCTAGTCCAGTGAACAAATGTAAAATTGAAAAGTTGGAAGTCTCCCAGGGTATGTTCTCAAATAGTGGGCGCTCCGCAACTTCTATTGAATGAAGAGGAGTGCCACTCAGGGTATTTCTTAAAAGGATGGTATGCAGGACGGGCGATTCCTGAAAAGTACATCCTTAGATTTGTCCAGGAGTAAATTTTGTAAAGGATGATCTGGATGTGACAAAATACGATAATAAAGTCGTAAAGACAACAAACTGCGAGTGGAGGCTAATGGCAATTCATTGCACACAACGTAAAGGCTTTCGACGGGTGATGTGCGAAAAGCTCCAGAGCAGATTCTTAGTGCTGAATGATGTATCGTATCGAGCTTACGCAGCACAGATGGACGAGCTGAACCATAAACAGCACAGCCATAGTCCAATCTGGAGCGAATTACAGCTCGATAGATATTCAGCATAGTGAATCGCTCTGCTCCCCAAAATGTATTAGATAGTACTTTTAATAGATTGAGCTTTTTCATGCACGACACCCGCAAGTCCTTAATGTGAGGCAAAAATGTCAGCTTCTTGTCAAAAATAACTCCTAGAAACCTTGCCTCGTCTACGACTGCAATCCTATTACCACCCAGAAAAATATCTGGGTCAGGATGCATATTCCGTAGACGGCAAAAGTGTACACAAGAAGTTTTTTGAACAGAGAAGTTAAATCCATTTTCCGCACTCCACTTGGTCAAACGTGAAACAGTCGTTTGCAGTTGTCGCTCGACAAATCGAATGTCTTTTCCCTGGCAAAAAATGCTCAGGTCATCCACATATAAATTGCCCTGGACAGAAGGAGGCAACTGATTCAGGATATCGTTGATCTTAATAGCGAATAAGGTAACGCTGAGTACGCTACCCTGAGGAACGCCCTCTTCTTGGATAAAAGTATCCGAAAATGCTGAGCCAATGCGGACGCTGAATTCTCGCAATGCCAAAAAGTTCTTAATAAACATCGGTAGATGTCCTCGAAATCCCAATGAGTACAGATCTTTCAGTATACCATATCGCCATGTCCGATCGTACGCCTTCTCCATATCGAAGAAAATAGCAACGAGATGGTTTCGGCGCAGAAAGGCATGGCGTATTTGGGTTTCGAGGTACAGGATGTTATCTACCGTAGAGCGGCCGACCCTAAAACCGCTTTGAAATGGTGTTAGAGCATCGGTCGTCTCTAAGACGTGAACAAGGCGAGAATTGACCATCTTTTCAAAAAGTTTACAAAGACAGCTGGTCAGTGCAATAGGCCTATAGTTATTCGGATCTTTAGGATCTTTTCCAGGTTTGGGAAAAGGAATAACTATGGCACGCCGCCAAGCCAAAGGAAAAGCATGCTCTTGCCATATGCGATTAAATAGTCGCAATAAATTGCTAAGAGAGTGACTAGATAGATGTTTTAGCATAATGTAAGTGATGCCATCAGGACCCGGTGCTGTCATCCGGGTCTTCTGAAGGCATCGTGTCAACTCCCTTTCTGTGAAATAACAATTATAGGCAAGTTCGGTATCTCTATCAGGAGAAAAATTAATAGCATGGGATTCTGCACGTTGTTTTATGCCCTGAAAATTGCCAGGATATGTGGTAGAACTTGACACGGCAGAAAATGCTTTCGCAATAGAATTTGCGATGTCTACCGTGTCAGTAACCAACTGGCCATTTTCTTCCACCAACGAGATAGAATGTGTGGAATTTAATCCCATAGCTTTCCGAACTTTGTTCCATAATTGTTTTGAGGAAATGGCAGATGTTATGCCAGAGACATACTTTTGCCAAGATTCTCTTTGGCTCTGACGACGTATTCGTCGCGCATTGGCTTTTGCGAATTTTAACTTGGTCAAATTTTCGGATGTGGGATACCTCCGAAATGTATCCCAGGCCTTTTTTCGCTTTTTGTGGGCAATCTTGCAGGCTTGATTCCACCACGGTTTCGGTAGCTTTGGTAGTTTTGTTGAGACTGGAATAGATATGCGAGCAGCATCCATTATAACATTAGTGACAGATTCTATACATTGATCAATGTCATCTTGATTCACCATCTCGTCTGACAAATCAGCAATTGACGCAAACAGATCCCAATTCGCCGCCTCAAATTTAAATCGAGGCAGGCGAGACACAGGGGCTGCAGCACTCCCCGGAAATGTAATAAACAAGGGGAAATGATCGCTATGATATGGATCATTTCCCACATGAAAATTCAGAGGAGAAAACAGAGATGGTGAACACAGGACAAGGTCAATGGAATGGAAAGTCCTCGATGGGGCGTGGAAGTAAGTTGATTGCCCATTATTCAGAATACATAGATTGTAGTCACTAATCAAAGTTTCAATTTTACTTCCACGACGATTTGTGTCTGGGCTTCCCCAAAGAGGACTGTGCCCATTAAAATCGCCACATAAGATATAAGGGGCTGGAAGCTGGTCGCATAACCTGTCTAAATCTGCTTGTTGAATAATATCATTAGGCGGTAGATATATAGAGCACACTGTAATGAGAGTCTTTACAGTGACCCTAACTGCGATAGCTTGCAGATTTGTGTTGAGATTCAGTGGGGTGAAAGGAGCGCTATTAGATATAAATATAGCAACTCCACCACTGGCTCTATCACCGCTAATGTAATCTTTTCTCAAGGGAGTATAGCCTTTAACAAGGGAGCTCTGTGATGGTTTGAGCAGAGTCTCTTGTAAACAAAAGCAGATTGGATGGTGTTCATCGACAAGATGTTTTATGTCGACCGAGTTGTGGTGAAATCCGCGGCAATTCCACGAAAAGGCACAGGCCATTATGGGAAAGTTATTGGATTAGAAGGCTGTTTCGGAGGTTTTTGTTTTGGAAGGAGATTATTTGGAGCCTCCATTCCAGGCTCAACTTCCATATCAGCAGCATCCGAAGAGTCGGATGGTATATTGTGCGATATGGGGGTTCTAGGTTTTTTTTGTTTTTTGTTATTTAAGTTTTCAGATTGCTCTTTTTTAGTTTTTAGAGATTTATTTAGAGCAGTCAGAGGAGATATTACTTCGTTCCCTTTATTTAGCTTTGTGGTTATTGTTCCCTTTGTAAACAGAGGAGTGGATGGTTTCTTAGTATTTGTTTGGTGACTATTGCTTGCAGAAGGTTGATCTATTGTTATTTCGCATTGTATAGCGATAGAGGTTGTAGTCTTTTTAGCTGCAGATGCATATGAGAGGTTAGGAGTGGGAAGTCTGTTTGAAACGAGTTTTCGAGCGTCTGCGTAAGATAGCTGTTGTGTGGCTCGAATGGTTTGGATCTCCTTTTCTTCCTTCCATTTGGGGCAACCTCTAAAGTTGGCAGAATGGTCGCCATTGCAATTAATGCACTTAAATGGAAGCTCACAAGAAGAAAAGGAGTGGCCAACAGCAGAACATCTCGAACAAGTTTCCGTTGAGCGGCAGGTTGTAGTTGAATGCCCGAATTTCTGGCAGTTGAAACAGCGCAGAGGATTCGGGATATAGGGACGGATGGGACAATTTAAATAGCCTGCAATGATATGAGGAGGTAATTTAGGGGTATTGAAGGTGAGGATCAGATGTTTAGTATTCAAAATAGCTTCTCCTCGTTTTATTGTTATTCTTCTGACTTGTGTTACATTTTGTGATTTCAGTTCTTCCAGGATTTCTGCTTCGGATATGTTAACGAGGTCATTTTCAGAAATGACCCCTCGGCAAGAATTAAGACTATTGTGGGGTGTTACAGTGATTGGAATATTGTTGATGGATTTACCTGCTAGAAACGATTTTGATTGGAGAGGGTTACATGTTTCAATTAATAGATCACCGGAACGAAGTTATTTTACAGTTTTGGGATTGCCGCCAATACCTAAAAGGCCTTTTTAAATAATAAATGGAGAAGTATTTGACAATTGTCCAGAAGGGGAACTAATAACGAGGAATTTAGGATACATAATATTCGTTTGGTCAGTAGTATTTGTAGTCGTTACACTATTGGGGGTCGCCGGATACAAAGCCTCCGGCAGGGCATGGGGTTTGGGATCCATATGAGGTTTGGGTGTTCATCCCGGTTCAGCCCCGCCCACCACCGAGCCCTATAAGGGGAGGCAGTGCCACACTGCCACGGGGGTAAAACCGGGGTATAGTGCTACAGTTTCGAAGTGTGGATCCACAAGGGCACTCCTAGCTGCAGTACTAGCCCTTAAATACCAAATAACAGTGGTGTCCAACACGTCAGGAAATAAATTCACTGGCGTATTGAACCACAGTGATATTAGGTGAGCCGGTTGACCAAAAGCGGGCTCACTCCTGGCCTCTCGTTTACGTTGAAGCATGGACCAAAGGGAACGCAACGACGTCTCTAGGAACTAAACCCCGTCCTAAACGAGACGTCGCAGGACCCCCAGGACTCCACTTTCCTACGATACGAGTTACCGCACACGGCAAACGTGCAGGTCAGATAATCTGACAAAAACCAAATTTAATGGGAATTAATACAATAAGTGAAACAACTAAAATGAATCCAAGAAACAATACTTAAATGTAAATAAGGAAACCCAACAATCATAAACAGAGGAGAAAATGAACGCTTGAACAAAATATAAAAACTAAAAATCGTGCACTTGGTAGGGCCTTCGCTAAAAAGGAAAGAACGAAAAAAGCTAAGGCCCAGCTAGGGTACCTCGGGGTTGCCAAGCCCGTACTCACAAGATGTGAGCCCCCTGAGGTTTTTTTTTAAAAAAGATTATTTTATTTGAATGAATTAAAGTCGCACTAAATCTACACAGTGGGCGACTGTACGGAACCTATCCCGATGGTCAGTTCATTTGGTTGACCCAACGGCATTCAAAATGGGTTTCAATGGAATTTTTTTTTCAAAAAGTAGTCAAATGCGCTACAATTCGTCCTATTTTAGCATGAACAATACACGAAATATAGATGTAGAAATTGAAATGGGGCATAGCTTTTTAACCTTCAAGTCAACAAAGTGCGTTGCCCAATCCAGAAGTTACAGTTAGAGATCAGTGGGACACACGCACAGTGCAGTGAAATATTAAAGGTTGAAATAGAGTTAGAGAAAGACGCTGGCTCACATGTCGGTGTTGTGGTTCAGGGCGGATATCTTGAAGGTCATCTCGCCCATCCCCCCGACGGGCACCCGGTCGCTTCCCGTCGTGAACCGCAGGAACTGCTTCTGCAGGTCCGGACTGTAGCTCTTCAGGATTTCCCAGAACTCCCTGTGGGGAAACACAAATAGACAATGTCGCACTTTATTACTTGACTTAACAAGGCAGATTTGTCTTTTTGTGTCGAATGTACAGGGTTGGTTGGGTTTAGTGGCGCAAGAGCATCTATGGCTATGTTGCGCCAAATACTAGGTGCCGCAGTACACAGGGCTATTAAGTATAAAATGATTTGGTCATAAAATGATTACATAAAAAAAATGATTAAATTTGAGAATAGTAACCAATTTCGGTTAAAAAAGTAAGTAATTCACGACTAGGACAGGACAAAATTTGTTGAATAGTAGGATTTAAATGGTTGAAATTAAAAAGTCTACTCGGTGTAAATGCTGGGCAGTCTACCAAAATATGCTTGACACTTAATGGAACATCGCACATGTGACAGATGGGTTCGTCTTCTGCCAGCAGAAGATACACATGAGTGAATGTACAGGGTGTTACAACTTTGTGACACATAATAAAACCGAAAAGCAACGATAGCTAAGTTAGAGTTTGTGATTTATATCTGCGCAGTTACGCTTCTTATAGTAGTTCGATTATTTTTAGATTTGGAATTATTTTTAGATTTACACTTTGGGAATCACTGAAGAGTCTAATCTATCTATTTTTAAATCTATTTGTTTGTTAATATAAAAATTAATTCTATTAGAAGAAAATATAATATTTATATACATTTAATATTTCTACAATGCTGTAGTATTAAAAATAAAACACCACTAAATCAGCTTAAAAAAAATGTTGGGACACAGTATGGCTGTTTCCACGTTGGCTTCAACGCGCCCATAGAAGAAACAAGTTTTGAGACTTCCAGAAGATAAAGTTAGAGTTCAGTGGATTCAACCGCTTCTATAGAAATAATTGATTATGAGCGTTCCAGAAGTTACACCCAGCAAAAAAAAGTCAGCATGAAACCTTCATCAAAATTGTAAAAAATTTAAGGTTTTTTGAAAGGTTTGAAGGTTTTATAAAGGTCATTGAAACAAAAAACTGCAAAAGTTTAATTTTCCTCGATAAAACCTTTAATATATCTTCATTTTACCTTCATGATTAAAAATTGAAGGTTTTTTGCAGTTTTTTTTTACAGTTTTTATGAAGGACATTTAAACAAAAAACCTTCAATTTTATAGATTTTCAAAAAAAACTGCAGTTTTCCTGCATAAAACCTTCAATTTCAAAATTTTGATGAAGGTTTTATGCCGACTTTTTTTGCTGGGCAGTTACGAGTTCAGTGGTTAGAGGAGTGCATGTCTTATTTACTTGATGATGGGCTCCTCTTCGTGGAAGCCGTCGTAGATGGTCACCTTCCTCAGTTCCTCCATGTCGAGAGTGGGACATCCGCAGACTAGCATTTCCACTTCCTCCGGTCGGAGCATCTGTGGAGACAAAGATAATCTCAGAGACACCACATTCAAATCTATACGATGTCTTAATTAACACACTAAAGGCTTTTAACAACGTGCACTAAGCTGGAGTCGAACATAAAATCTCTTGTTGTAGAGCCAGATATGCAAAGCTATGACTGCATAGTGAAATGGACCAATTAGGCGTTACCAAAGCTATGACAGGCGTCAACAAAAGCGCGAAAAAATTAACCCGAGTCAAGTGATTTGCGTTACCTTGATATTAACGCTATTAGTCTCGGGGATCTCAAAAAGTGTAATGCCAAAAGACTATTCCGTTTCATGCAACTCATTAATTAGGCAACCTATTCAACTAGGTTGGTTTGGTTAATTAACGTCGCACTGGAGCTGTGCAGTGGGCTATTGAACTAAAACCCCAACCATTTCGAAAAATGAAAGATTTGTAAGCCTATGCGGGAGTATCACGTAACGAAAGATTGGGGAATTCTTACTGGTATGGTCAGTTTAGGTTTTTTAATTACAGCAGACAACCCTTCTGTTCGTTTGGTGCCGTGGCACAAATTTAATAAGTAAAAAATGGTTTCGTATTCGAATTCTCTAATAGCTAACTGACTTACTGTACCACCGGGTCTAAGGACCATTGGTCCTTTTTCGGAATTTTTAGGACTTACCCTAAATACGGGTTACTTTGTCCCAACCAGCGGTGAATATTAGAACTCTATTGAAGGTGGGCTTGCCTAACCTAGTACATGCGCAGTAGCGAACAAAAGGAGCCGTCAGCGCAATGCATCTTGGGATACTGTCAACAGTTTCGTTATGCGCAGAATTTTAAAACCGGTGGTCGCAGCGCACAAAATAATTATCGGCGCAATGCATCTCGGGATACAGATTGCTGCGCAGAATCGGTCAGCAATACTTCATATTCTGCCACTTATAGCGCTACTCCTTTTCCTTCTCTCCTCTCTGTTTATAGCTCGCGTTGTCGAGTCGTTTTTTCGGTTGGGACCCAGGGCGAAAGTCACCCGTATTTAAGGTACATCACTTGGCAGCCAACCAACCCATACAAGAAAATGCATTTTTCTGGCAGTTAAGGTAAATACCCTTACTATTAAGGCGTTCGAGGCACATACGCTGTGGAAGCCGAGGTAGAAGGCCTTGAAAGGCTGATAGATCGCTTTGTTCAGTATAAGCTCTGTATACAACTGCACGTACTCTGAAAGAGAAAATGCAAGTTAATAATTAATAAAACAAATTCTAAAATAAAATTGAAAAAGCCGTATAAATATGTTTTATACTCACAATATAACATAATTAAAGAATATAATGGAAGATAAATCAAATAAATTTTTACTATATATATAAATACTATATACACGGGTAGCCAAAATATTATAACCTGACGTTTTGAAGTGAATAAGGTATGACGTTATACTGTTTCCGCGTTAAAGAGAGGTTAAAAAAATAAATAAAGGGGATTTCCTACAACGTTAGTAGAAGCATTTTGTTCGAGTACATATGGGTTAAAACGAGGTTTGACGGTCTTTGAAAGTGGGATGATTGTGGGTGCTCGGGGTCACGGAGTGAGCATCAGCAAAACCTCTGCATTTGTAAAATGGATCCGCTTTAGTGAAACTGTTTAAAGACTGGACTATTAATCCAGGGTCATACACTCGTGTCTAATCTGTCCCAATCATAGACCCAATACGTTCCACGGTTGGTCATGGACAAGTAGCGAGTGGTGGTTCATTGCAACAGGAGGAGGCAAATATTTGAAGCAAATATTTGCGAATGACTATTCGACCATGCTGGATACGAGTGTGGTCTTGCCTTTAGTAAAAAAAAACGGATCTCAAAGTATCTTGTGATGTCGTCAGCTGCTACTGAATTATCAAACGTCAAGAAAGGCTTCTAGGTTGGTACGGGACAACCAAAGGCTAACATTGCAGCATATTTTAATCAAGGATCTTCTCAAGGGTCATTCCATAAAAAATTGACATTCAAGTATTTTTTTTTATTTTTTATTTCGTGGTTAATTTTTACTTGATTTTGTAGATAATATGTTACATTTTGTTAACAGAAGTTATTTGTTTCCAACAACTTGTTTTCTTGCAAATGGCAGCCATTAGAACATTTGGTTTGTTGTAAGCTGAACATTATCCAAAGTTTAGTGAAATTTGAGGTAAGTTTTTCTTTGTTTTATAAAATATTAATAAATAAAATAATTCTTATCTTATTCCTTAATGTTTTCTGTATTTAAAAATCTAAATATTAGGAAAATTATTGTTGTTTAATTATAGTTATTTTAGACTTAGTTGAGAGACAACCCATGTGTAACCTGAGTTACCAAACATGACATTTTCCTTCCCATTTGCTTAATAATATAATGAAATACTTCATAATAAGTTTTCTCTTTACAAATGAGATAAATAATTCATTTTTACAATTTATTCTTTTAAATTTCGAGTATTACTTGCTAGAATTGAAATTATGTAACCTGAGTTACCATGCAAATTTAACATCCGATAGCTTTTCTTCCCCTTATAATGCATCCATTACGTGAATTTTGTGTTTTCAATCAAATTGGTATTAGACATAAGAATAGTTTTGTTGATATAATAATTAAATAGGTTTTTGATGAATTATAAAATCTCAAAAAATTATCTTAAGAAATTTTCGAGAAAGTCGACTTTAATGTTTTTTTTTCTGTTTTATAGTGATATTGTAATGGCCTTGACACCAGCTGAGAAAGTGACGAGAGAAAAGAAAAAGAAAAAATTAAGAAAAAAGTTTCCCAATCATAGAAAATTAAAAAGTGAAAAGTGTGTTATTCCCAATCAAATTCCTATTTATAAAACTGCATCATCAATGGATAGAGCAACACGCCGGGCTTGCTCAGCATTGCCAAACTCCGCAAGAAAAAGAAATTATTTGTAAAAAGACTTCGTGAGAAATATGGCTATTCTAATACTCCATCAGAGCAGGATCAAATTATGCATCGCTACTGCATAAGCTTGGATGTAATTTCAAAAGTAAGAGCATTTTATGAAAGAGATTACATCAGCCGACAAGCCTGGTATAAAGGATGTGGTAACGATAAGACAAGAAGATGGATCCAAAATTAAAATGCAAATAAGGCATTTGAGTTCGTCCATCAATGAAATACATCAAATGTTTTGTTCTAAATTTGGCGAAATAGTAGGTAAAAGCAATTTTGCTGAGCTAAGGTCAAATCATGTGATATTAAGCAACAAAATGCCTGACAATGTTTGTATGTATAAATATCACGAAAAGTATATCAATGCTATAAATTTGTTTTATAAATTTGTAGCAGACTTTAATTCGTATAACCATAATTTCATACAGTCTAGTATTATCTGCGAAGAACCAACAGAAAATTGGTGGTTCAGCAAACGTTCCGTTGTTTAAGTAGTCCCCGAAAATAGAATACCGCTGTATAGCAGTGTGCCTCAGTGATGTTGATGACGAGGATGTTAAAATCATGTGTCTCAAATTAACAGGAGAAAGTGGTTTAAAGTGGATGAAACAGATATTTCGTATACACAGTTCAGTAAAATGTTACGTGTTCTACCGACTCCATCATTAGTTATGAAAGGAAACCGTGGTGTCACATATGAATTTATCACTAAAATTTATGTGTTTGAAAAGGCATAGATTTCAGTGTTTAAATTCTTTTCTGTATTTTGTTATGAAATATGTTCTTTCATTAAATATTGGGAATAGAAAAAGTTTTTTGTTTACATATGAAAACTTTACATATATGCATTTTTATGCAATATCTTAATTTCAAATTATTACTAACATAACAGTAATTTAACTACTTCATATAAAATGTGAAAAAGTTGAATAAGTTAATCAAAATTCCAAAGGAAATACTGAGATAATTATTAGAAGATCATTGTTAAATGATATGTAACCTGAGTTACCAAAACTCTGTAACCTGGAGTTACCGGGTAATTAATTAAAAATTCCCAATATGGATATTTATCTTCCAATGTAAAATTTAATGTAGATTAGAATCCATAGATTTATTTAGGATACAATTTATGAATTTAAAATTTCAATAAGAGCAGAGTTGGCAGTTATTAAAGTACCAAGTACATTCCATGTCCGTTTTAGGTAACCTGAGTTACCGGAGGAAAATAATTTATAGTCGGACAATTCTGATACTTATAATATATTTTGATGTTTCTAAATTAAGTTCAAATCAGTTGAAAGTTTTAAAAAAATGTATTGTGCTTTCAGAAATTTTATTTTGGGTAGAATTAGTGTGAAACCAGCCAATGTGTCAAATGCAAGGTTCCCACTCAAAATTCAGATTACAATTCCGTGACTTTTCCAGGTTTTCCAGAAGGTGTTAAAAAAATCCAAGAAGCAAAAATATGAAAAATTACTGAATTTTTTAAAGAGAAATGTTGAGAATCGTAAAAAGGAAGTGTTAACTTATCAAAGTATTAAAAAAACAGAGAAATTATCATTTTTACAAATTTATATTTTTGTAACGAAAAGAACATTTTATCGATGGTGAGGAAAGGAATTTAGTAAGGCATTTTCATCTAAAAATTTTTTGTAAAATTCCCTGACTTTTCCAGAAAACTTGAGAAATTGTTTATTTTCCCTGACAATTCCCTGACTTTTTAGGTCATTTTCATTTCCCCTGACAATTGCAGGTTTTCCATGTGCGTGGGAACCCTGCAAATGTAACCCGAGTTACCATGGAATGACCCTCAAAGAGATCTCTGAACGTACTATTCGTTGTACACCTGAGCGTGAGGGATATGGAAGCATACAGGAAAACGGAAGAGTATGGGATATGGTCAGAATATTTTGGCCACTCATTGCACAGCTAGGGCTACACTCGTTGTCCATCCTGCCCAATAACGTTCCAAGATTGGTCATGGGCGAGTGGAGTTGCCGCTCCATCATTGGCAATGATCGTCAAATCGCAACCCGGCAACAAAATTGACACAATTCAAAATATGACAATTTTGAGGTTATGTCATTGAAAAATATGTACGAGTTTACCTGATAAACACCTCATATTCGACGAGAACAGAGCTACAGATACATATTACTATTCTATAGAATATAATAGAATTCACCGCAATAAATACTTACCTAAAATTTAAAAATGGCTTCAAATATTTCAAAATAAGTTTTATAGTATTCTCCAAGTTGATTTTTCTCAAATTTGTTAGTTATGTCACTTTTCTTGCAGGGGTGCGTAATGTTGTAGGATGGATGACATTGGAAGGCTGGTCGAAGCGAACGAACAAGACCTTCCAAACCTAGCTCCTTATCAAAGGAGCTACCTTCATTTTCGTTCTTTCAATGCGTCTGGCCACACATAGGTTGAAGAACGCCAACATTCGAGTCAATATAATTCAACAGGTGTATAATTGGAGATTGTTCTGGAAGCAAATATTCGGCACACATTGTTAGGTCAAGCTGCGCCGGTGTTTATCCAGCATATGTTGCTGGTGCTTCATTGCAGCAGCGGGAGGCAAACATTGGAAGCAAATATTCGCGAATGACAATTAGACAAGGATGGACACAAGTGTGGCCCTAGCTATATGCGATATACTTTCAAATATAAATTTTTTATTCTTTAAATTCAGAGAGAAACTTCACTGACCGTGTCTGTTGTCATTATTAACCGGAATGTTTTCGCCGTCTGTTTTCAGAATGTGCGTTTTCACGCCTCCAAACTCTTCCACGGACACCTGCGAAAAATCACATCCATTTTTTTAATCTTGATACCATAATTATTTCGAGAAAGCATAAATGAGTAGCCCAGCTACAAAACGAGTTATATCCAAAAATTAGGAACATGAGATTTTGTTATCACTCACGGAGTAAAGAAGAAGGTGGAGGTGCGAACAAGTCTAAAACCGGTTTGCAATGTGAAGTAAGCAATCTCTTAAAAAGTAGGAACTGGCGAAGTGTTTGGCGCTATTCCAAAGCACTACTTTGTACCAGTACTTGGCGATAATTTATTTTTCCCTCGTAGGAAAACTACTGCAAACTAGGTTTGTTTGTTCCTAGTTTGGGGTTGCTATGAAATCTCGCCAAATCATCTCCACCTTTTTCTTTATTCCGTGGTTATCACTAGATAGTAACTTTACGGATAGCCACTCACTAACAACAATTGCGCTGTAACTTTTACACTGAACTCGAACTGTAACTTCTGGAAGACTCAAAACTTGTTTCCTCTACGGGCGCGTAGAAGCCGATGTGGAAGTAGCCACCTGTATCCCAATTTTTTTAAAGTGATTTAGTGGTGTTGTTTAATACTATAGCACTGTAGAATTATTACATTTATATAAATATTACATTTTCTTCTTTTAGAATTAATTATTATATTGCCAAACAATTAGTTTTTGCTCTTGCCGTTTAACCACTTAGACTTTGACTTGCAAATGGCTTTCTGTTTTAATTGCATTTAAAATGGATTTCAAAAGAAAACAGAAGAGAACTCAGCCAAAAGCAATACATGTCGGCTTATTTATACGAAATATTGCGGTAGCGATGAAAGTGGAATACAGTTGTTACCCCTTCAATTGGCTTTAAGTAAAAAAAATGTCTTGCCCAATTCAGAAGTTACAGTTAGAGATCAGTGAACTTTTAGGCTAGTCGCTTATTGGCAACTACCAGACATGCAACTAAACTATTTAGTTTCCTGCAACTGGAAAACTCAAATTGTATCGGCTCACTGGGCAACTTTTAATTGCACAAAATATACTTTTCCTTGCTACTGCTAGACAGCTTTGACAAATAATCGTCAATTTGGCGATTTTTCACTTTCTCTTTGGCGATTGCGAAATCTGAGACATAATAGCCCTGAATTAAATTAAATTAAATAATCAGAATCAGTGTGTGATTTTTTTAGTTGCTCAGTCGATTATAAGTCGCAGTGCAATTGTTCTTCGTGCACGGCTTGCATAATTAATTTAGTTGCACGTCCGATAGAATATGTTAAAGGAAAGGGGTAATTCTATCCAATTGGCAAACTATTAATTTAAAGTTATATTAACGTTTTTTAGTTCAAAATTTAATAAATTTGAAATTAGTTCATTTAAAAACCCATGTTTAAATTTCAGTATTTAGTTAAACTTTCTGAAAAATCGAAATACTCGAAAAAGACGGAAAAAGGACATAACTTAATGTAATTTTTTAATTTTATTAGTTATTTTTAATCAGATCTACGTGGACATTTTCAGTCTTTTTCGAGTATTTAGTTTTTTTTATGCAAGTTTTTTCGAATAGTTACAAATACTTTAAGGTATATTTTTACAAAAGAAAAAATTACGTAAGAATTTATTTTTATTTATTCTATTTTAAAATTCATACTAAACACTTAAGTCTGTACACCGTACGTGCACTTGGAACGAGTTTTCTCTGATTTTTCCGTCCGGATAGCTTTTTTTCTACTTTAATCCATTGATCAGAACCAATAACGGTTTTGATTGCTGAACTGAATATATCTGTGTGGCTTGTAACAAGAACGACCAATGCCAAATTTATGAATTTTTTAAAAACTATTTTGAATACATTCGATTTTAAACCTCTAAACTATTTAGAAGACACTGTTGTAAGGCTTTTTTAACACTTCAAATCAAATAATTCCGTGATTACATTGCGACAAGGCAGAGTCTTCAACTTAGAAACAATTTTTCTAAAAACTATCAATTATGACATTGATCGTTCTTGTTTCAAACCACAGATATATAAATAGTAGGAATCTAATGATCCACTAAAAAAGGTGCTTATTTTTTAAACCAATAAGTCAAAAAATAATGTTAACACCTTCGCCGTCAAATGAGTTGTATTTACGCTTTGTTTGGCCAAGGGGTTCCGTGAGTTGAATACAACTCATATCACAGACTACGGTATTCGTTCCGTGAATTTATACATTTAATATATACCATGCAATCCTAATGTAGGCACATTCTGCAACACCTCCCACACAAAAAACAGAACATCACCTGGAATTTTATTTTCAAAGGTACGCTGCGTGAGTTATATACAACTCACGCACGAAAATCATGGAACTTTTTCTTCAAATATTTTTCCATTTAAATCAAGAACCAGAAAATCCCATGGGTACCATATTTTTTTCTATTGTGGCAGCGATTGTATTAAGGGGACCTGGACAGTCGCAGAAAGCCCTATGTTTCCCATGTTAAAAAGCACTTTTTTATGAACCTTTTTCTCAGAAGTTTGAAATAGTACCGATATAAATTTGGTATCTATGTAATCGTGGAACATGTTTACATACACCAAAACTCGGATTTAGCAATTGAAATATTTAAAATTTTGAAAACAACATTTTTACTTGTCAAATTCCAAAAAAAAAAGCATTTTTTCACCTTAAAAGTGGCATAACTAAAATTAAATTCATGTTATATTGCAAAAATCAAGCCTTAAAGTAAACACAAGTAGGTTGTAATGGTGATGTAAAGTTCTGAAACTTTTAATTATAGTAGTTGCCAAGAAAAGATACATCGAGCCTATAAAACATAGTTCTGAGATACAAAACAAACCAAAAATATCTTTAACGTTAGTTATTAGTGCCTATTATTAAGCTCTATAAGTTCAACAAAAATATTTTTCAAAAACACTTCCAATTATCTTAGAAACAAAATTTAAAAAACGTTAGAAAGGAAAGGTTTAGGCCATTTCCAAACTATAATAATCATAAAAACCGATTAAATTTTTAAAAAAATGGGCTTTTCGAGTCCCTTTAATTGGTTAGGTACTTTTGTATGTGATCTAAAAAGTCAAGCCTAAAGGCACTGTTAGCCTTCCTTCAGGATTATGGAGTTGCATTCGAACAGTATCCGAGGTATGGATCCCACGTACTTGATAATTCATGCAGAAATCCTCTTCCACATTCCCTTCGTAGGACAGGAGTTCCCGCAATCCCACCGCAACGTCCTGAAAGACACATTATTAAATCACTGCACGTCCTAAAGACACATTACAACGTCGTAAAAGTAACATTATTTATCATTACTGCAAAACAGAAACCGAAAGCTGTTAAGGTTTTATATTAAAAATAAAAAACAGTTCTTAATTTATTTTTAACTTTTAGGACATATTTATAATATTAATTAAATAAAACAAGTTTTCATTATAATTTATTAACCCTTTGCACTCGAGTAACATGGCTGATATTTTATTTACGTTCTTTTTATGGAACAGTTGCATCTCGTTCATGTATTTCTTAAAGATGCGTTAGTTAAGCGTGTTCCTAAAACGTTTAGGGCGGATAATTATATAAAAACAAATTATACATAAAGCTGAATATTCATATCAGTATACCAAATATATAGTTAGTAGTTTATGATATTTGTCATAAGATAAAAAAAAAAAATTATGAGGAATTCTATTCGGAGGATAGTTTTATATTACCAACATACTTAGTGCTTCTAGATACCAAACATAATTTATATTAAAATCTAAAGTGGAACAACTTTTTAAACTTATATTTAATAAGTATACTTAATATTTGATAAGTTCAAATCAAGCGATCCGGTCGGGTACGCAACGCTAAGTCAAAAAAGAAGAACCTAACGCCACCTCGGCAAAGCAGCCAACAAGAAACAAACGCCCGACGGGACTAGAGCTTAATACACTCTGCACAATTCTTTATGTTAAGCCGCGTCCGTAAAACATATTCCAGAACCCTAACTACATTTCGTAAAAAAAAAAAAATAGTATTGGTGGAACCGTATTACTGCAAGCTTTAATTTAATATAAGATTTTCTTTTTTCAGGACAAGGTTTGGATTTCCACGTTCTAAAACGAGCATTAGTAATTCGTTCAGTAGCTGCATCTCTTTATGGTCGTAAGAATTTAAAACCTAACGGTCGATTTTATTACTTACAGCGAACAGAGGACGAGAGATTTATTAACGATTACTATGCTGGTGTACTTTTAGCATGGGAGGGCAATATGGATATGCAGGTAATTTGTGAGAAATCGATACTTTTGAGTCAGTATATAACAAAATATCAAACAAAATCGGAAAAAAAAGTTTCAATATAGACGTATTTAGCGATGTTAACTCGAAAAAATCTCTCCAAGGGCGTTTGTGGAATATTGCAATGAGCAGTTTGAATAGTTGAGAATGCGGTGCATTAGAAGCTGCTGATACTCTTTTGGGTATTGCTTTGTATGGAAAAGACAAAACCACTGTGATTAGGTATGTAAATATTTACAAAAACAGATAAAGGAAAGTTAAAAATTATAAGCAAATAAAAGATTTAGATGAAAGTTCAACTTTTTCGAAGCATCCTTACTGGATGACCATTATCTTGCACGCCCACAACAATTAGAAAATGTTTGTTTATACGATTTTGTCAGGTGTTATGACGTAGTTAAAGAAATGAAGGATAATATGGAATCTTATAAATTTGAATATGGATTTATAAAAAAAAGGAAACTAGAGTGTTTATTCCCAAAATACATAATGTCCAACAAAATCATGAATTTTATTTTTATTCCCTTTTGTTGTTGTTTAAGCCATGGCGCACTTTAGACGACTTAAAAAGTAAGCATGTTACTTACATTGAAGCATTTGATATTTTAAAAACGATCAGATTTCAGCATTACAACACCATGAAAGAGTACAAGAAACGAACACAGCCAAAGGAGAAGTGGGAAAACTTGTTAAACGATTTAGTGCAAAATAGTACATTTAATACTGATAAAATAAGTGATAAAGCAAAGGAATTTAACAAGATTTGTTGGAGCGGGCCATTTGTCTTCACTCATTGTGCGCCGTTTTCTTTCCTCCGAGTAAATTTCTAAAGATTTATTTTCTTGCGCGTAGCATTTGTAATATGCAAATGTTTGTGGCTGTCGCTTCTACATATATCGCGCCTTGAGGCAAAGACCGGTTGTCGTACTTTACTCCCCCTACACCTAATAGAAGTTCAACAACTTCCTTCATTTCACGCCCAAACATTTTAAATACTTCTCGGCACCTTAATGAGGCTGCCACCGTCCTGGAGCTGCTGAAAGAATTAGCACCAATCTTTTCCGGAGATGGTGGAATCAAAGGCCTGATCCTTCGTCTTCGTTAACAAAAAAAATCCACTTGACAAGCTCCAAGCGTTCTTCGACTACTTCGCAGAAAAAGTTCCCTGCGAGAAGACCCCGCCCACCGGCCAATCAGGAGCCAGATTTGCCTAGGCCCGCCCTTTGTTCCGCGCCTGCGCTCTTCCTCGTTCGGAATGACATGCATGTCCATTTAACCTAATGTGTTTACAACGCATATTATATATGCAGTCATGATGGAGGTTGTGGGGCTTTCGGCCCCGGGTACTCGATAACAAAATAAAATCTCTTTTAAGACCGGTTGTCGAGGTTTCACTGTTGAATAAAGTAGACTATATTTTAAATCGGCTCTTTTCTTATTTAACTTACGCTGGCTATTCACCCATGCACAGTATTGAAGATGTTGGAGCTACGAATAAATTTACAAATGTGCTTGTCCATGAAAGTGAAGATATTCAAACATTGTTATACAAAATTAATGTGGACCAGGCAAGAGTATTTTATCATATAACAAAGAAATTACAAGACTAAGATGCAATTTTCTTCACATGCACAACTTCTTTTGGCAATGGATGCTTTGGTAAAATCCACATACTATTATTTGGCGATTGATTTATTACAACTGCCTCCAGTTATGTAAAATGCACCTTCCGTGGGACTAGCCACATCAGAAATGGAAAAATACTTATCGTGTTTATACGCAACAAACATTTAGAAATACCTCTTTTCATGCGATGAACTCATAATAAATATGAAGCAAAAAGACCCAACTATTGTGGATCTTTTGGGCGGAATACGATTGAATATAATCAGCCAAGCAGATTAAGTAGTTATATCTGCAAGGAAATTCAATTGAAAGGTGATTCAATTGGGTTAGTTGGTTGTTTGGGTTTTAATGGCGCAAGGGCCAAAAATGGTCAAGCTGCGCCAAACTCTAGATGATTCAAACCAACATTAATGATTCAATTGGGAATAAATTATTAGGGCTGTGTACGTATATTCAGAAGTTTCCAAAAGATACTATATGTTTGCTGTCAAGGAAATGTCAATCGGAAGACATTAACAAAAAGATGCTGGAACTGCTTTCTGGAAGCAAAAGGAAATTAATTGCAAAAGACGATATTGAATGCGACAAAAAAAATTGTAAACTACGAGATTTCAAAAAATTAAATTCTTTATGAAAATGGGAACTCTCGAACTGCTTACAGAACCATATCTTTGGTTCCAGTCAAGGATAGTAAAGACCATATATATATATATAAGGTGTGATCGTACTCGATCTGCCTTACGGAAGGCGGAGAGAGCAACTATATGACGTCATAGTGACGCCTTTCTTCGCCTACTGTGGGCGTGTCTAATGCTCCCGTTTGAACCAATGGCAAGGCTGAATTAGAAGCGCGCGCGTTGGTTGATGGTGCTGCCATCTATTCGTTTTTTTGTGAACTATTCAAAAATGATATTCGCTATATTAATTTAGAATTTGCTGAATTTTAAGAGTTTAAATTATATTTTAAGGATTGCATTTAATATGTAAAAATTGCAAAAGAGTTGCTTAATAAATTAAGCGTATTAAAATAATATTAGCTGCCACGAGAGCATGCCCATGAATTTTGAAAGAGTAAAATAGTGGTCGGAACTATCCGGTCAATGCATTTGTATTGCACATATTAAATGAGTTACAATTTCAATCAAGTAAAATACAGGGACATAACAAAACAAGGACGGATTAGTAGTGAAGCTACCTGAAAACAATTTACAGATATTTACATTATTTTGCTAAAACTTTTTCTGGTTGACTATGCATTTTTCCATCATCCCAGACTTTTCTTTGATTCTCATCCGTCAATTTAGAGACAGATCCTTTGCAAATTATAAAGAATTCGTTATTTTAAAATGCATATGCTATAATAATTGATCCGATATGTTCACCTAAATTTTTACAACCGAAGCTATCGCCGGTTGGATAAATTATTTGAAGTTAGATTTAAACTTTAAATAATTTTTAACAAACGATTAGTGTAAATAAATATTTGCAATTTTAAACATATATATATATAATTACAATCACATCGAAAAGAAATCTTGTATGCAAATGTTTTCTTATCATTATTTCGATTTCTGATGATTCTGTAAACAATTAAATTATTCTTATTAAAAATAAACATTTACTTGAGAAAATTACATTTGCGACTGGAAGTTTTAATTTGCATTGTATCTGTACATTGATATAAAAATCAGTGAAGGATTAAAAAAAATCCTATAACAAAAACTTTCGGTTTCCCTAAAACTGGCAAGACATATTTAAAAATTAGTCTTATGTTCTAAGAGCTTTAATTTCTTTAAATTCGATAGAATAATTTGAACAATGATATAAATTTATTCTCACTTACCCTTCTGATAATAATCCATATCGAAACTTTTGTTGCACTTTGTTTAAATTTATAAAGTGCACATTTAAACCATAACAATGTGACAAAGTCAAGAACATCTGCTCGCTCTTCAACAACTGGTCATATTGCAACAAGGACGTAGCCGAAGGGGGGAGGGGGGTAGTATATTGCACAAAAAAAATCTTGACCTGAAAGGGGGAGGGGTCCCCCCCCCGTTTCAGGTCAAGATTTTTTTTGTGCCATATACTACTCTCTATTGTTCTTGTCAATAACGACATGTTATCCCTAAAAAACGCCTCTGATCCATGATTTAATAAATATCTGCATCAGTCGGTCGTTAATACAAAATATCCAACCGAAGGAGAAAGATAAACCAGCTGTTTCGAGATTAAATATTATTGTATAATAAATAAGCAAATTTGCATTAGTACATAAAATACCACCTACTCAGAAAACTGCAGACCATATTTTACATTGCGAATTTGTGTTCTTTTCAATGATACGAATTCGTGTTGTGATATCACGTGTGTAAAGTTTTTATGAATGAATGCTACGTGTTTGATAAACTATAGTTTGCAATTTAGAAAATTTATAACATAATAATTTCAACATTTAATTGATAAGTATAATTTTAAGTATTATTTTGGGAAAAAATCCCGGAATAGTACAAATGCATACTAATGTGCAGCAGCTGACGTCCGATGGTAATGACGAGTATTTGCTTTCAAGTGCTTTTAGAAAAGCTAACCTTCCGACAATCCAAATTGTAAATGCTATGCAAGCTATCTCAGAGATAAGTGACACGGTTGATGAAGCGTGCAATGATTCTGATAGTTCAAGTAATTTGACTTGCAATACTTCTGAACAAGAGAAGGATGGACTTTTGTATATTGCAGGATGCATAGCTAAAGTGTTTAAGAAGAAATATCCAGAACTTGGAAGTTTCACGTACAAAGGGGAAAGCAAAGATTTACACACTTATAGCTTACCCTCATGGGTACAAAGCCTTTCTCATGGAGGACTAATACAACCAAATGACGAATTTTTTTAAAAAATCTTAAAAGCCGAGTTTTATTTCAAAAATTTACATAAAGACACAGTATATGTAAAAATATTGTTCAAAAAATCTTTGAATACATGTCATCTAAAGTCGAAAACCTTAACATACCTGAAGATGTCCTTAAGTTATACTGCAAATTTAGGGTAAAAGCAAGATTAAAGTATTTAAATAAAAAAAAAATGTGTTGTGTCGAAAAAAAAGATTTTTTTCAATGTCAAATGTAGTTCACTGTAGAATGTATTTAATTTACGTGTAATAAAAACCATGCATCAAATTATTTCTGAAATGCGTATATTTATTTTCTGCTATGAGTCAAGGTACGTAATTAGATTAAAGTCTAATGCAACGAGAAAATGAAATTAAAAAAAAAGATATACCCCTCAGGGGGCTTACTTTCTTTAAGGGGGTCCGATACCTTCGACATTTTTTTCTTTATTTTTATACTTGTACAATCCAATTTTTTTTCTCTTTCTAAATATGCATAAAAAAACCATTTTAAGACGCTCAATTTTTTTTTTACATTGCACATTTATTTTTAAATTAAAATTTTAGTAAATTTTTTAACAGTTTTAAAATTCCTACTCCTTTTTTGTTTTTCAATATTTTGAAGCAAGTTTTTTTATTTAAGATCTTGAATAATATGTAAATAGATGTATGCATTTAAATTTTGATTCAGATACATCACTTTAAAAAAATAAAATATATTAGAAATTTTGAAAAAAAAATTGACGAAAAAAAATAAAAGTCAATTTTAAGTGGTTTTAAAAAATAAATTATGATAAAAATAGGAAATCTGAATGCATACATCTATTTAAAATATATTTATCTTGCTATACACACAAAAACTATGATTTTAAGTATAATACAGTAGACGCTCGTTTTTACGAACTCGTAGGGAACAACCAGAATGTTCGTAAAATCGAAAGTTCGTAAAATAGAATATCATAAGAAATAGATAAATTTTATGCTTATTTTTATTAAACTGTCTTCTCTTTATAAATAAAGCATTATTTAGAGATTATATTAGGAAATAAAGTTATATATAGTTATTCTATATAAGAAACAATTGTAAAATAAAATAAGTATACCTTTATTGATGAAATGGTTCGCATCAGAATAATCGCTAGTTTGTCTGTTTTAAAACAACATTTTGGAAAATACATGTTTTCATTTTATCAATGTTTGAAAGCATTTCACTATTGTCCTCCTCAAAAGAGGCATAGTCTTGATAACCATTCAGTTTTCTGAAGCTCAAACCGTATCTGGGTTTAAATTTTTGCAGCCAACCGTCCGATGCCTTGAAGTCTTTGATGTTGAGCTTTAAAACAAAGCAGTTCAATTGTTCCTTATGCACATTACATTAATCGGAATGTTCGTTCCTATAATTTTCCTCATTCAAGCAAGCAAAGCTTTTTCCAATTAGGGATATTTTGCTGCTCTAAAATATTTTCGAAAGGGGCACTCTTGCTGGTCTTGTTTGCATATCCAACGATTTTTTCTTTTGCTCTTAAAATTATCTATAGGCTATTCTTTGGAATTCCATATTTCTTAGAGATTTCTGTCTTGCTTAAAAATGTCTCTTCTACTTCTTTTAAAATTTTCTTTTTTGCCTCAGCAGATAAACGAGTGCGTTTCTTTAACTGCGACATGACTAAATTTCCTCAACTAAAACTGGCTCAAACTCCCTCTGGACTGACACGAAACTTCAGACATTGAGGGTCCAGATGAGACTAACCAGCTACAAACCTAATCTTATAACAAAGCACCCCTTTCCCAGCTTGACACATGCTTATTGAATGTAAGGGAGGGGTAAAGATTGACGTCAAAGTGCCACTCTCCAATCACATGCCTGCAACCCACCTGCTGTTGACCCCTCTAATTTTTCTCAGAATGGCCTTGAAATGTTTGTATGTGTTGTTTTGTTACTCCCTAAAGATATGAGCTTTTAAACTTTGTCTGATGTCAGATAAACGCTTACGAAATATGAAAATGAGTTCGCAAAAAAGAGATTTTTCAAAATTTTAGTTCGTAAATGGGAATTAAAAATAACATTATGCCTATGGGACCATGTTCGGGATCAGACACTAGTTCGTAAAATCGTGAGTGTTCGTAAATTAGAGGTTCGTAAAAACGAGCGTCTACTGTAGTAAAAAAGCCTTAGCATTTTTAGTGTTCATTAAATTTCAAAACCACGAACAGAGATATTTGCTTTTAAAGTTTACATATGATACAACTATGTTATAGGAACACATCATTAAAACATTCATAACTAAAAAAGTAATAGGAATTTTTTGAAGCAGTTTTTTGTGAGTTATTAAGATAAGTTTGAATATTATTTTTTAAATATAAAAAAAAATGACTTTTTTTGCGAATTTTGGGTATCAGACCCCCTTAAGTAAACACGGGCTTCACAACTCCGAGGTACCCTAGTGTTGTGCTCTTTTTCTTTTTCCTCTCCCCTTGCTTTCTGCTATTTTTTCCCTCCCTCATTGTGGTAGTCTTCTTTTGGAGGTGAGGGCTCCCCTTGAGAAGTTTTGGCCGCTCTGTTGCTGTGAACTCCTCTTGGGGATTATATCACCCACGTGTTTGCCGTGCGTGGAGACCCGTGTCCTTGGAAATGGGAGTCCTGGTAATTGAGGGACGATTCACCGACCCAACACATTGCTTTGGCCTCGGCTTTAGGTAAACGGGAGGTGCGCAATGGTCCCGTGTGCACCAACCGGCTAGTCTTCGTTGGCTTGGCATTAAGTGATCGGTTCGTCTTGAAGAAAACTCGAAGAGGGAGGAAGTTTTCCACCCTTGGTTGAGGCTTTCCAAGGGGCGTTCAGTGAACGTATAGACTCTCTTAACGCTCCATTCCTTGTTGGACTCCATGGTGGGTTGGACTCCATGGTGGGTGGTGCTGCAAAGTCCGAATCATCTCTCTTTTCATTATGGAAAAAAACACAAACTCTCTCTCAGTGAGGGAGCAACAAATTGTACCTGTTACTCAAAATACTCGTTTCTTTATTGTAAAACTTGATGACCCAACAAATTTTAACTCGTTCCAAAATGTTTCACCTTTTCTTATAAATAAAGCTATACAATCTTTTATAGGCGATATACCATCTATCAAAAAACTTCGTTCTGGAGACCTCCTTATTGAAGTTTCATCTTCTAAACAAGCAGAAATCTTAAGTAAAGCTCGAACTCTTGGCCACTTTGCAGTTTCTATTTCGGCACACAGATCCTTAAATTCTTCAAAAGGAGTTATTTCGGAAGGTGATTTGCTGCACAGTTCCGAAGAAGAAATATTAGACAATCTACGCGAACAGAATGTGATCGGAGTACATAGAATAACAATCCGTCGGGATGGGAACATCCTTCCTACCAAACATCTTGTCTTAACATTCGATACTCCGATAATACCATCTCGCATTAAAGCTGCTTATCTAAGTTGTCCCGTACGTGCATATGTACCGAATCCTCTCAGGTGCTTCAACTGCCAGGTTTTCGGTCATTCGAAATCTTCTTGCCGTGGAAAATCCGAGATCTGTGCCAATTGCTCTGCAGAAGGACACAGCAGTGACAACTGTAACCTACCATCTTCTTGCGTAAATTGTAAAGGTAATCACCCCTCATATTCAAGATCTTGCCCTAAATGGGTATTTGAAAGAGAAATTCAAACTGCAAAAGTAACTCAAAACTTCTCTTACAAAGATGCTCGTCATCTTGTAGAATCTCGAACTCCTAAAGTAGGTCTTTCGTACGCAGAAGCAGCAGCAACAACAACAAAAAAATCTGTAAAGAATATCTCGACCCAAACAGACTCTTCTTTCGGTAGCAACTTTCCACTACCTAATTTTGCACTTCCTAAAAGGTCAGCAACATCCAATAAAAGACCTGCCACAAAAAAATGCAATGGCGTCTACATCTCGCTCTTCCTCTAGAAGTCCTGTAGGGCGCTCTTCCCTAAATGCCAAACGTCGAGAGAAAGTGGGAATTCCCACTAAAAGTAGAGACCCTAGAAAGTCCTACCCAATAAAAACTAAACATCCTGTCGACGACATTGAAATTGATTTGCATACTTCAGGACTATCCGAAGATGACTTGGATGTTGAAATGAAAGCTACAGATCACGATGTTCGTTCAGGAACTGCAAATTTAAAATCGGATAAAACTTAATGGCCCTCTGTTTGCTTTCTTGGAATTGTAAAAGCTACAAACAAAATATCCCAGATGTGAAAGATATTATAGAGGCTCAAAACCCTGCAGTGTTTTGCCTGCAGGAAACTTCTCTTCAGCCCACAGATACAGCAAGGTTGAAAGGATACCACGTGATTCGCAAAGACTACTTGGATGGTGCACGGAGTTGTGGAGGCGACGCCATGCTTGTGTCTAATAATTTCGCATCCAACACCCTTCAGCTCAACACGTGTCTTCAAGCAGTCACTGTCAAAATTCAACTTAACGAATTTGTCACCATATGCTGTATATATTTGCCCCCCAATCACAACTACAGGGATATTGACTTGCAGCATTTGATTGATCAGTTGCCGCAACAGTTCTTCATTCTTGGAGATTTAAATGCGCATAATCCAATTTGGGGCAGCCATGATACCAATTCTAGGGGCGCTCGCATTGAAAATAGCATCGAAAGTAATGATTTATGCGTACTTAACAACGGTTCAAATACATACTTTCATGCTCCTTCTCAAACATTCCATGCCATTGATCTTGCTCTCTGCTCGCCATCTCTTTTACCAACTTGGGAATTCAGAGTTGGAAATTATCTTTATAATAGTGATCATTTCCCCTTCGCAGTTACTCACTGCGGAAATGCTTATGTACCACCTACTCGAATACCCAGATTTAGATTTGATCGGGCCGATTGGCATAGATTTTCATTTGAGGCTGAAATCTCCCTCTCTATGGCTGAAATAGTTGATATAAATGAAGCGGTGGAAACTGTAACTAAGACAATCATCACGGCTGCAAATAGCAGCATTCCAAAAAGCACATCAAACAATATCAAGTTTCCCAAGCCTTGGTGGAATTCTGATTGTGCAGATACTAAGAAACGTCAAAAAAGGCGTGGGGAATATTTCGGCGTTATCCAAACACCCAAAATCTTATAGCCTTTAAACGAGTACGAGCTGAAGCTAGCAAAATTCGCCGGAAAAGCCAAAGAGACTCGTGGAAAAATTATGTCTCTAGTATAAACAGTTCAACCCCTAGCAAAAAAGTCTGGGAAAAAATAAAAAAAATCTCCGGAAACTACAATTCATGCTTTATTCCAATTTTAAATTCAAACGGACAAATTTTTATCTGATATTAAAGATGTCGCAGACTGCCTTGGTTCAACATTTTCTTCTGTTTCCAAGGCGGATAACTATTCCTCTCATTTTTTAGAAATCAAACGTAAAGAGGAAAGAAAAAATTGAATTTTTATACTAATTTATTGCATGCTTACAACATAGATTTTACATTTCAAGAACTTTTAATTGCATTAAACCATTCTCATCTTTCATCGGCAGGTCCTGATGAAGTTCATAATAATATGCTGGTTCATCTCACCATAACATCTTTGTATAGTATTTTATATCTTTTTAATTGTATATGGAAAGAAAATTTCTTTCCAGAGACCTGGAGGCAAGCTATTGTCATCCCTATTTTAAAGTCCGGTAAAGATTCTCAGAGCGCATCTAGTTACCGTCCCATCGCACTCACTAGTTGTCTCTGCAAATGGATGGAGCGAATGGTTAATGCCCGTCTCCTCTTTTTCCTTGAATCTAATCAGCTGTTACATCCACTTCAAAGTGGTTTTCGCCGCTCAAGGAGCACTTTGGATAACATCTTGATGCTTGAAACTTCAATTCGTGAGGCATTTGTTCGTGGTCATCACCTTGTGAGCATCTTCTTCGATATTGAAAAAGCATATGACCATACCTGGAAATTCGGCATACTGAAGACTTTACATTCCTTTGGTCTGCGTGGGAATCTTCCCTGTTTCATTGCCAACTTCTTAAAAGAACGTTCTTTCCGGGTACGTGTTCGCTCAACTTTTTCCGAGGAGTTTCTCCAAGAGGAAGGAGTACCTCAAGGCAGTGTCTTAAGTGTCTTGCTGTTTATCATTGCCATTGATGGACTCTTACAACATCTACCTCCTTCTGTGCTCGGCAATTTATTCGTCGATGATTTTCAAATCTCCATCTCTTCGTCAAATATGAATTTAATCAAGCGCAAACTCCAGCTGACGATTAATAAGATAACATTATGGGCAAACGATAATGGGTTTACTTTTTCGCCACAAAAAACCCTTTGTGTCCACTTTTGCCGTAAACGTGGTCTCCATCTAGATCCTGAGCTATACCTAGACAACAACCCAATCACTGTTGTTCCCGAGGTTAAATTTCTTGGTATTACCCTAGATAGAAAACTGAATATTTTATCACATGTTCAGATATTAAAACAAAAGTGTAAAAAATCCATGAATATTTTAAAAGTTCTTGCAAATACTTCGTGGGGTGCCGACACAAAATCGATGCTCAGAATCTATAAGGCCCTTGTCCGCTCGCTCAAAACTGGATTACGGTTGCGCCATATATGGGTCAGCCAGGAAATCTGCACTTAAAATTTTAGACCCCATTCACCATCAAGGCTTACGGTTGTCCACAGGGGCATTCAGAACGTCCCCAGTACAGAGTTTATATGTTTTATCTCACGAACCTGCTCTTGAGATGAGACGCCATAAGCTTTCATTAAATTATTATTTTAAGATCAAATCATCACCATTTCATCCTGCTTTTAAAAAAATAATTTTTCCTTCATTCTCCATGTTATTTTCGAATCGTCCATTTTCAATCCCAACGTTTGGGCTAAGAATGAGTAAATCACTTTCAGAACTCCAAATGGAAGACTACTCTATTTTAACTTTTAATGATGACCACCCACCTTGGGATAGTTCACCTTTTTGTATCATAAACCTATTCCCATTTCTTTCCAAATCGCAAACATCTGACGTCATTTTCCAACAAACATTTTTCGAACATCGTCAAACTTATGATCGTTGTATTGCAGTTTATACTGATGGTTCAAAAAGCTTGCAACACGTAGGTTCAGCAGCTGTGTTTGATAACTTTATTATTGAAGAGAAACTCCATCCGGAAACAAGCGTGTTCTCAGCAGAGATTCATGCCATCTGTCTTGCTCTTGAGCACATTTTTCAACAAACAGACAGAAATTTTATTATCTACAGTGATTCAAAAAGCTGCCTCGATGCCTTTCTACACTTCTCTCACAAGGCACACCCTCTTGTTAAGAAATGTTTTTCACTGTGTACATCTTTATTAGACAGAGGGTTTCGAATCGCTTTCTCATGGATTCCGGGTCACGTAGGGATTTCTGGGAACGAAGCTGCCGACATCGCCGCCAAAACAGCTGCAACTCCAGCTGTTAATAGTCTCGCTTTAACAGACATTAAATCTGCCACTTGGCGCGGCATTCTATCGACATGGCAGGCACAATGGAATCTTGAAGTGTCAAATAAGCTGCATTCATTTCAACCTTTGGTTGATGGCTTTAAAGATTATCCTTTGTGGAGTCGCAGACAAGAAGTCGTTGTCACTAGGTTGCGATTAGGGCATACACGTTTAACCCATGTTTACCTTGTATGCAATGAACCGTGTCCTGTTTGTCCCTATTGTACATATATGTTATCCGTGAAGCACATTCTTATGGATTGTACTGCCATGACATTTTTTCGGAAAATGTTCTTTCCATCAGGTTGGTTGGTTGGTTAGTTAGATTTTAGTGGCTTTTTTTTAGATTTTAGTGGCTTTAGAGTATTGCAAATATCCGACAAAGTGGGATGGCAGTTAGGATCAAACTGCTCTAGCTGTTTTAAAACACTCATGCTGTCAGTATATATACAGAACTTACGTCGAGAACTACACGCTATCGTTTGAAGAGCAGAATAAATTGCCATCGCTTCAGCAGTGTATACAGAACAAGAGGAGTGAAGGCTGTAACTATATGTTGCGTTTTGTATAATCACTCCAGAACCAACATAACCTGCACCTTTAGATCCGTCCGTAAAAATTGGCAGGAATGTTTCGAACTGAGAACGGTGGAGCTCAAATAATTGTTGGTAAACAACTGCTGGAGTGTCTGGTTTAGCGTGACCATCGAAGGGATTCATATACGTGTAAGATGGTATATCCCATGGTGGAAAGCGCAATATTTCCTTCTGCTGGATCTTGGTATCACCAAGGTTCAAATCATTTAGTAGAACTTTCGTCCGTTCACAGAAGGGACGAACGTGAGATAGACGTGCGTTGTAAAGCCTATTTAGACAGGGTGAAATAATCATGTTTTTCAAAGGATGGGATGAAATTGATAAAATTTTAAGATAAAAATAGACGGACAACATTTTTCTTCTAAAATCAAGTGGAAGTTGGTTACTAACTAGATACAGACTGTTAACAGACGATGTCCTGAATGCACCTGTGCAAATTCTTAAGGCAGAGTGATGGACTGTGTCTAATCTGCGTAAGACCGAGTCAATAGCTGATCCATAAGCGACACATCCATAATCAATTCGTGATAAAATAATAGATTGATAAACCCGAAGTAAAGAGGTTCGATCCGATCCCCACGCAGTATTGGATAGCGCTTTCAGGATGTTCAAAGACTTTTCGCATTTTTTTCTCAAGTGCAGTACATGGGAGCGGAAGGAGAGCTTGTTGTCAAAGATGACTCCTAGGAATTTCACCTCGTTTACAACGGGAATTTGCGAACCACGGATGGAAATTTCGGGTTCTGGATGTGGGTTTCGCTTTTTACAAAAATGAATGCAACAAGTTTTGGTCGGTGATAATGTGTGACCGTTCTCGTCACACCATTTGATTAAGTTATTGACTGCAGACTGAAGCTGCCTTTCTATAAAACGCATATCGGATCCCTGGAATGAGATCTGCAAGTCGTCAACATATAATGAAGAATGAATGTATGGTTGTAGTGAGTGAATGATATTACTAAAATGAATGGTAAAAAGAGCGACACTTAAAACGCTACCCTGAGGAACTCCCTCAGCTTGAATAAAAGATTGTGACAAAATGTCACCTACACGAACTTGAAACGAACGAAAAGATAAAAAAGTGTTGAATAAAAAGGGGTAAATTTCCTTTAAAACCAAAATCGAACAAAGTTCGGAGAATACCATAGCGCCACGTACGATCGTACGCTTTTTCAATATCAAAAAATATTGAGACCAGATGATTCCGCCTTACAAATGCATTACGAATTTGAGTTTCCAGTTGCACGATGTTATCAAATGTGGACCTTCCTTTACGGAATCCACTTTGGCAAGAAGGAATGCATTTGTTCTTTTCAAGCACATAGGTAAGGCGTGCATTGATCATTCGCTCTAGGGTTTTACACAGACAGCTAGTTAAGGCGATTGGTCGATAACTCAACGGATCTTTGGAATCTTTCCCTGGCTTTAGAATTGGAATCACGATGCTTGTTTGCCAAAGAGACGGAAACTGTTGTTCCTCCCAGATTCTATTAAACAAAATAAGAATATTTGAAAGGGAATCTGTAGTAAGATGGCGTAGCATGTGATAAGTTATTCCATCAGGTCCAGGACTAGTGTTATTAGAATCAGACAGCGCCTTTTTCAACTCCATCATCGTGAGACAACAATTATAAGGGAGATTGGTTTTGGTTTTAAAATTAAGATAAGTTTTTTCGGCTTGTCTCTTGGTTGTTAAGAATGCAGGGCTATACGAATTCGAGCTGGACACATTCGAAAAAGCTTCACCTATTGCATTGGCAATATCGTCTGGGGAAGAGTGCACAGCAGTTCCCGTTTCTAAAATCGAAATCGAATAGTCCTGGTAGAGGCCATTAGCTGCCTTAACCTTTCTCCATAATTGCTTGCTCGTTGTTGACGAAGTGATTGAAGAGACGTAACTGATCCAAGATTCTCTTTGGCTCTGGCGTCTAACCCTTCGAGCGAACGCTTTGGCCTGCTTGAAAGCGACGAGGTTTACTGTAGTTGGGTATCTCCGAAATATGTTCCACAATTTTTTTTGTCTCTTGTATGCCGACTGACATTCAGCGTTCCACCACGGCTTGCAGGTTTTACGCTGCCGCATCGAACTTTTAGGAATCGTTGCATCAGCAGCCTTAATAATTGCCTCGGTGACGTTTTCCACAGATAAATCAATGTCATCGTCTGTAACCATTGTCTCGGTAACTAGTGCCATTTGGGAAAAGGCAGCCCAATCAGCTCGGGGATACACGTAAGCAGGTGGCCGAATAACCTCTCTGCTACGACTATTTTGCGAGACCAAGATGGGGAAATGATCGCTGTTATAAAGATCACTGGCAACTGCAAAATTCAAAAATGGCAAAAGTATTGGAGAACAAATAGCTAAATCGAGAGAATGGAATGTCCTTGTGGGTTCGTGAAAATAAGTTTTCTCGTTGTTGTTGAGCAAGCATAGAGAGTAATCAGTTATCATCTGTTCAATCTGATGCCCTCTACGATTTGTACTATCACTTCCCCACAGAGTGCTGTGGCCATTAAAGTCACCGAGTATTAAAAAGGGGGCTGGTAGCTGATCTACAAGGTCGTTCAATTGCTGCTGAGAGATGTTAGAATTGGGTGGTAGATAAAGACAACAGACTGTAAGAAGAGATTGAACATGCAGTTTAACTGCAACAGCCTGCAAAGTGGTATTTAGTGGGATTACAGTGCTGGGATAATTATGAGAAGTGAAAATGCAAACTCCTCCAGACACTGTAGTACCAGAATCGAAGTCTTTACGAGTACAACTAAACCCACGAATCTTAGCAGATTGAGTAGATCGCAAGAAAGTTTCTTGAAGTGCAATACATGCTGGGCTATAGGTGGAAATAAGAGATTTTAAATCGTCAGTTTTGGGTCGAAGACCACGGCAATTCCAAGAGATAAAAAATTTTAAGTTATAGAGGGTGCGTTCAAATGACCATCTGACTCACCCTCGTTCATTAACGTTTCCTCATCGTCAGATGGGTGCAGGAGCACCACATCTGTTTCTTTTTCCAAATGAGGAAACCTGAAAGAAGTAACTGATTTATTGCGAGAGATACTTTCTCTCGCAGTTTTTAGTTTTAAAGCTTGAAGAGCTTTAGATTTTGCTGCTGTTTTTGTTTTGGAAAAGGAAGGTTTAGGTTCCGTTTGCTTGAATGTACTAGTTGAAGATGATTTGACTAATGGTGTTGATGATCTAGCTACAGGTGTTGAAGGTGATCTAGTTAAAGGTATGCTGGTTGTGTCTGTCTGTGTGCTGCTGCTTTTCATGACCTTTTGAGTAGCGGAAGCGTAACTCTTCCCTGCTACAGGTGTGCGAGCAGTTACTTTTCGTCTTGCTTCTGGATAAGAGATGTTTTCTTTAAATTTAACAGTAGTGATCTCCTTTTCTAGAGCAAATGTCGGACATGTTCGATAATACGAAGGGTGGTCACCCTCGCAGTTGACACATTTTTCTTTTTCCCTGCAATTTTCACTTTCGTGCCCGGGCTGCGCGCAGCGAGCACAAGTTGGTGTTCCTCGGCAAGTTGCCTTAGAATGGCCATACTGTTGACAAGAGAAACATCGCAAGGGATTGGGTATGTATGGTCGAACCGGACAGCGCAGATAGGCAGCTTTGATATATTGCGGTAGTGTAGGTGTTTCAAATGTCAGAATAATGTGCTTGGTATCCAGTATCTCTCCATTTCGCTTGATGGTTATTCTTTTCACTTGACATACCTTTTGATGTTTAAGGTTGTCAAGAATTTCCTCATCTGGAACGTTTAATAAATCCGCTGCAGAGATAACACCCCGGGAGGTATTCAATGCAGCATGAGGCGACACGGATACTGTTAAATGAGCAAGAGAAGTCAGTTTAATGATCGAGGCAGCTTGTTTTTCATTAGATACTTCAATTAGAAGATCACCTGAACGCATTTTGCTAATAGATTTAGCTTCGCCTATGCAGCCAGAAATGCCTTTCTCAATGAGAAAAGGAGATACAGAATGGAATGATCCTTCATTGCGCTTCATTACAAAAAATCGAGCAGTTTTAGTTGAGATATATGACGATGGTTGCTCCACTGAAGGAGAATTGTTTGTTATTTCCATGTGAGGAAAGGGGAAGTTCGGACCCTAGAGTCCCACCCGCCATGGAGTCCTTATTAATCAAGGGATAGTACACGCCGGCAAGCAACCAAAATAAACATAACGAATAAAGAAAACAAAATCAAAGGTGCGCTCGGCAATGCACTACCAGGTTTACTAGGATCTATATGCGCGCACTATGTGCCTGAAGACGCCTCCGGTCCTGAATGTTCAGCCATCCAGGGGGAAGGTCCCAGAAGACATAACGTTTGCTTGATTCCACCCAGCCAGGTCTACTGACCCTAACCAGGAGCCGATTGATACACTGGGAACCACAATGTACCTCCCGTTTGCCTGAAGCAAAGGCCAAAGTAATGTGTTGAGGTAAAACGTACAAAATTTCACCCAAGACGCTATCCTCTCAATTACCAGGCTCCTCATTTCCAAGATTACGGGTATCCACATACGGCAAACACGTGGGCGACTTAATCGCCAACAGAAGCTATATGCAACAGGGCGGCAACAGCTTCTGATGGGGAGCCCTCACCTACGAGAGGTAGTCACAACGAGGGAGGAAGAAAAAAGGGAAAAGCACGAGAAAGAGGAGAAGAAACAGAAAGTAGAATAGATCACTAGGGTACCTCGGGGTTGTGAAGCCCGTGTTTACTTAAAGAAAGTAAACCCCCTGAGGGGTCTTTCCATCAGATTTTAACCTATCATCGCTTTTAGGTAATCGTATCCATCCAGATCTTTTTAGCTTTTTAAAATATATCAACCTTTACAGTTGCATTTAAAATATATTTTTATCCTTTACAACGTTTTTACTTTTTAAAATGGTCAAATTAGAAACACCGCAACAAAGAACTAATAAGTCGTAACTTTTAATAATAGGAACATTAGAATTTAGAGCTTGAGTCTTGTGTTTGGCGCAGTATGGCCAAAACTGGCCCTTGTGCCATTAAAAATCAACCAACCAAACTAAAAAATATATAGTTAAATGATTTGTTTTAATGAACAATTACATTAACTATTATATATTCTTTAAACGACTGCAAATAGTTTTAGTTTGTAAAATTTAGGTGCATTGCATTACAAAAATGCCATTCATTGTTTTCTTAGAATTACGTTAAATTTTTATAACAACTTTATAGGATACATATCGCTAAAAATGTAATTCCTCTATTGTAATCCTTAATAAACTATAATTAGGCAATTTTTCAAAAAGTTATTGAAATCACGTAATTATGTTTGACGTGAAACATATTTAAATCACTTGCATGAAGTATCAGGATAAAAACACCATATTACGGTTTTGGGTCAATCCATTCCGACAATATAATTTTGTTAGAAATGGCACAATTAACAAGAATTTGGTATCTGCGGCGACCGATCTGACGCCAAGGGCCGTACGCTTATTTATCTTTTGACGAGTTTTTTTTGTTGGCGACCAATTCCAATGTCTACAATCTGCTGAAATGACGTTCCACGTTAAACTTTAATAGCCGTGCTCCGGTCATATCCATGCCTGATTTTTTTTCACATCTACCGGCGATTAAATTGAATCGGTAGCTTTTTTATTAACTACTACTACGAAATATTTTATCCCTGGGTACCTGGGTCCATTGACGGACTATAACCCACTTGTCTAAGCTGAGATCTAAGTATAAAAATCGAAATTAAACTAAGTATAAATTTAACAGTAACCACTCACCCGCCATTCAACATTCACCCACCCAACATCCACCACTCACCCCAAAATCCCCAAACACACCATGACAAAACAAGGACGGTCAACCCCAACAAAAACACCAGAATCTCCCAAAAGGAACAGTGAACATAAAGGTAATCTAATTATAGTGAAACGGAATTACGTGATCAAAATCTGAATTTAAAGAAAAATCATGAGTAGATTTAAATACAGTTATTAAAAATAAAATGTAATTAAGTTCAAAATAGCTATATAAGTATTAAAAACGTATGATCGTCGATTGATCAAAAGAATAAAACGAAAATAAAAATAAACAAAAAAGCGGAGTTCTGTATGTAATTAATAGAATTAAATAAATAAAATAAAATTTATTGACTCGAAAAAAAAATTACTGAAATACGCAATCTTACATCGAAACACACAGCCAATGAGAATGATCAAAAACCGATAGTAAGGCGGAGCTAAAATGACGCCATTTAGTTGCCTTTCCTTGCCCACTTTCAAAAAGCGAAAAACGAGCGCACCTTCTTTATAAAGTCTTTACTATCCTTGGGTTCCAGTAATAGGAATTATTTACATCTATTCTGAACAATAGACTGGTAAGCTGGCTTGATCAAAAAAACTTATTATTTGAAGAACAGGCTGGGTTTAGAAAGGGATATAATTGTGTGGATCAATCGTTTATTTTAAACTCAATAGTACAAGACAAGCTAAGGAAAAAACGTGGTAAACTGTATGCTGCATTTATTGATCTGAAAGGGGCATTTGACAGCGTCAACCATGATCTTCTGTGATCAGCTTTAAACGGGATATCAGTCAGCCCAAAATTTATTTCTATTATAAAAGACATGTATAAAAAAGCTACGGCCCGAGTTAGAGTTGGTGACGGATCTACCGAATCCTTTGATATTGCTACTGGTGTTTTACAGGGAGAAATTCTGAGTCTTTTATTATTTATCCTATTTTTGAATAATTCGGTTAAACGAATCATCAATCCCTGGAATATATATTAATTCTGATATTTTTATACATATTTTGCTTTATGCCGATGACGCTGTGATTCTCGCTGATTGCCCAATAAATCTCCAAAGAAAACTGAATATTCTTGAAAAATTCTGTCAGAACTTCTCTTTAACTGTTAACATTAATAAAACTAAAATAGTTATCTTTCGTAAGGGCGGTAAATTATCTAAGCATGACAAATTTTTCTACAACAATAACGAATTGGAAATAGTTTCTCGCTATGTTTATCTAGGTATTCCCTTTTCTTCATCTGGTTGTTTTAATCTTACAAAAATTATTTTATTTCTAAAACAAGTAGTGCAGTAAACACTTCTTGGTCCATACTGACAGGTGCAAAAATTAATTCGGTTAACTCATGGTTAAAATAATTGATGCTTTGATTAAATAAGTTTTAACATATGGTGCTGCAGTTTGGGCGATAAATAACTACAACGATCCAGAAAAATGTTTTTGTATTTTTGTTAGAAAACTCCCTACAGAGAGAGAGTTTCCCGTTATATACCTGGATATATTTTAAGACTCAATAATTATGTCATCCTAGAATCTCTTTAGTTTTTATTCGTTTAATTTTAAAATACTGGATACACCTTCTCAAAATGTCAGATGATAGGTTTGCTAAAATTTGCTACTTAAACATATATAATTTATCTTTTAACTGCACAAACAATAAATTTAATTGGGCCATCTCAATAAGAAATATTTTACAAAACGCTGGTTTTTATTTTGTTTGGCTTTCGCAAGACTATAAAGTCGCTGAACCTTACATCTCAACGATTGTACAAGTATACCATGACCAATACACCCAAAATGATCTTGATTCAATGAGCAATAGTATTAACTACTCACATTATAAACATATCAAAAGCTCACATTTAATCGAAGACTATTTATTTTCAAATATAGATATCACTATAAAAAGAATTATTATACAAATTCGTTGCTATCAATCACGTATATTTTTTAAAGGAGTTGCTTTCGAAATTTTTCCTAATAATTCCTGTAAATTTTGTAACACAACAGAAAATTAAACCTGGGATCATATATTTTTAGTCTGTCCAATTTGCGATGCATTCAGACGAAAATTCTTATCATCAATTGAATCCAGTAACATTTCAACCATCCTAAAATTTTTACAAAAAAAGAATATTTTTGTTTTTATAATTACGTAATCTCTGTTTTAAAATTCCAGGAGGGCTTGATCAGTGAATTTGTGCAGGAATAACAGATTAAAACCCTAATTCTAATTGCTCATGTAATATTTTTTTTTGTCTTTTTTTGCATATTTGTTCAAATTTTTTTTTAAATGTATTATCTTGTATTTGTGTTATCCAATTTTATATCCGCCTTTGTTAAATTATGTTGCCAACCTACCAAATTGGGCTACGGCCCACTACAATAAACTTATCTATCTAACTCTGACTACTGGATTGGATAGAAAGATTGAAATTATACAAGGGGCAAAAATCATGCTGAGACATTACATCGATGTTACGTTAGGACTAGTAAATGGAGCTATAGGTAAGATTACAGATTTTCTTCAAGCCGCTTTTGGGTAGTAAAAGCTATTGATGTATATTTTTATTCAGAAATTTATAGGATTAAACCAGTTCTTAGTAAATTTGAAATATTACCGAAAATATTCGTTTATAGAACACAATTCCCTATATCTTTAGCATACGGAATCATAATTCATAAAAGTTAGGGTTTGAATTTATCATCGTGTTTGATAGACATTGATAATAGTATTTTTTACAAATGGACAAAATTATGTCGCATTGTCAAGAGTAACAAAATTGGATGGTCTACATATAATAAATTTTTATCCCAAAAGTGTAAATGCTCACAGTAAGTTTATACAGGAGTACATTAGATTAAAATAGAAATATAAACCAGATTTAGACATTATGAAAATTACGAGAACAATAAAATGTAAAACAAAAGATCAAATTTGGTATACTTTAAATAGTTGACGATTAGCAGAAATACAAAACGGTCAGGATATGACAGACGCTGTTGTTCCTTGTAAAAAAAATACAGCTTTTAAAGCCACCTCTTACAATAGACATATGGATTTTATTTTAAATAGATTGCGTATAGGCTATACACGGCTGACGCACAGACATCTCTTACTCGCAGAACCACCACCTACTTCTTCTTTATGTAATTGTTTTTTTTCTGTAAAACATTTTATATGTGTATGTCCAAATGTTAAAAATGAAAGACTCAACCATTTTGGTGCTAATAATACTTTAATTAAAGACCTGCTAAGCGATGAATGTCATCCTAATTTGTTTTTATTCCTCCGAGATATTGGTCTAATCAACCATATTTATTTTATATAGATTTTAACGTAACGATCTTACTTTTTTAATGAACTTTATAGAATATTTCAATGACTGAATTTTTTATAATATTTTAATGATTTTACTTTGGACTTGATTCACTTTTTGGTCCAATTTGGTTTTTTTTCACCAAAAAATGCAGCCAGGTTATTTGAATAGCGACAAAGTTTCATGCTACGCTTATGCGTAGTATATATATATATATATATATATATATATATATATATATATATATATATATATATATATATATATATATATATATTAAACAACACCACTAAATCACTTAAAACAAATTTGGGGTACAATATGGCTGCTTCCCCATTGGTCTTGTTTTAGGATTCAATTAGTAAAATAAATTAAAGAGTCTACGTATGCACCCACTCACGGGCATGACTTCGGCCAGGTCGTCTATGCCGAACTTCCACACTCCGACGCTGGCGTGCTGCAGGTTGTGGGGGACGACGGGGGGACTCAGCAGCTTCTTGTAGCAGGCGGTAGGGAAGTGCAGGTCCAGGATGATGGAGTTGTACACGGCCAGCCCCATCAGCTGAGTTGAGTCAAGGCGAAATGGTTTGGCTGGTGAGGTTAACGTTGCAATAAGAAGTTGTCTCAACTTTGGAATAGCCACGGACCACCGAGTCTAAAATCTATTTGGTCACGGACCACAGGTCAGTATTACACTATAAAAGTTCTTTAACAAAGGTATTTTAATAAATAAGTTAGACAAACAAATATAATAGTCAACTTTAATAAATGACGTGCTTTGTCAAAGACTCTTTTATAAAAGTTAGCTTCCTCGTATAATATTTGATAAAAGATTTGTAATGATGTATTCTGCGTCGTAATACCAACGTAATTATATTAAATAAAATATTATAAGTTAAAAATGAATTTATGGTTACTAAATATAAATTTATATTTAAACATGCGACTGTAGATAAATGAAAATAGCATTTCCCTTCACAGATGCAAACTTAATATTTCCATATACATTATATACATTTTTACTTCTTGGAAACGTATTTTTAATCGATAAAATATGCTAGTAGATTGACAACGGTGTCATTCAAAGACAAAAGGATTATTTCTGGTTAATTGAATTAATTAATTTTTTTGAAATAATAAAAAAAAATCTTGTCAAAAAGTGTTAGATTGGAGGTTACAAAGCATATGCAATTCTTTCTTTTCAGAATTTTTTTTTTTTTAATTGTAGTATATTTTTATAAAAATATCCCACTTTAATAAAACTTTTTTTTAAATAACGCATTTGAAATTGAACCAATAGATCTGCGGATTACTCTGAACCACGAGTTGTTAACCCCTGCACTAAAGCCTCAAAATGGGCTGTACGAAATCTCGAACGAAAAGTGTGGGATTTAGTGCTATTGTAGACCCGACAAAAAGCTGCATCTCTATTATGCATGCTAAAGAGAAAAGGATACAACTCCGATGAGGTTATACTCCCGTAAATTTCCTGCTTGGGTCGTACTGAACCAGTAGCACCTTGATTTGTTGTGGTAAACGAACATACCTACAAAAGAAATATGTTAAATGTCTGTCGTATGGTATATTTTCTACATAGAAAGTAACTTTAACCATCACAGCAAAAATGTTTTTATTTTGGACATTTGTTCAACGTGTATTTTTTTTAAAAGTTAAATGCGCGTTGGTGCGAATAAAGCGGCGTTGAGTTCAACTAGCCATTATGGAGATATATTAAGAAATTTGGATATGTATACTTTGGAAGAGGGTTAGAAGGGATATTTCAATTAATTTAACTGTTCAAATGTATTAAACAGAGGAATGTCGAGGGTTTGGATTGCAATACGAGTGATAGGACGAGGGGTCATGAGTTTAATTTAAACAAATCACACTTTAATCAGGAAGAGAGAAAGCTTACACTGTAAAAACAAAAAGGTACTTAAAAATGAGTATCTGAACATAATCGTTTGTCTTTGAGTACAATTGCATCGTAAATGAGCGATGACGTACTCAAATTGAAGTGATCGTACTTTTGGTATCTGGGGGGGGGGGGCGAAGTTGCACTTGCCCCGTGTTTTCGGGGCAGTTGCAACCAACGGACATTATTGAAAAAGTAAATGAATAGTAGAAAATCACTGGTTGGTCACTTGGGTGATATAAATAAATTAATAGTATTTTTTTATAGATAAATATCCTTCAAATAGTGTGTACTAAGTTTTGTTTCTATATTTTTTACACTTTTCCAACAGTAAAACATTTTGAAAAATGAAAAAAAAATTAATCTGGTTGCGCTAACCCCATTCCACCCTATTAATTGAAAATTAAGTATTTTAATTTTTAATAAAAATATGACGCCTTACGTCCTAAAATAAATAAAAACGAAGTAATTAAAAGAAATAAGCTTTTCGAATATCTCAAAAACATACTGATAACTGAGTTAGCTATTTAAAAAAAAACATATTGCGATAAGTTTTTAAATTACGCCAGTAAAATAATCCTGAGAAATGTTTGTACGTTCGTTTTTATCAAAGTTGAACTTTTATGCTACTGAGCATATTTGAAATAAGTTTGATTGAACACAGAAGTGATAATCGCTGAATCACTGCTAATATTAAACAGTTATTTATGGTTATGTGCCTATTTCAAAAATTATATCATATAATACAAAGAACATAAATTAATTGAATTTATTATTATTTGCATGGTTACATAAAAGCTTTCCCAAAGTTTTCCAGAACGGTTTAGCAGAAGTTTACGGTTTAGCAGTGAATACAACCAAAATATTAACGCACTATTTTTTTGGATAGTGGATTCTGAAAGCACCTTATTTGCTCTAAAATTTTATACCAATTACAAAAATAGTGAGCGTCTGGGCGGGGCCAACGAAACGCTGGCCCCGCACCTAAAAAACTGTGAATATCGGTCAAGAAATTATTAAATACAATTGAATTGCTCTCCTTAAAATATGATCATAATCTTCCAAATAATTGCGTATGTTAGATATTTACATGGTTCGAAGTTGCTAAATGGACTTCAACGTACAGTTGGCAGCGCTTTTTTTGTTTTCAATAATGCTAACTTAGTGTATTTCAGTACATCAGACTGTCCGATACATCGTCAGTTTATGTAGCTGAACTCTTCGCCTTGCCTTCACATGGATGGAAAATCATTTAAATAACGATGGCAGTTGTAATATTTATTCAGACTGTCAACCAGCTCATAAAAGTTTATTCAGATTAGATGACAATCATAATTGGATTACAGAAATTAAGAAAATAGCCAGGGGTCTGCATCAAAAACAAGTTCCTTTTCATTTACATTGGATTAAATCACACATCAGTATACTCGGCAATGAAGAAGCCGACACTCTGGCAAAAGAAGCTACAACCTCCTCCACTGTAGACTGTCCTGTCAAATTTACATCCATACACATTAAAAATATGCTGAAAAATGAAGATATTTCCGTATGGCAAAGAAGATGGGAAAATTCGCACAAGGGATGACATACATTACGGACTATCTTCCATACAGTAGTTTACTTATCTGTCATGGTACATGGTTGGGTTCCCTCACAAGTAATTTTTTTTTTTTTTTTATTTTTTTTTTTTTTTTATTTTTTTTTTTTTTAGAAATTTACATTATTTGTGAGGGGAATGTTCCCCATACAGCAAAAATTGTATATTTTACACGTTTCAAAAAATTGTTATCAAACTCTGAGTGTGGTGCTCCAAATAATACTATGCAGTTAGATTCTAAGAAGTTTAAAAAAAAAATGTATGAGAAAAATCAGATATGTAACCTCACAAAACTTTGTATAACTTATGTACTTCATGTATTTTATTGGAAAATAGTAAACTTGGCGTTCAGTTGTGGTCCTGTGGCTTTGCTCTGCTGGCCAAACCTGCAGCTCCAAATAAACAGCACTCAGTGGGGTTGCTGTTGTGGCGACCGAGTCTCTTCGGGACCCGACGAGTGGTCGGGAGTATACGCATTACCCTACTAATGATGGACCGTCGCATGATAGGTTAGTTTTACCCTACTGATGTGGAGGATCGTGCTCGGCTTTGTTTGATGTGGTTGCGTTTTGTTTTCGCTCTTGATGAAATTCGCAGTTTTTGCCTTTTTATGGAAATTTTACGAATCGAGTAGATATATTTTTCGATATATTCATGTAGAGAAAAAATCGACTGTTTAAATGAAACTATTTTCGTGCAGATTGGAGTTCTGAAGACGAAAATACAAAGGAAATTCCAAAGATTTGAGATCATCTCATCGGAGAAAACGACCGTTGGATTGAAGATTGAACTTAACATGGTAAAGAAGTTTAGATTTGCACCAAGAACGAACTATTTGGACTTTCGGAAGTAATATCTATCCTTTAAATAGTCTTTTATTGATTTATTGTGCCTTTCGGTGTTTTTGAAAGGTAAAATTGACTTGAAAAATCACCTAGCTTTGATAACTTTTGCATTGGCGAGAAGTACTTTTTTCTGCCAAGGAATTTACATGTTTATGTTGTGTTAAAACTTGGTCAAATACTTCCATTACCGTTTATTACCCATTTAGTATTACCATCTGTATTGTGTTAAAATGTTTTTCCGCATTTCTTTAAGTTTTTAAGTATCATATATAACTGAAAACTTCGCTGTTCGAATTATTTGGCGACTTAAAATTTGAACTTGTGCTCAAGTAACGGTTTCTGTTTCGCCTTCATAAATGTATATTATATGATGAAACTGATCAGATATAATGCAGGTCATCTTTTAACATACCTGGTGTTACAAAAGTTTTAAAAAATTTTAATATATAAACATATTATAAGCCCATAATTAAAAATCACAACTCTGTTTTGGCGAGGTTGCATTGAAAACATCCCAAAAAAGGAAAATTTATACGGGTGTTAAGTCAGATCATTGCTCTCCTCTGTTATCTTTATGGGGATTTAAGACTTTAAACACAGTTTCACTCATTGAAGTCATTCAGATTTAGCATACTTGCATCAAGAAAAATTCACGGTTCCTAAGGAACCTTGGTATATTGCTTAAAGGTCATAATATTGGGAAAGGAAGACTCCACTGTGCTTTTGCATACGGTGGTTTTAAAGTTTTATAGACAGACTGACTCTTTCAAAGACTTTTATATATTTATGAACACAACTGGAATAGGTTTTCAAGTCATTTTCATAACCATTGATCTGTGAATGCTGTATAGAACGGCGGACTTTTTATAGTTTATTACTGAGTAGTTGATTTTGTTAACGCCAAAGTGGTTATTGTTAGTAATTGCTATATACATTTGTTAGGCTTACAAATACTGCCAACATTGGCTCTTTGAATAATAGTTTTGAGAAGTACAAATTTCTTGCCATTGCCAATATATGTGTTTACGTCGCCAATGAAATGGGAAAGGCAGATTTTGACCGTTTGATTTGGATTGGGATGGGATTTGCCCCTGCCAAGCTTGGATAGAGTTATTATACAGTATTTGATTTCACGGATACAAGGGTGCCATAGTAATTTAGAGGTAAAACCAGCCAATACTTGAAATTCGATTTTAGTCTTAGGTTGTAAATTATATGAAGGGTGCATTTTTGAGTGGGAGCCTGTAAAATGGTGGAAATTTCTGGTTGTAGGTGATTGAGGTCTCTAGTGCATGGTTGTTGATCTTGTTGAGTTTGTTGAGTGTGGTTATACATAAGATTTATTAGCGAAAGTTCTGGGAGCGCCACCGGAAATTTTGTCGCCAAGTTTAACATTTAGGTTTTATAAGTTTGTTTTAGTTTATATGCTGCATTTTCAGATCTACAAAGGTAGTTGCATATTGAAAGTTGTGACTCGGGTTTTCGCCAAGATTGTCGCCAAACAAGAGGAAGTCAGCCAAATTTGGCGACATTTTTAACTTTTCGGAAAAATTTGCCAAAAAAGAGCTTTTAACGTAATTTTTAAGGTTCTGAAGTTTGTCTCTTCAAATTTAGGGTGCCAAAATAGTTTAAGGTTATTTCTAGGATTAGGACTGATGTCTGGTAACAAGGTCCGATGAGGAAGAGTTGAAGGAGTCCTCGCCAAAAGATCGCCAATCTGGGTAAAAGTAAGCCAACTTGGCGACATTTTTTCACTTTTTAAATTTTTGTAGTTTTTGTATTCCTAACAGTATCATTTACCCATTACTTTTCATTTTTGTTAATATTTTTACTCGCCAATGACGCCAACTTCAGTAAACGTTGTGTTTTGAGTTGTTTCACATACAGTTAGTTTCAATTTTAGGGTGATCAAATAAACCAGCAAGCTTCGGGAGTAAATATTTTAGTAGCCAAACCCGCCAAATTTGGCGACTTTTTTATTTTTCACCAAAATCACCGTTTACGTTTTATACACGTTTTTTTTTTGATAATAAGTTTACATTTGTCGGTATATACTCGATTTCAAGTCACGAGATGTCGCAAACTAGCTATATTACTGTATTGGATGATACACTCCCACAAGGGACACAGGGTATGGAGGAAGGAGAAAATGATACCACACTTTTTGATACTCTTAAAGAAATAAATGCACCGATTTGGTTCAGCTTTAAAAAGATCTCAAATATCCTTAGCTCTCAGAAATTAGGGAAATCAAACACTTTGGCGGTACAGACCGAACTAATTGCAATGCTCAGTCAGCTTCATATCTACGCGTCTGAGAACAACAGACTTAAATTTGAGATGGAGAAAATGAAATTACACACACACAGCGGAGTCAGACAAGAAACTACATCTAACTTCTCATATGCGGCGGTGGCTGCCAACGGAGGCCCACCGCAAGATCTTCACATCCCGGCTTCGTCGAAACAAAAAACGGTGTATCCCACCAAAAAACAGGAACAAGTATTACTCATTTATCCCAAACTGGGCACGGACCCAAATGTTAATATCCAACAGGAACTTCTCCAAAACGTAAATCCTCGCCAGATAAAGGTACAAGTCAAATCGATCCGAACAATGACTAAAGGAGGACTGAAGATTAGCTGTCAGACAGACACAGAAATTCAAAAAATAAAGGAGGCATTAGATAAAACAAAATTCAGGGAAGCATACGACATTGTTACACCTATCAAAAGAAATCCAAGAGTTATAGTGTACAATGTCCATGACTCGTACAGTCAGGATAGTCTTATCCAGGAAATCATGGAGCAAAACCCCACACTAGCGAAACGACACATAAAAGTTCTTTTTCCAATAAAGGGAAAACTCAAATCATTGGGTACTGGAAACGGACCCGAAAACATTTAGAGACATTATGCAACACCAAAAACTTTTTCTGGACTGGAGAGTTCTACATGTGAACGAATTCCTCCGCGAACTAAGGTGTTTTAACTGCAACAAATTTGGGCATATAGCGAAAGATTGCAACTCGCAAAAAAGTTGTACAAATTGTGGAGGATATGACCACGACCAACAAGTATGTGAGGAGTACAGCTGCTGCGTAAACTGTTATGACAACAATCACAACTTTAACAAAAACTTTGACACATGCCACCCTTCAAACAGCAGAAATTGTCCCTCACTCAAAAGGGAAATGGCGATACTTAGAAACAAAATATCCTATGTTTAAGGTACCGATGATGCACATAAATTTAGCGCACAGTAGACTTGCCAATCTTGCTGCCTCCCAACACATTCTGCAAAATGAAATACAAGTGGTCAGTCTAAACGAACCGCATTTCTATAAAAACTCTATCACAGGCATTGACTCGTCGTACATTAAGATTTTTGATCCAACTACGCCCAGAACAGCTATCCTACTGCATAACAAACTTAACTTTCTTACATTGGTTCGCACACGTGACTTAATAGGGGTATCTGTGGAAACTTGTGTAGGAGAACTAGTGATCTTCTCTGCATACTTCTCGCCATCGGAAAATATTGATTATAACATTCACTCGTTGAATAATATATTGGATAAATATCGTGCTAAAAAGGATATTATCCTACTGGGAGATTTCAACGCCAAGTCTTCAATCTGGGGAGGTACAGCGTTAGATCAGCGTGGCATTGCGGTCCAAAATATGATCTTATACCAGAACTTAGATATTCTAAATTCTCGTGATAGCCGCCCATCATTCCAATGTACACGGGGAAGATCTTGGATCGACTTAGCACTTATCAGATCGGAAAGAATAGATGACTATAAGGAATGGACGATTTTGGATGAAGTAACTTTGTCGGACCATAATTACATGACGTTTTGTTTTTCGCCAAATACAAACCCAGTTGGATCAAATACACCTACTTGTCGAAAAATTATTTTTAAAAACCTGAACAAAAACATTTTCCTCTCTCAACTACAGGAAATTTTGGACAAATTTTCTATACAGTTCATACAGGATTCCCCGATTGAACAATCAGTTTGTCACATCACTCAAGCTATTACAGCGGCTTGTAAAAAATCACGTGCATCTACAAACAACTCTAAGATTGTGTACCCAGCTACTCCTTGGTGGAGCGCAGAACTTACGGCACAAAGATCAAGAACAAGGGCTTTTAGGAGAAAATATCAAAATTCGAGAACTTTGTTATCTAGGAGCACAAATATGTTACTGTTTAAGCAAGAAAGAGCAAAGTATAAATTTATGATTAACTTAGCACGGAAAAATTCGTTGAACAACTTTTTACAAGGTATCACAAAAGAAACGATTTACAGTAAAAACGTTAAAAAGCTACTTAAACCTCAAACAAAAGGTCTCCACTTGGCTCCAATAAAATTACTTGATGGTACTTGCACTTCAAGCTATGGAGAAACAATTTCATCGATCTTAGAATTTCACTTTAAAAATATCGACGATGATGTACCACTTGGCCTTCCATCTCATCAAAGGGACGAGGATCCTTTTACAATAGAAGAAATAAGGACGGTCTTAACAACTATGAAATCTGGAAAAGCACCGGGCCTTGACGGTTTCACGAAGGATTTACTTGGGGAATTGTTTCTTTTCAACTCAGACTGGTTTACATCTATTTTAAATGCTTGTTTACATCAGCGCATATTTCCCAATATATGGAAAGAATCCAGAGTAGTTCTCATTCAAAAACCGGGTAAAGACCCTGGCATGAGAGAGGCATATAGGCCTATCTGCTTACTTCCGGTCTGGGGAAAACTCTTGGACAAATTAATCACGAACAGATTGTCTTTTATGATAGAAAATAGCGATCACTTCTGCAAAAATCAATACGGATTTCGAAAGGGTTATGGAGTATTGCAGGCATTACATGAGGTGATTAAAGAAATTCAACTGAATAAAACCTGTGAAAAGCATACAATCCTGTTATCCTTCGATATTCATAATGCATTCAACTCTATCAAGTGGAGTGATATAATATTCGAGTTGCATACATTTAATCCCTCAAAACAACTCTTAGAACTCATAACTAATTACTTTAAGGATAGAACGGTGACTTATGTTTCCTCTTCATCGTCAGTTAAAATTAAATATAATCAAGGAGTACCTCAGGGTTCAAACTCAGGACCAGTGTACTGGCTCATCATTGCAAATACTCTTCTTCGGGCATATAAAAACTTTCAAGACCCTGACAAAGGAAGGATCATAGCTTTTGCAGACGACTTCCTCTTTATTTTGAGTGGTAGAACAAAACAGCAGGTCATGACAAAGATCAACAAAACAAATTTGTTTATTCTACAGTGGTGCAAAGATTATGGGCTCAAACTCAGTATACAGAAAACGCAGCTCCTGATTATTCCTTTTAAAAAGGACCCTAAATGGTGCCTCAACATTAGATTAGAAAATAACTCGTACAAAAATACCAAAACAATTAAATATTTGGGTGTAACTATTGACGCATACCTTTCCTTCCTTCCACATATCGCCTCTATTCGCGAACGAACTATTTCTTGGATACAGAACTTGTCAAGAGTGGCACGAACCACCTGGGGAATGAAAGGAAGAGTTCTTAAAGAAATTTATCTTACCGCGGTAGAAAAAATGATTCTATATGCCAGTGACATTTGGTTCACAGGAAAGAAAATACAAGCAAACAAGTTGATTCAGATACAAAGATCGATGCTAATTTTTATTACCAAATGTTATCGAACTACTTCAACGGAAGCACTCTCGGTACTGGCAGGAGTCATGCCCATTACTATTCAGGCATCGCTGTCCAAAGTTAAATTTGAAACTAAACACCTTCAGAAAAATATGACTTTCTTCGACATGCGCCTCCAGCATTGTGAGATTTATTTTTACACGTTTAAGCCAAATCCACGAGATTTGTATTCTCTTAATTTTGACTTAGAGACCCCCTCAAAAAAGGGAATTGAACTGTTTACAGATGGATCTAAAATTGAACAAACTGACTCTCCATCAAAAGTGGGATGCGCTTTCATTGTGTATACAGACGGGGTTATGACACACTTTCAGCTATCTAGACTTAGTGACACAGCATCGGTCTTTCATGCAGAGTTATATGCGATTCGTCTTGCATTCATATGGATTTATAAAAATGTAAATAATGATCAAATTTGTCACATCTTCTCAGACAGCAGATCTGTTCTTCAGGGACTACTAAATACGCAAGACTCTCACCATTGGGTTACTGAAATCAAACATATCTTTAAGAGACTTCAATCAAAAAATGTCACAATCAAACTGCACTGGTTAAAAGCCCACGTTGGCTATTACGGAAATGAGGAGGCAGATCAACTTGCAAAAACAGCCACAACACAACCAGTTATTGACTGCAAGGTAAAACTCTCGTGGAATCAAGTCAAAAATAAACTACTGGCTGCCTCCATACGAAAATGGCAAAAAATATGGGATGAGACAGATAAGGGAAGGCATACGCACAGTCTTTTCCCAACTGTTTCGACCAAGAGATGTGAGTCAAATTTTTATACCAATCAATTCTTTACGGGACATGGTGTCTTTCCACAGCATCAGGCTAGGCTTTACAATGCAAATGAGAAATGTCCATTTGACGACGAGGTAGGAACAATGGAACACTTCATTTTGTCGTGTGGCAACTTCGAGCCGGAGAGGTTTTCTGCACTGCCACTAAATTTCCCTGCGCTATCACTTCAATTTATACTACTAAATAAAGGACATACACCTTTTTTCAAGAGTATCATTCAGACATTAATGGAAAAATTTAACCTTTGAACTTTAACAGGTGATCATAGAGTACACACATAAATAAGATGCTTTTTAGAACTTTACCAGGTTCCCTACATAGGATAGGATCTTTAAGACCATGGTAGGGTTTTTTGAAGTTGATTGTGGTTTTATATTATTTATTGTTATTTTATTACAGCCCTTATTCTCTACACTTTTATACACACTCCCAAAATTCTTACATTTTCTTTTATTTAATTTTAAGAGGCAGTCGGTTTTTATCATCAAAATCAAAGTAGCACGTTCTCCATATTGTTGATACTACATTGTAGAAAACTTTCACATGTTAGAATATTTAAGTGGAGCGTGTTGCTCCGAAACATTATGTATGAAAATGACTAGAATTGTTTGCTGTTAAAAATGGAGTCATTCCACTACTGCCACCCTCACGCCTTGTATTAGTGAGATGAAATGTAAAATGTAATATTTTTGATTTTGAAAATAAATGTGCGTGTTTTCTCGGGCTGGGTGGGGGTGCTGTCGTGGCGACGGGGTCATCATTGGAACCTGAATGTCTTTGAGACGGGACAGGTAGTTACACTTTACCCTACTGATGTACATGGACCCAAATACGCCATATTCTCAAGAAAAAGGCAATACAACAATGGCAACACAGATGGGATACAACTAGTAAAGGTCGCCATACATATGCAATTCTACCAAAGGTTAATGTTAATAGATGCAAAACGGACTTCTTCATTAACCAATTCTATACCTCACATGGTATATTCCCAATGCACCAACACAACTTCTTCGGCGCTAATATTAAGTGCCCATTCGATGATTCAATTGGTACTTTATATCACTATATCTATGACTGCGAGGAATTTAATCAACTTCGTATAACAAACCTTCCCCCCAGACTAGCAGACAAAACCCTTAGTGAACTATTAAACGAAAATAAAAATTATTTGTTTTTCAAAACAGTAATTAAGAAGTTAATGGATAAATTAGAAATTTAGAAGCCAAATGGGAAAACGTAATATGCAAAACAGAACGTATTAAAGTGTCCACTAGAACTTAGTTCTTGTATTGTTATCATGTTAAATATCTATTGTTTCGGTATGTAACATCTTGAACATTCACCATGAACTCTAATGGTAAAGATTTACGAACAATAACCGATTCAATTTGATACTTTAAAGATGTATCTAACGCCAATGTGCGTTACATATAATGTGTAGAAAATACAAATTGAACAAAATTTCGACTGCCTGTAAATAAGTTCAAAATTCTCTCCATTGCCCACATAAGGGTGTGACATATTTTATTTTATAAATGTATAAACTGTGTGGAATGTTAGATCATTATAAGATAAATTGTAAAATAGGCCGGTCTCCAAAGATTGTATATTGCAGACTAATGTAAATAATGTTGAAAATGTTATCTGTACAAACAAAGGAGTATGGAGCTCCACAACAAAACATAATGTCTAAATAAAGGGCTCGATGAATGTAATCGACCAGCCCCAATGTAAAAATCGGCCTGTAAAACTTTTTTTGGAAAAAATAAATTAACTGTGGCTTCTCTTGTTGCTGGGCGGGGCTGCTGTCGTGGCGGCGGAATCATGCAGTCAATCCCCGAATGTCCTCGAGATGGGTCGGGGTCTTACACCTTACCCTACTGATGTGAAGGAGAACGTGCTGAGTTTCGACCGATGATGTTGTGTTTGTTTTAAGCTCCGCGATTGAAAGTGCTATTTTAGTGTTTTTACCATACTTTTTGAAAAGATTTCGAGTTCCATTTTGTTATTATTCAATGGAGAAAAATTAGCTCTTTCGTTTGAGAGTAGTTTCGGAAAAATCGGCCAAGATTTACCAGAGTTGTGACGGAAATTCTACAGATTTTCACCTCTTTCATTCATCATTTCGAAAGTAGGCTTACGGGACTATGAGATGCCATTGATTGAAGACACAAGACTCTGGTAAAGTCTTCAAATATTACTCAAAGACGTATTTTGTCCTTCTTATTATCGTTACATACATTACTTTACTGTATATCATCTCCATATGAACTTTAATGTGGATTTATATCATGTCTTAATGCCATTTTCGGAGATCAAACTTACCGCCAAAGTCTACTAAACCAACGGCCAAACAGTACTTTTACAAGAAGAAATTTACTATTTCAGAGTAGTGTATATTACTTTTATATGTTCTGTATTATGCTATACTTATATTAAGTTAAATTAGATTACATATCTCGCATATTTCTACTGTGAAAACAATATCCTACTGCTGATTGGCGAAAAAAAAATTTCGAATTGCATTACTATTACCACAGAATTTCATATCAAAACATTTTATAATTTACATATATCCTGCGTTTATTACCCTACATAAACTTCTTAAACTAATTATCACAAATTTAAATGTTTTAAACACAGCGTAACTATATTTTTCTTCGAATTCTATTTATTGCGTAGGCTTCTACATTGAAATTGCCAAACAGTTGGCGATTATATCAATTTTCTCACTCTCAGTTTAGGAAATTGCAAAAACTCATGTTTTTATGACTATCATTACTCTTCTATGTCAAGTCTATGGCTTTTTTAAGATTTTAACACAGAACTACTCTTTGATACTTCAATCATCCTACTTATTAATGTTATTTCTTTCACGGTTCCTTAGGAACCTTAGATTTAGCTTTGTTACGTATATTCACACAGGAATACTCTCTTATGTTAGCTAAGTGGAACTTTTGAAAGATTGTAGGCAGTTTACCTCTGCTGGAAAATATATCATTGTGGTTAGTATTGGTTTTCAGATTGCAGTTGGAGCCATGGACTACATATATATATACTGCTTTGGCATACTTTTAGAGTAGAGAATATATATTTTTGTACTTCTTTTCAGCTATTGTCGCCATAATATTATTATATGGATTTAATATATACACTTGTGATAAATTACTCATTTGGGAGAATTTAGGTGGAGTGCTAATCTCCTTTGTTAATTGTATGAGACTTTGAGACTCTAGGTACAGAACAACTCTGCTGGGATACGGACAGTTTTACTCTTAAGTGTCTTTTAAAGCATAGTATTAAACCATTACAGATAGCAATACTCTTATGTTATGGTGATCGCTTATCAGGTAAGTTTGATATATGAACTTTTGGGTCATTGACTTATGTTTTCAGACAATTTGTATCGCCTTAGTTATTGAGTGTATTTAACTTGTAAATTACTTTGTGCCATAATTTTGCTAAGTGAGAATACTAGTGTAAGAGGATTGCGGTGATTATCGCCAACTGAGCAAAGAGTTTATATAGTATTAGGCTAAACACGCAAATAAGAAAATTGCTAAAGTCATATTTTGTATTATTTTTTGACGCCAAATTTGGCGAAATAATTCAACTCATATACCATTGTAAAATTTGGGTTTTTTGATAGAGTTTTCTTCTGAGATTTATTTTATTGAAAATTTTTAGTGCCAAGTTTTGTCGCCAAACCAATATTTTAAAATAAGGCGTATCTTAGGCCAGGTTAACAGATTATTGGGATCACCTCACTACATTTATTACTTAGGACTACACTTTTGGCCTCGCCAAGTTTGACGCCAAATTGGCGACTTTTTTAACTTTTTACTAAAATTGGTCAGATTACGCATTTTGGTCATCACAATCCATTTTTGTTGGAATTTTTTCTCGCCAACAACGCCAACTCTAGTTTAAGCTGTTTGTGATTAGTTTGTACGTGAGACTAGAATAAACTTTGCCACTACTTAACTTAGGACGCTCTATTAATCATCGCCAAGTTTTTCGCCAAATTGGCGACTTTTTAAATTTTTTCTTAAAATCTGCCAAACATCGTTTTTCGACCTACATTTTTCATTTCTATATGTTTTTACACTCGCCAAACATGTTTTTCCTTGTAATTCGGTATTTCTAATACACACGGACGTTCCATGAAAAATAACCAGCGATCTACGACATCAAAACCTTGGGAAAATAAGTTAAAATTATTGTATATTGATAGTATCTTGTATAATTGTTTGATATAATGTTAATCTAGAAAATTTGCAATGTTTTTAGTACTTTAAAATACTTTTTTACTGTGTTCATTTACATTGGCACTGAACGACGAACTAGTCGCCAAACTAATACTCTTTGTGAATCTTCTTGGATCACTGGAAATTAACATTATAACTTTAAATTCCTGTTAATACCTTCATATCATTCTATAGTGCATTGATATATATGTTTATTAGTTCTAACATTACTTGAAACAAACTTTTCTTGTGTATTTCTAACCGTGTTCGATTGCATTGGCGACGTCTATTTTAAAATTAACACCAAACAACGGTTTTTGTATTTCTTAAAGTATGGTTATAATATTTTATGTGATCAATTTTACTAAACTGTTCACAACATTCCTGTAGATTAATCACCGGAGAACGTTTTATACATCCTATTTACATTAAATTCAACTGATATTACACTTCGGAATCTTATGAATACTGACTCTTGGCGTCAAAAAACTGAGATCTCCATTGAAATAGCATTGAGACTTAGATTAGGCTAGGTTTCTATTGTGAAAGACGTACACTTTTTTGATTAGATTTAGTGTATTGTAATATCATTACTCTTCTCTACTAATCCTATGGCATTTTTAAGTTTTGTGGACAGTTTGACTCACTGTATCTGCTTAAATTGAGCATACTTGATTTTAATATAACACCACGGTTCCTAGGGAACCTTAGTTTTAGACCGGCCACAGACACATTACGACAGGAATACTCTACTGTGTTAAATGAAGCTGTTATTTGTACTACTACAGACTGACTGATTCTGTTAAGACTTTTGGCTTTCTATGAAATTTTGTGACAGATGGCGCTTTCAAGATGTTTTTGGAGCCAGAGTTACCAGAAGTAGGATATAAGTAAGTGTTTGATTTTGATAGTTATAAAGATTTGTTACCGCCAAATTGCACTTTGAAAGAGATATGGTATATACACTGTATTTCATGTTTCATAGGAGTTATTAGGTAGAGTGTTAATCTTCAATGCTTTTACTATGTGTTTGTGAAACTTTATATACTGAACAACTCCTCAGTTTCTACGGACAGTAAGACTCTTTAGTGCTAAATTAAGCTGAACTTGTAAAGTTTACGGACTGAAGAACTCTTTTATAGATTTATTATTGACGCCAATGTGTGATATATCAAAGGTTTGCTGAACTAGTCAATGTTATAATTTTTTATTTTCTTACCCAGTTCAGGAGTGTTACAGCTAACGTTGATAGAGTATCAGAAGCTTATTTAAGGAAATGATGTGTGTTACCATTGCCAAAGTCTTATGTGAGGCCATTTTGGTTGCCACGCTTGGCTAGATGGTTCATAGATAGGATTTGCTGCTTAGTACAGATACATATTAGTATTGTTACAGGATTTGTATTCAAGGTCTAATAGCTATTAAGTTTTACTTAACATACAAATTTTATTATTAAATGGAAACTTCACCAAGTTTTATCGCCAATATATGATTGTCGATCAATAGTTAACGTTTAGTCCACTAAACCTTAAATTAGGGTTAGGCATATAAATTATCAAGTAGCTCGCCAATCCGCCAAATTTTTCGAAAACTTGGCGACATTTTAAACTTTTTCAAAAAATCGCCAAAACCCATTAAAAACTGTTTTGCACTCAAATAAGGCATAAATTTTGATCGCCAACACTGCCAAATACTGATTTTAGGGTATTTAGTTGTATCTTTTAAATCATTGAGTTCCCATATCGGTTGGGATTTAGAATCATAGGCGGGTAGCTTTTGGCGACTTTTTCGGGCGATTCACTTCTCAATATGGGAATAAAGGGACGATTGTTTACAAATATGAAAGGATAAGAATTTGCGGGATTGGTTCGGAAGGTCACGTGACTTCCGGGCTTAAGAATTTCCGTGATTGGTTTAAAGAGTGACGTGATGTTTTAGCGGGAAGAATTAAGAATAAGAATATTCTATTCGAATAGAATTCGGACGGTGTTAGTGTTGGAATTTTTAAGTAGATTTTTAAACTGCTTATATCGTTGTTTAATGTAAGTACCCTTTATTGCTTATTGGTATGGCTAGCAAATGTGGTTTAGTTGAAAGAATAAATTCTTTTTTTTTATCAGATATATGTTGATAGTTTGAAAGATGATGTTAGCAATATGTCAAAAGGTGGGTTTGTTAGGAACGAGTTATGAATGTCCCGTGTGTAAGACGGAAATGAAATTGGTAAAAAGTGTGCATGTGAAGAATGATAAGTGGCAGTGGACGTGTCGAAACGAAGGTGAAAATGGACATCGTGTGCGTAGGAGTATTAGGAAGGGTACATAGTTGTTTCTAAATATTTTTTGGTTACAGCTGTTCTTTGAAACATTTCGCCATTGCCCGGTGCTCAAAGCGATGAGTAGCCCAAAACGACTGCCCGAAGGATTGCCTGTAAGCACCATGATCGACTGCCCGAAGGGGGTCACGGATGTGATCCTGAGTAGTCGGAGGCCGCAGACCACAAAATCGACGGCAGGAGCCTGTGACTTTAAGCGCGCGGAACGCGTGTGCGCTTAAGAGTGCCATCGAAATGCCCCAAACGACGGCCGGATTTGCCTGTAAGCACCATGATCGACAGCCCGAAAGGACATTGTTACATTCGCCATAGGCGCCGAACTGCCGCCAACAGCCCAATAAAAAGCTCTAGTGCGATGTTAACTAACCAAAACAAAGTTTCGAAATCAATTTTAAACCGTCGCCATTAGCCCATTGTGGAGCTAAAGTGCGACGATATTTCATTCAATCGTGCAGACGTAATAGAAATCCTTCGAAATGAATTTTGAACCGTCACCGATAGCTCATTACACAGTAGAAGTCATCCGATCAATCAACCAATCAATAATCCGATTGTGATTCGGAAATAAGACACAACGCTCAAGTTGTTAACTGTAATTGTTGATTTAACCGGAAGTAACCCTTTACATCAGAAAAGAAAGAGGCGTGCGCTCCGTATCGGTTCATTTGGCGTCTACTTGAAAACACAGCCAAATCCGCCTATGATTGTAAGTCTTTACTAAACCTTAAATTAGGGTTAGGCATATAAATTATCAAGTAGCTCGCCAATCCGCCAAATTTTTCGCCAACTTGGCGACATTTTAAACTTTTTCAAAAAATCGCCAAAACCCATTAAAAACTGTTTTGCACTCAAATAAGGCATAAATTTTGATCGCCAACACTGCCAAATACTGATTTTAGGGTATTTAGTTGTATCTTTTAAATCATTGAGTTCCCATATCTCTAATTCAAGTCCATGCACATACATACAATTTCCTTTCTGTAGCCAACTTGGCGACTTAGTTCAAATTTTGTAATTCAATTTTAGGGTGATCAAATTAACCAGCAAGCTTCGGGCGTATATATTTTAGCAGCCAAACCCGCCAAATTTGGCGACTTTTTTATTTTTCACCAAAATCATCGTTAACACGTTTTGCACACTGTTTTTGATACTTTCAAGTCTTAAGGTCACTTGCACATATAGTGCCAAACCTAGAACGCTTCACAGAATATCAGGTCAGTGTAATAGGTGAGAGAACGGTTTGTTAGACTATGTCGGAATCAAGCTTTCTTACAGTTATAGAGGACACTCCAACGTCGGGGGAACACATTAATCCGGCATCGGATAGTTCCCAAGTAGATAACACATTGTTTGAAACTTTCTTGGACATTAACAAGCCGGTCTGGAACAGTTTTCAGCGTATCACAGAACTCATTAGTTCACAAAAACTTGGCAAACAGAACGCTACTATAGTTCTGAGGGAACTGACTTCTCTTATGGCACAATTACACATTTATGCATCGGAAAACGATAAACTGCGCTTCGAACTGGAAAAACAAAAACTTGACTCGCTACCAAAACATAACACAACAACTTTTAACGAGTCATACGCGACCAAGGCGGGTAAATATATAAACGAGAGTCAAATTAATGAGCAGACCCAGTCAAGAAAATTCACAAGAGAATTTACTGCTACTAAGACACCTGACCCGGTACTGCTTATTTATCCTAAGAACCCTGAGTCATCACATGCAAACATACAAACTGAATTGCTTAAACATGTCAATCCACGTCAGCTTAACATTCAGGTGAAAACGATTAGGAACATGGCAAAAGGTGGAGTAAAGATTTGTTGCAGAACTAAAAATGAAGTTGAGGTCTTAAAAGAAAATATTTTGAATACCAGCTTAAAACATGACTATGACATTGTCACACCTAGAATCCGTAATCCCCGTATCATTTTGTACAATGTACCGAGTTCTTACGACAGCCAGTCTCTTCTTCAAGAGATCCTGGCCCAGAATCCTAGTATAGAGGTTGGTTGGTTGGTTGGTTGGATGGTGTTTACTGGCACAAGAGCCAAACTGGCTAAGCTGCGCCAAACATTGATATAGTTACGAATCTTTAGACATTTAAATATACTTTACTAAACCAGTGTCGTATAGAAATTCGAACAAGTTTGGGTGCGGATCATCAATTATTAAGTCTTTTAAGATGGGATTTGCAGTTCCGAAATATTTTATTCTCTCATTCTTAAAGTTGGGACAAATACACATAAAATGTTTAACAGACAGAACACAGTTACACCGGAGACATGTCGGTGTCGGTTCAGAAACTAAAAGGTGCTTGTGGGTCAATCGGGTGTGGCCTATTCGAAGCCTTGTCAGGACAACATCATTTTTCCTATTACAAGTTGTATTTTTACTAGCTTTTAGTGTTGGTTTTAAAGAATGCAATTTATTACTTGTTTGGGTACCCCAATGAACTTGCCATACTGAATCATGTGCTTGTTTAACTGCCAGTTTTGAATCTTCGAGAGGTACAAAGTTATATGAATTAATATGCGCATGTTTTGCTGCAGTATCCGCTTTGTCATTTCCATGAATACCGACATGGCTAGGTATCCAACAAAGAATGACATCAAAAGATTGATCTTTGAGGCTATTATACGTTTCAGCTATTTGCAAGACCAAAGGGTGGCTTTTACATGATATGTTTTGCAAAGCTTCAATGCTGCTCCTTGAATCGGTGTACAAAATAAATTTTTTGTACGAAAAGCGAGACAATTTCTTTAAAGCTACATATATTGCATATATTTCCGATGTAAAAACGGAACAAAATGGATGCATTCTATTAGAAATTGTTAGCCTGTTGAAAACAGCAGCCGATCCGACGTGGTCATTAGATTTAGATCCATCCGTAAAGATTGTGTGGTATTCTCCATACTGTTGTCTGTGTAAATAAAACATCTGGTTAAAAACAATATGAGGCGTAGAGGGCTTGTGAAATTTAGTAAAATCATTAATAAATGATAGGTTAGTATCACTCCAAGGTGGAGGTTCGTTCCCTCTGCAAAGGACTGGAAAGTCGTCAATGTTATAAAATGTTAAAATTTGTCTAATTCTAAAACCAAATGTTGGTGTGAAAGATGGCCGAAATGCAAACAAGGCGCTATAAATGGGAAACATGACTTTGTTGAGCATGGGATGATTTTCGATGCTTTTGATTTTAAAAAAATAATTGACAGACAGTCTCTGCCGCCTATTTTCTAGAGACGGTTCGTTTGTTATTACATATAAACTTTCTATTGGTGATGTTCGGAACGCTCCACTGGAAATACGGATGCCTCGATGGTGAATCGCATCAAGTGGTTTCAAGTATGACTTGGCAGTAGAGCCATAAATCTCACAGCCGTAATCGAGTTTAGATCGTATCAATGCTTTATGAATTTTAAGCATTGACACTTGATCTGCCCCCCATGACGCATGTGACAAGACCTTTAGAATATTAAGAGATAAGTTACATTTTCTTTTTAAGTTATTGATGTGAGATTTAAAATTAAGCTTTGCATCAAAAATTACACCTAAAAATTTAAATTCTGTCATCATTGGAATGAGTCGTCTATTTAGAAAAATATCAGGATCGGGATGCAGTCCACGTCTCCTGCAAAAATGGACACCAACAGTCTTTTCGGCAGAAATTACAAACCCATTGAGTTTTGTCCAGTTAGTTATGTTAGTGATGGCAGTATTTAATTGTCTTTTAATGAATCCCATGTCCTCTCCCGCACAATGAATCTGAAAATCGTCTACAAAAAGTGAGCCATGAACATATGGAGGAAGCTGATGGATAATGCCGTTAATTTTTATGATAAATAAAATAACACTCAGGACGCTACCTTGCGGTACGCCTTCGTCTTGGTTAAAATATTCTGATAAAACATTATCAATTCGAACTTGAAAAGTTCTTGTCCTTAAAAAGTTTTCTAAAAATATAGGGAGATTACCGCGCAGACCGATCCGGTGAATGTCACGCATAATGCCATATCTCCAAGTTCGGTCGTACGCTTTCTCCATGTCAAAAAATATCGATATTAAATGTTTTTTGGACACAAATGCCTCTCGAATTGAAGATTCCAGTTTCAATAAATTGTCTAGGGTGCATCTCCCACGTCTAAAGCCGCTTTGAAATGAGGAAAACCATTTTTGTTCTTCTAAAATATGCAGTAATCTTCTATTGACCATTCTTTCCATAAGTTTGCATAAGCAGCTTGTAAGGGCAATGGGCCGGTAGTTGGTTGGTTGCTGAGGGTCCTTTCCCTGTTTCGGAATAGGAACAATCACAGCCTTCGTCCAAGCAGATGGAAATACATTGTCATGCCATATTCTATTGAACAAAATTAGGAGAGTGAGAAGTGAATCGTCATCCAGATGAGTTAACATTCGATTATGAATTCCATCGGGACCAGGTGAGGTAGGATGAGATTTTTTAAGTGCATATTTTAGTTCATGTATTTTAAAATCACAGTTATAAATTTCGGGTGTAGAAGTCCCGAAATTTAACGTCTTTCGCTCTTCTTTTTGTTTATAAGGGATAAAATCGCGAGGGTATGACGCTTCAGATGATACTTCGGAAAAAGCTGCACCAAGCGTGTCTGCTATACCCTTCGCATCAGAGATGATTTGTCCATTATAATTAAGAAATGAAAATGATCTATGAATATAGTTGCCGGTAGCTTTACGAACCCTGTTCCAAACAGTCTTAGAAGACACGTGACCCTCAATACTGCTTACAAATTTTATCCACGATTGTCTTTGGGATTGCCTTCTGATACGACGAGCCACAGATTTCGATTTTTTAAATGATGTTAGGTTTGCCTGAGTTGGGTATTTACGGAATTTACTCCAAGCTTTTTTCTGGGCCTTGTAAGCAGCAGCGCAGCTTTCGTTCCACCACGGCTTCCATAATTTTGGGAGTTTTCCAGATGTTTTTGGTATTGATGTTTCAGCTGCTATAATGATGGCGTTCGATATTGTGTCGACAGCAACATCAATATCTGCTATCTCTGCCATATCCAAGGTCAATTTGGAACAGGACTCGAAAAGTGGCCAATCAGCTTTGTCAAATATAAAGTTAATGGGTCGTGATAGGGATGCAACATCGTTAGCGGAGTATGTTAAAATGATAGGAAAGTGATCGCTATTGTGCAGATCTTTGTCGACATTAAAGTTCCATGCTGTAGCAAGTGAAGGTGAACATAAAACGAGATCTAGGTTCTGAAAAGATCTTGTCGGCTGATGAAAATACGTAAAACTTGTGTCATTTAAAATACATAAATTGTGATCAGAGATTATTTTTTCAATTTGAAGACCCCTCGTATTATTATCTCGACTGCCCCAAATCACATTATGGCCATTCATATCTCCAAAAAGAATGAATGGAGCCGGGAGTTGGTTAACAAGCCCATCGAGTTCCATTTGTCTAACAATAGTACTTGGAGGTAGGTAAATGGAGCATATTGTCAATATTGTTTTAATTTGTATTTGAACGGCCACTGCTTGTAGTGCTGTATTTAATGTTATGTGTCTAAAAGGAAAAGAACAAGAGTGCATTAACGCAACTCCACCTACAGCACGTGTGTTTTGAACGTTGTCCTTCCTGGTAAAATTATACTGTTTAATTCTAGTGTCTATTGTTGGTGTTAGGATTGTTTCTTGTAATCCTAAACAGACAGGCTGATATGTGTTTATTAGGTTTTTTACATCATCGATGTGGCTTCTATACCCATGGCAGTTCCACGATATAAGATTTATGGCCATTTTATTTTGGGGCAGTTCGGAGGCTTTGTAAAGAATTTGGACGGTTGTACAAGGTTTGGAGGAGTCTCCATACCTTTCTCGACCTCCATCTCTCCATCATCAGATACCTCTTCACTACTTTCTTCACTGCTAACATGCACTTTTTTAGTTATTACTTTTTCTTTTTCTAATACAATTTTTTGTTTTTTTACCGAGACGTCTTCGGAACGATTAGTTCTCGATTTCGGTCCCGGTTTTCTAGCTTTAGATGCTGCAGGTGCTTTGGCTGTACTAGTGCTAGGTTGGTTAGTTTTTTTAAAGTTTTCTTTAGAGTATACTACTTTGTTGGATGCAGTATTGGCAACTTTAAAGTTTACATTTGGGTTTGATTGAAACATGGCTGGAATCTTACTTTGGATTGGTTGACTGTTTGTATTTTTAAATTTTGTAGGAATAATCACCTTCATTGCACCTTCTGTACCAGTTTGAGTCATTACTTCGACGTTATCAGTTTGGGTGGTAATTGTTGAAAAGGATTTAACGGCTTTTACAGCCTCTGCATAGGAAGTATTTGGGCGTGGGGAACGGCTTTCAACTATTTTTCTGGCTTCGGGAAAGGATATATTTTGGTTCATTTTTACAGTTTGGACTTCTTTTTCTGAGATAAATTTCGGACAACGTCTTGAATACGAGGGATGGTCTCCTTTGCAATTAGCACAGCATTCCGGGTTGGTACAGTTAGTACTATCGTGGTTAGTATCATCTTGGCAGACTTCAGAGCAGCGAGCGCAAACTGGAGCTTTTGCCTTACAAGCGAATTTAGAATGCCCAAATCTCTGGCAGCGAAAACAGCGCAGAGGATTTGGTATAAACGGTCTTACATTACATCGAAGATATCCAGCTATTATTTCTTTAGGCATATTTGGGGTATTGAAAGTTAATATTACATGGTTAGTGGGTGTAGGTGTTCCGTTTCTGTTTATTGTTATTCTTTTTGCGTCGCATACTTTTTGGTTTTTAAGTTCTTCTTTAAATTCTTCGTCTGATACCATTACAAGTTCAGGATTGGAAATGACACCTTTGGTGTAATTAAGGGTCTTGTGGCCAAATGCCTGAACTTGAACATCACCGAAATTTTTAACTGCCAAGAGACTTTTTGATTGTTTTTCATTTGCTGCTTCAATTAACAGATCGCCATTTTTTTGTTTTCTGATGTTTTTAACAATTCCAGCCACATTTCTTATATATTTTTCAATCAAAAAAGGGGACATTTTAATAAATAGGTTTTCTTCACTTTTCATTACTATAAATAGAGGTAAGTACAATTCATTTGTGTTAGTTTCAGTGTTAGGGGTTGGTGGGTTTAAGGCCATCACCAGGGCACTCGTGTTGGAATCCATAAAAGGAAAAGGTGTTCATCACGGTGGCCCCACACCCACCATGGAGCCCCACACGGGAAGGCAGTTACCGGCTCTGGAAAAATAAACAAAAAGCACTAAAACAAAAATAAACCCAGCCTCGGCACACACCTTAAGGTACCACCGTGGTATAGTGCTACAGCTTCGGAGCGTGATCCGCCAGTTCACCCAGGGCACTCCTAACTGCAGCACTAACCCTTAAATGCCAAATTCCAGTGAAGCCCGGCACCACAAAAGAATATTGTGGTACCGGACTGCAGTGTCATTAGGCGAGCCGATTGACCGGAAGCGGGCTCACTCCGGCCGCTCGTCTACGGAGAAGCATGGACCAAAGGGCACGCAACAGCGCCCCCAGGAACTTAACCCCGTCCTGATATGGGGCGCCGCAGGAACCCCAGGACTCCACTTTCCCCCGATACGAGTCGCCGCACACGGCAAACATGCGGGTCATAAAATGCGACACTGTAAATAATAAAACAAACTAAAGAAGAGTCCAAATTAAACACGTCTATTGCAAATAAGAGAATACCAAAAAATATACCAACGCAAAAAGAAACCAAAAGTAAATTAAAAAATCCATAAAACGAAATGAGGAATTGCGAATCGTACCATCAACAAAAAACTAACAAAATTATATATAATTAGGGCCGTCGCAAAAAGGAAAGAACGAAATATGCTAGGCCCAGCTAGGGTACCTCGGGGTTGCCAAGCCCGTACTCACAAGATGTGAGCCCCCTGAGGGGCTAGTATAGAGGAAGAACATTTGAAAATACTGTTTCCATTAAAGGGAAGAACGGAAAATGAAAACCATTGGGTATTTGATACTAACCCAAAAACTTTTAAAACCCTTATGAAAAATCAAAAGATCTTTCTAGACTGGAGAGTACTCTACATTAATGAGTTCCTAAGAGAAACAAGGTGTTTCAATTACAATCGATTTGGACACCAAGCCAAAGATTGTCAGGCATGCAAAACATGCTCACACTGCTGCTCTACAAACCACGATAGATCGTCTTGCAATGAACTACATTGCTGCATAAACTGCGTAGAGAACAATACAGCTTTTAACACTAGATTTGAGGTGCACCATCCTCCCACTAGTCGCTCGTGTCCTTCGCTTAAAAGAGAAATAGAGAAAATAAGAAGCAGGATCACTTATGTCTAAACTAAAATTTTTACACTTAAACTTGGCGCACTCCAGAGTGGCAAATTTGTCGCTCTCTCAATACCTTCTTGAACAGGACATCGACATTGCAGGCATAAACGAACCCCACTTTTTCCAAACTGACATTACGGGTTTCGATTCGTCATTACAGAAAGTTCACTCTCAGAAACAACCACGCTCCGGGTTAGTCTTTAAAAAGAAAATTGATTTTTTAGTCCTAAAAGTAACAAGAGATATAACAGCGGTCACTCTATCTACAAAAACTGGTGAGCTACTGGTTATTTCAGCTTACAGTTCGCCGAGCGAATCATTGGAAGACACGTTGTCAGAACTTAATCACATCCTTGACTCTCACAGACAATATCCAGACATTATCATTATGGCAGATCTTAACGCTAAGTCTTCGTTATGGGGCGGAAAACAACTTGATCGACGTGGAATTAAACTCCAAAACTTTCTACTTTATCAACATTTAGAGATCATTAACCAACCCCATAGCCCACCGACGTTCAACTGCACAAGAGGCAAATCCTGGATAGACATTATAATGGTCCGCACTGCTCGCCTTCAAGATTATGTAAATTGGTCTGTAGATGACACAGAAACGCTATCGGACCACAGCATTATTACCTTCGAAATAAACACGAACACTACAGATATAGATCATACGCCATGTCGGTCGGACACTTATAAATTTAAAAGTATGGACCATAGCATTTTAAAATTGGAACTTGACTCCATAGTAATGAGCACAGACATCACCAAAAACGACATTGATAAAAATGTGCAAGCAATTACGCATCTTTTGGTAGAGGCATGTAAAAAATCTAAAAAACCTAGCAATATCTCGAAAATAACATACCCGAAAACTCCATGGTGGAACACGCATCTAAGAATACAAAGGTCAAAAACGAGAGCATTTCGCAGAGCAGCCCAATCAACAGTAAATGCACAAGAAAGAATTAATAAAAAGATACTTTACAAACAGCAGCGGGCGATTTATAGAAAAATGCTGAATTGTGCAAAAAAATCATCATTATCAAACTTTTTGCACTCCATTACCAAAGACACTATTTTCAGCAAAAACTCAAAATACATGATCTCAGGAAAACCAACTAACCTAATGCTCTCATCGATTTACAAGACTCCGCAACTTATGACATCAACACATGAGCAAACGATTCTTACTATTCTTCAACATCACTTCAAGACTGTTCAAGACATCCCACGTAATCACCTCCCTTTGCGCATACAGTACGAAAGACCATTCACAATTGAAGAAGTAAAATGGGCTGTTGAAAACATGAAAAATGGTAAAGCCCCAGGCCTCGATACTAGAGATTTTCAAATATACCACTAGAGATTTTCAAATATTACTCACTGGAACATCCTGAGTGGTTTTTGGAAATTTTCAACCAGTGCCTCCTTCAGTCTACCTTTCCCAATACATGGAAGACTTCGAAAGTAATCCTAATACCTGAGCCGGGTAAGGATCTTCAATTGTGCGGCGAATCCTACCGACCAATCTGTTTGCTGTCAAATTGGGGGAAGATTTTTGACAAGATGATCACGAATAGACTCCATCACATCATTCACACAAGTGTTAATTTCAGCAACAATCAGTTTGGATTCATACCAGGTAAAGGTGTTCTTCATGCCCTGGCAAAACTGCAACAAGAACTTCAAACAAATAAACAAAATGAAGTGCACACAGCCTTACTATCGTTTGATATCAAAAATGCCTTTAATTCTATACACTGGGAAGATATTTTACAGGTGCTCTCTTCATATGAACCATCTCAACAATTTATGTCACTTATACGGAACTACTTTGCCAACAGAACGGTTTCTTTCATATCCTACTCTACCACAGTTTCACTTGGCTACAACTGTGGAGTTCCACAGGGAAGTAATTCAGGCCCCGTATACTGGCTCTTAGTGGCTAACACACTATTACGCGCATATCAGCACTCAAATTCCCCCTATTCAGGAATACTTTTGGCTTTTGCGGATGACTTCCTATTTATACTTAGTGGAAAAACAAAGGCGGAAATACTTCTAAAAATAAATCATGCCACAAACTTCATTTACAACTGGTGCTCTGACTTCCACCTGGACCTCAGTGTCAACAAAACACAACTTATGATTATCCCATACAGAAAGGACCCCAAATGGTGCCTCACAATCAAACTAAGTAATAATATGACGTTCAAGAACACACGAACTATAAAGTATTTGGGCTTAACCCTCGACTCAGGTATGACTTTTGCTCCACACCTGCTAACACTAAGAGAAAAAACACATAAATGGGTGCACAAAACGGCTAGGATAGCACGACCCACATGGGGCCTCTCGGGAGCAGTACTAAAGCAACTATATTTATTAGTAGTGGAAAAAATAATACTCTATGGTTGTGAGATTTGGTATTCGGGTAGCCAGAAACAAAAAATTAAACTACTTCAGATTCAAAGATCCATTCTCATCTTTATCACCAAGTGCTACAACACTACTTCAACGGATACACTACTGGTCCTAGCAGGCATTTTGCCTATTCATATCCAGGCGTCATGCCTTCAAAGTAAATTTAAGGCTAAAATCCTTAAAGAGTCGATAAACTTCTATGATCTTAGGATTAATAAGTCAGACATTCCAACGCCGCAAAAGAATTGTGACCCACAAGTGCTTTACTCTATCTCATACGACCATTTACCTCCTACAAATATAGGCATGGAAATCTTTACAGACGGGTCTAAGAAGCCATCCGGTAACTCTACTAAGGTAGGTTGCTGTTTTATAGTCTTTAACAACACGAACCTTGTTTACTTTAAACAATCCCGCTTGTCGGATCATGCCTCGGTCTACCTCGCTGAACTATTTGCAATACGCATGGCTTTCAATTGGGCCCAATGTCATCTCCATCAAGGCACTACATGTCACGTTTTCTCAGACAGCTAATCCACATTAAAAAGCCTGGCACAAGTACAATCGGCTCATCCCTGGATTTCGGAAATTAAATTGATCCATAAGAAACTTGCCTCAAAAAATACAACCATAAAAATCCACTGGACAAAAGCCCATGTGGGCACCTTAGGTAATGAAGAAGCAGATGAAATCGCAAAAGAAGCCACTCTACTTCCACAAATAGACTGCACAGTTCAACTAACTTGGTTGCAAATCAAAAATTTAATAAAGAAACACAGTATTAAAAGGTGGCAATATGATTGGAATATATCCATAAAAGGAAGATTTACACACGAACTACTGCCAAAAGTTTCGACCAACATTTGCTTTTCAGACTTTTACCAAAACCAATTTCTTTCGTCCCATGGAGTCTTTCCGGCCCATCAGGCACGGCTGTTCAATGGAAATAATATTTGTCCCTACGACACAGAAGAAGGAACTCTAAAACATTGTGTGTATGCTTGTGGAGAATCTGAACACCTGCGCGTACAGTATTTTCCTCCCAACTACGCGGCGCTACCATTGAATAAACTTCTTCTTCAAAAACACCATGTGCCATTGCTCCAAGTGATTATCAAAGCCCTGATGGAAAAAATGAACATATATAAAAAAAAAACACTTTATTTCGCCACCCTACACTAATTGTTTCACTTTAATATATACACAAAACTAAGCGTGCTCATTTCCAGTAATAATTAACTCTACGTCCAGCTCCCTCCATGGAATAGGTAGTTTAACTGCTTAAATTTCACAACTTCGCTTTGGTTTGAGGTTGTTCAGTTGCTTTTGGCAATTTTAGACATTTTAAGTATTTTAGGTATTTTTTGTTTGTTTCAATAAAATATCTAAGTTTACACATGGGGTAATACTATGACGTCTGACGAATAACAATATTTTCTGTTTTACATATCCAAAGGAAATAACCATTATTTTGAACATTGTAAACCCCATTGTGTGTTTATGAGACTATTTTAGCTTCGCATGTTACAATGTCTAAGTTTAAAGTCGCATTTAAAATATCTAAGTTTTTATTTTTTTATAGCCCATATGGGTATAAATGGTGAAAGTATAAAAATTGTGTCAATGTAATTTATACAACCTGAAAGAGCGTGTTGCTCATATTCATTATTTGTCATAAAATTATGTGAAAAGAATTTGTCAAAGCCATTGTACTGTTTTGGCTGTGAAAACTATGTAAAAATTTGTATTTTGATGGAAAATAAAATTGGTGTTTGGTCAACTGGTCCTGTGGGTGGTGGCCTCGCGCGGCTGGTCCGCCTGCGGTTCCTAATCGGCTGGTTTGCTGTCGCAGCGATGGAGTCTCAGTCAAACCCGTATATCCCTAGGAAGAGGTCGGGGGATTAAACCTTACCCTACTGATGACCTAAGTGTAAAATTTTCCTTGTCAGTTATTTACTATTATTGCGTGGTTTATTATGAAAAATACTTTTAACAATGTCACCCTGGATCTTTGTGGGAATTTTTTTTTTTCAAGTGTCGTGTTGAACAGTTAATTTTAACCAATTTACTCGCATGTTCTCCATAAATCACACCAATTTGATCCTGTTAAAAATATAAGACTACAATTTAAATTTGATTTTCAAAAATGTACTGTACGTGTTGTCCCCAAAAAAAATAATGTGAATATGTAAAATCATTGTGATTTGAAACTTAAAAGGCCGTTGCATGAAATAGCCTATGTAAAACATATGTAACCTTTTATTGGAGATTTAATAAAATATCTTGTGGTTTCTCTACGGCTGGGCGGGGTTGCTGTCGTGACGGCGAGATCGTGGTAGAAAACCCCGTATGCCCTCGGATGGGTCGGGGTGAGACAAACTTACCCTACTGATGAGGAGAACGTGCTCGGATTTTTCGATGACAGTTGCGTTTTATTTGAGCTCTTGCGAATTTCGATGTTTTTTGTCTTTAATGACCGTTTTTCGAATGTAACATAGTTAAAAGTAAATGGTTATGTAGGGAGAAAAAATCGCTGATTTCAACGAGACTAAAATTGGAAAAATCGGAGTTCATCGTCAAAAGATATTAAGGGAGACCCGAGCCCCAAATCCTAATTTGTTTATTAATGAATTCAGACATACCATTTTTTTTATATTATTAGAACATCTTTTTATAAACAATAATCAAAAACAAAAATATATTTAAAAAAAATATTTTTGTTATTTTTTGTATTTTTTAAGCTTTAAAAGACTTTTTTTAAAAACACTACTCCTCTTTTAATTTTTAATGTTTTTAATTTTTTTTAATTGATTAAATAACGTCAAGGTACATACTATAAACGTATGTATAGACTTTTGCAGATTTGTGTTTTAATTGTCTTCAAAAATTTATTTTAAGTTCAAAACCCAAAAAATATTCAATTTTTTAAGTTTAATAATTTGTAAAAAAATAATTTATAACTTAATTTAAAAAAGCTGTACATACGTTTATAAAACAAATATTAGAGCTTCAAAAACTATTAACAGATTAGTTTTAAGTTAATTATTAACAAAGCCTTAGCATTTTAAACGTGACCAAAATTTAAAAATAATATTTTGAGTAAATGACGATTGTTGGAGACGAAAAGTATATAGAGAGATGATAAATGGTATATAAACATCTAAACAAACATATGTTATGTTCCTTTTACCGTTTTGAAATTTTGTACACACCTTCTTAAGTACGTTTAGCATCGTTTTACGAAGAAAAAAAAATTTAGCAATTTTTCCGGATTTTGGGGCTCGGGTCCCCCTTAAAGATTTTCAACGAATCTCAACGAAAGAAAATGGCGATCTTGAAGAATGGAATTCTATGCTGATTGACAAACGATAAAAGCCATCAAAGCTACTTAAATTAACGGAACTTCATTGAACTCTGTGTTTTTATAGTTAAGTAAGTTGTTATAATACTTTGCATATATTTATATAGATGATTTAGTATATTTAAACGTATGTTCGTGTTGAATTCTGATTTGAACTGAAAGCTGAAACTATAGCGCCAAACGGCGATTTTGACATTAAGAAAAACAATAGTAATACATCTAATATTACATGTGTAGATACTAAAAACGGTTGGGATTTAGAATCATAGGCGGGTAGCTTTTAGCGACTTTTTCGGGCAATTCACTTCTCAATATGGGAATAAAGGGACGATTGTTTACAAATATGAAAGGATAAGAATTTGCGGGATTGGTTCGGAAGGTCACGTGACTTCCGGGCTTAGGAATTTTCGTGAGTGGTTTAAAGAGTGACGTGATATTTTAGCGGGAAGAATTAAAAATAAGAATATTCTATTCGAATAGAATTCGGATTTTGTTAGGTGTTGTGATTTTAAGTGTGGAGATTTTTAAACTACGTATGTCGTTGTTTTGTGTAAGTACCCTTTATTACTTGTTGGTATGGCTAGCAAATGTGGTTTGTTTGAAAGAATAATTTTTTTTTTATCAGATGTATGTTGACAGTTTGAAAGATGATGTTAGCAATATGAATGCGATTGACTGGTGTCGAAAGGAGGGTTTGTTAGGAACGAGTTATGAATGTCCCGTGTGTAAGAATGAAATGAAATTGATAAAAAGTGCGAATGCGAAGAATGATAAGTGGCAGTGGACGTGTCGAAAGGAAGGTGAAAATGGGCATCATGTGCGTAGGAGTATTAGGAAGGGTACATGGTTTGAATAGAGTAACTTGAGTTTGTCTGAAATTCTTTTGTATACTTTTTTTTGCTTAAGAGTGCCATCGAAATGCCCCAAACGACGGCCCGGAGGATTGCCTGTAAGCACCATGATCGACAGCCCGGAGGGGGTCACGGATGTGATCCTGAGTAGTCGGAGGCCGCAGACTACAAAATCGACGGCAGGAGCCTGTGACTTTAAGCGCGCGGAACGCGTGTGCGCTTAAGAGTGCCATCGAAATGCCCCAAACGACGGCCCGGAGGATTGCCTGTAAGCACTATGATCAACTGCCCGGAGGGGGTCACGGATGTGATCCTGAGTAGTCGGAGGCCGCAGGCCGGACACCACAAAATCGACGGCAGGAGCCTGTGACTTTAAGCGCGCGGAACGCGTGTGCGCTTAAGAGTGCCATCGAAATGCCCCAAATGACGGCCCGGAGGATTGCCTGTAAGCACCATGATCAACTGCCAGGAGGGGGTCACGGATGTGATCCTGAGTAGTCGGAGGCCGCAGGCCGGAGACCACAAAATCGACGGCAGGAGCCTGTGACTTTAAGCGTGCGGAACGCGTGTGCGCTTAAGAGTGCCATCGAAATGCCGCAAACGACGGCCCGGAGGATTGCCTGTAAGCACCATGATCGACAGCCCGAAAGGACATTGTTACATTCGAAATAGGCGCCGAACTGCCGCCAACAGCCCAATATAAAGCTCTAGTGCGATGTTAACTAACCAAAACAAAGTTTCAAAAACAATTCTAAACCGTCGCCATTAGCCCATTGTGGAGCTAAAGTGCGACGATATTTCATTCAATCGTGCAGACGTAATAGAAATCCTTCGAAATGAATTTTTAACCGTCACCGATAGCCCATTACACACTAGAATTCATCCTATCAATCAACCAATCAATAATCCGATTGTGATTCGGAAATAAAACGCAACGCTTAAGTTGTTAACTGTAATTGTTGATTTAACCGGAAGTAACCCTTTACATCGGAAAAGAAAGAGGCGTGCGCTCCGTATCGGTTCATTTGGCGTCTACTTGAAAACACAGCCAAATCCGCCTATGAATGTAAGTCTTTACCCTAAAAACACTTATTATCATTGTATTATATTGAAATATCGCCATATTTGTTAGTTGTTTGATGTTTTAAACAGATTTTGTGGTAGAAAAAAGTTCGTTAGACTTATTGGCTATCGCCAACAAATTAGAATTATCTGTGTTTTTGTACTTATTGTGCATATTTATTACTATAATCTTGTGAAATATCATGTTAACTTCAATACTATAAAGGATTATATAAGAATGGAGCGAAAAAATTGCTAGCATATAACAGTTTTTAAACTAAATTCAAAACTCCATAGGTTTCTACTATCAAATTGGCCTAATTTGGCATAATTTTATTAAATACAAGAGATTACTGGACACTATACTCTTACATGTTAAATCTATGGACAATTAAATATTTAAAGATAGTATACCTCTCAAAAAGTCATTGATAGACCTAATACACTGAAAACAGAAATACTCCTCTATGTTATTTGAGTTACGGACTGGAATTTATGATACAGGATAAATCCTTGTACAATTTGAATTTTTACTTACAATCTTAATATCTGTGTTATTACTACGGAGTTTTGGATTTTTATGCAGAGGACTACTCTCGCACAAATTTGGATTTCTAGATGAAGCAAAACTCTATAGTGTTATTTCAAGCGGAAAACTGAAAATATTTACACAGAAAGACTCCTGAACTGTGCATAGGAAATACATAATTGTAAGGTAGGATTGGTTGGTTGGTTGGTTTGTTAGGTTTTAGTGGCGCAAGGGCCAGTTTTGGCCATGCTGCGCCAAACACACGACTAATTAGTTCTTTGTTGCGATGCTTCTAATTTGACCATTTTAAAAAGTAAAAACGTTGTAAAGGGTAAAAATATATTTAGTACAACTGTAAAAGTTGACGATTTTGGTAAAAAGTTAAAAGAAAAATTTGAACGAATACAGATAATATAATTTATTAGATAACATAGTACAAGTTAAAAACCTAAATAATGAGGGATGCTTATGACAGTGAACGATGATGAAATTCGCGTTTTAATGATTTCAAGATTTAAATGATGAAAAATGAAAGTAAAATACATTTTAAAATATAGTCAATACATTTTAAAATATAAGAATTCGATACAAGTAGGTTTAAGAGTTGTTTTTTCTATGTTCTTTTTTATTTTTATGAAGGAAAACTGAACGGAGCTCGTCCTCCACGTCCATTTCCGATGCATCATATACGATGCAATCAGAGGAGTCAATAGTCCGACCAGCAGATTTTCTATTGCCCCTCTGTTTTACAGGTATTTGTACTTCTGTACAATCATAGTTTTTAGTTTTGAGTTTTTTTGGTTTTCCTTTGTTTAGTGTAGAGATTTTAGTTGTAGATTGAGATATACTTTCAGAAATCTCAGTCATAGTTTGTTGTGAAATTCCAGATGAGGAAGTAGATTCTTGTTTAAATTCAAAAGGTACATCGGGGTCAAACTCCATGCCAATGCGGAATCTTACATGAGAGACGGTAGTTTGAGTTTCTATTGAACGAGTTTTAGGTTTGGATTCTGTTGGGGTTGAAACTATTTTAGCCTGGGCTGCTTGTGAGTAGGTTTTAGCGTTAGTTTGGTTGGAGTTAACAATATTACGGGCTTCGGGATAAGAGACAGATTGTAAGGTTTTTACTTCTTGAACTTTCTTTTCAAAAGTCCACTTTGAACAAGATTTAGAATAGGCTGGGTGAGATTCTGAACAGTTGGTACACTTGGGGGGATTTTTACAATTTTCAGAAGTATGCTCAAGGTCCGAACAATTTGCACATCTCTCCTTGCTGCGGCAAGTGTTTTTAGAGTGCCCAAATTGCTGGCACTTGAAGCATCTTAATGGATTTGGAATGTAGGGACGTATTGGACAGTTAAGATAACCTGCTTTGATACTAATTGGAAGTTTGGGAGAATTGAACGTTAGAATTAAATGTTTGGTTTTTGAAGTTTCTGAACCTTTTTTTATGGTGATTCGGCGCACAGCTGTGACACCTTGTGGAGAGAGCTCAGTTAGAATTTCTTTTTCGTCAATGTTCTGTAGATCTATTTCGCTAATGACTCCTTTAGAGGAGTTCAGGCTATTATGAGGAGTTACATTAATTTGGAAATTAGCTAAGTGCTTTGCATTAAGGAAGGATGTGGATTGTTTATCATTGGTACATTCGATAAGCAGGTCACCAGAATTCAATTTTTTAACTGTCTTCGGATTACCGCCAATGCCTTGCAGACCTTTTTGAATGATAAAAGGAGATATTTGATTTAAGTTTTGGTTAATGGAAGTAAGAACAAGAAATTTAGGTACGATATCAATAGGTAATGTTTCGTTATTGGTAGGAGTAGAAAGTATGCTATGGTTTGATGGATTTAGGCCTCCATCAGTGCACAAGGGAAAAAAAGCCATGAAAAATATAGATATTTCTCGCCGTATGTCCCACCCACCACCGGGTCCAACAAGGGTAGCCAGCCACCGGTCAACTGGGATGAAAAAAAGTAAATAAAACAAACCAAAAGAAAAAAACCCAGGCACGGCACTAACTAGGGAGTGATACGACGAGACCGTTCCACGATACAAGATCACGGTCCTTGCCCATGAGCAGTCAGCAACACAGATGTATCCTGTTACCACCAGCCGATTGACAGAGCCGGGCCTAACTCTGCCTCCCGTTTAAGGTGAAGCGTGGGCCAAAGGGAACGCCAAGGGACCCCAGGATCCCATTTTCCCCCCTACGGGTCGCAGCACACGGCAAACGTGCAGGTCAAAAATACGACATTTCAAACACAAAATTCAAAACAACTCAAATTGAAGAAAAAATATGACAAATAAAAGCAACTAAATTCAAACTTGTAAAGAAAAAAGAAATTAAATGCAGTTCACAAGGTAGGGCACTCAAAAAGAGGAAAGGAAAGAAAACTGAGATACCCAGCTAGGACAAGACGGATTCGCCACACCCGTACCCACAAGACATGAGCTCCCAAGGAAACAAAAAAAAAAGAAAGATCACTAGGGTACCTCGGGGTTGTGAAGCCCGTGTTTACTTAAAGAAAGTAAACCCCCTGAGGGGGTAAGGTAGGATTGATGTAACAGACATAGTATTTACTTTGATTATGTTATGTGCCAATTGGCTCCAAATACGGTGATTATAGAACTAAATGTGAAAGGTTTGATATCAAATATATAATGTTACACATTTGTCATAGCCAAAATATAAGCAATCATCGCCAATAGTTATAGGTTAAATTCTAGGGTCTACTGGAAGAGTTGTTGGTATATTGTGTATTATTGCCATAGCCAATATCAATTTAGACAGAGTTAAGGATTCGATTGTAGCCAAATTTGGCTGAAATTTTTGAATTTTCAAATATTAGTATTAAGAGAACGAATGTATACTGATGGAATTATATGATGTCTAAAAAATTTTAGGAAACCTATACAAAAATTTGTTCTCGCCAAATGGTTTTTCTTTGGTTTTAGTGCATTACTAAGTATTGATAGTTGCAGGTTAGATTTAAGTGATCTTTAGAACTTTTGTGTATCATATGTAAGGATGCCAAATTTATCGCCAACTTGGCGACTTTTTTAACTTTTTTCAAAAATGTGCCAAAAATCAGTTTTCGGGATTACTCTTTGTTTTTACTGATTATTTTTGTCGCCAAATAAGCCAAACATCAGTTTTTCATTATAATTTACCCATTGTAGAGGATTGAGAGTTGCAGCAAAGTATTTATTATTCTTTTGAATTGTGTAGCTTTGGACGTTTAGATGCCAAATTTCCAGCCAACTTGACGACTTTTTTAACTTTTTTCTAAAACTTGCCAAATAAGAGTTTTTGTGTTTTATTTTTGAAATTTCTGATAGTTTCAGTCGCCAAACTCTTGCTTTGCATTAGCTTTGATTAAGAGTCACATAGACTGCCATACAGTGCAGGTATAAGTTTAAGGACAAATACTTTTACAATTCAAAATATTTTTTAGTACCGCCAACTTGGCGAAATAGTTCAAAAATCTAAATACTTTTGAAACCACATATTTCAGATCAGGGGAAGATTCCTATTCAGTTTTAAGCCAAGCTCGCCAAATTGGCGACATTTTTTCATTTTCTCGGAAATCACGCAAAACTGCCAAAAGTGCTATTCCTACATAAAATTAGCAAAATTCACAGTTGTACGACCATCATATATATTTATCTCAACCATCTGTGGAATCAAAGGCACATCTCCAGTAGGATTGAAGATCTAATTCTCAGCTTTTCTTCCTGGCCATAAAAGCGCCCATTCCCTAGGTTGATTGGATTGAGGAGACAACCTAATCGGAACCAAACTGGATTAGCAAGGAAATCATAGATACATAAAACAAAGGGTTAGTACAACTAGTTTTACGGATATATTACTGTAAACATTTATCATAATGTCACTTGCAAGTACAGATTCGGCAACGCAACAACAGTTGCAAAATGTACAAAGTCAGTCGCCCAATACTTCACAGGCACCAACAACATTATATGGGGTTATGCAGGGAGCAAACCCAGAGATATAGGCAAGTTTTAAGGTAATTATGGACACTATAAACAAATCGAAAATGAATAAGGAACAATCTTCTGTTATCACGAGGGAAGTTACAGCTATGCTGAGCCACCTTTACGTGGTCACGTCTCAAAATAATGCGCTTCGCGATGAAAATGTAGCACTTAGGGCAAAATCACAAACACTTGAGAAACAAGCGCCCACGTACTCTCAGATGCTAGAAATGGAATCAAAAAGTTAATAGTGACGAGCCAGCATACAAAACACGATTTCCAGTTAGGAAGCCAGATCCAGTATTAATGATCTATCCTAAGGAAAACACAGACCCAACTATAAACACTCAAAATCACTTGTTGAAAAATATCAGCCCACGCCAGCACAATATACAAGTGAAAACAGTTAGAAATCTTAATAATGGTGGTATAAAGATTCAGTGTCGCACAATGGAGCAGATAGATACACTAAAGAGTACATTAGAATTATCAAGACTAAGCAAGGACTATGAGATCATCCTTCCGAAGAGAAAGAATCCACGAATAATCGTCTATGGAATTCCAAAGGAGGTGGATGAGGTGCAACTTTCGTTAAACCTCATAAATCAGAATTGCATCTTAAAGGACTCTAGTTTACTAGCACTCTTTCCTATTAAAACTAGGCAAACACATAGTCAGTACTGGGTCTTTGAAATAGATCCCATAACGTTCAAAAACTTGATGCGAAACCCAAAACTATTCCTTGATTGGCATGTATTCAATGTCAACGAATTCATCCGTGAAACGCGGTGCTTTCACTGCAACCGCTTCGGCCATTTGGCCAGAAACTGCACGTATAATGCAACTTGCAGAGACTGCGGAGAAATAGGACATGAACACCCAAACTGTGAAAATGACTTACATTGCATAAACTGCCAAGAGGCAAACACAAGATTTTACAAGGACTTTCCAACGACTCATGCTGCAAATGACAGAAATTGCCCATCTCTGGACCGGCAATACATGGTGTTGCGATCTAAAATAAACTATGTATAACGAGGTAAAATTCTTACATATAAACTTAGCAAAAACAAGAATAGCAAGTTTAACAGCTTCACGGTTCATAGAGGAAAACAGTATACAGATAATAAGCGTGAATGAACCACATCTTTATAAAAATGTCCTCACAGGCTTTCAGAGATCGTACACAAAAATCCACTTTCAAAACCAACCCAGATCAGCGCTACTTGTACACAAAGCATTTGATATAATAAACATTAAAGTTATGAGAGACCTAACTGCAATTTCAGTAAATTATAATTCGTGTACTTTTATGGTAATATCTATTTACTGCTCGCCTAGTGAAGACCTCCAAGCTAATGTGGATGAGATAAACAACTTATTGGATAGGCATAGACATGATGAAATGGTGGTCATAATGGGTGATTTTAACTCAAAATCTACACTATGGGAAGGGGAAATTATTGACAATAGAGGAATTTTGATTCAAAACCTCATGCTGTACCAAAATTTACTACTATTAAATAATAACTTAAGCCGTCCAACATTCCAATGTATTCGGGGAAGCAGCTGGATAGATCTAGTATTGTATAGAATTCCAAATAATATAAAAATACAAGATTTTGAAGTTCATGACCAGGAGACAAATTCAGACCATAACTACATTACGTTTGTCTGTAAACAAGATGATTTACAAAATCAGCAAAATGCCATAAATAAAACGTCTTCCAGATTTCATACGAAAAATATGGATCTAAATACTTTTGAAAACCTAGCTCAGCAAATTATTTGCAAATATCGAATTGATAATATGATACGTGAAAATTTACATCAAACAATAAATGACATCACTCAGGACCTTCAAGAAGCGTGTAGAAAATCAAAAATCAAAACAAACAAAAGCGTAATAAAACACAAAACCGTCCCATGGTGGACGAGTGAACTACAAATACAAAGATCCAGAACTCGAGCGTTTAGAAGAAGATTCCAAAAAACCAGAAATGACATCCACACATTACAACATAGAGTAGCGTACAAGAGAGAAAGATCGTTATATAAAAAAATGATAGATGCGGCAAAAAAGGGATCATTCGAGAAATTTCTGAGAACAATATCACCAGAAAACGCTTTCAGTAATACTTGCAAAAAGCTGTTTCAAATGGAATCAAATACCAAATTAGTGTTATCCCCAATAAAATTAGCAAATAATGAATATACAAAAAGCTATGAAGAAACTATCACATCTATATTAAGTTACCATTTCCCAAACACTCATGATGAAATACCATACTTATGTATGCTAAACCCAAACAAAGAACCAGATATCACACGGTTAGAGGTGGAATACGCTTTAAATCAAATGAAAACGGGGAAGGCCCCGGGATACGATGGATTGCCTAAAGAGATTTTCACGTGCTTATTACGTCTGGATGGAAACTGGTTCACAAATATTTTTAATATATGTCTTCAACACAAAATATTCCCGACTCCATGGAAAAAAGCAAAAGTGATATTATTTGAAAAGCAAGGCAAAGATAAAACATATCCAGATGCATATAGACCCATATGCCTTCTTCCAGTATGGGGAAAAATATATGACAAAATATTAACAACCAGACTAACGCACTTGATCGAATTAAATCCAAATTTTAATGAAAATCGATTTGGTTTTCGAGCAGGACGTAGCACTCTACAAGCACTGCAAACGGTAATAGAAACCATAAAACTAAATAAACAACAATCGTCACACACGGCATTAGTATCTTTCGATATAAAAGGAGCATTTAACTCCATAAAATGGAGTAATATTCTTCAAGCACTGAGTACGTATTACCCAACTACGCAAATCTTTGGTACAATACATGATTATTTTTCGACCAGAACGGCCTTCTACGAGTCTGCATCAACTTCAGTATCTAAAACCTACAATACAGGAGTACCCCAAGGATCTAATTATGGCCCCCTTTTCTGGTTGATTATAGCAAACACTTTATTGCAAGCTTTCTATGCAAACTACAATTCAGAATTTGGCTCTCTATATGCTTTTGCGGACGACTTTTTATTTTTAGTTAGAGGAAAAAACAGAAAAGAAATGAAAATACGGATAGAAATAGTAACAAAATTCATATACAACTGGTGTAGAGACTACAGCTTACAACTTAGCATACAAAAAACCCAGCTGTTATTGGTACCCATCAGAATAAATCCTAAATGGTGCTTCACGATAACTATTGAAAATCATCAGTTTAAAAATACACCAAGTATAAAGTACCTGGGAGTTATATTAGACACAGAACTCTCATACCTAAAACATATAGCATCTTTAAGAGACAAAATATTAAAATGGATTAACAGAACTTACAGTATTTCTAGATCTACATGGGGACTAGATCTAGGAAGGGTACTAAAGGAAATATATAACAAATCTATAGAAAAAAATGATCTCATACGCATCGGAAATATGGTTTAACTAAAGATAGCACAGCTTCAACGATTAATATCAATATTCATAACAAAAGCTTGTAAAACCACGTCAACAGAAGCACTAAATGTCTTATCAGGAATAATGCCTATAGATTTACAACTCACAATGCAACAAGTGATTTTTCAAGCAAAATACTTACAAAAAGACATAAACCTACGAAATGTTCATATTTCATTAAATGAAATCACTAAATATAAGCATATACCAAACCCCTACAATCTTCAAGTTGTGGAATTTGATGATGATCCACCTCAAAATGAAGGCACAACTTTGTATACGGATGGCTCAAAATCAATTTTTAATAACCAGTATTCGTCAAAAACTAAAGATAGCACAGCTTCAACGATTAATATCAATATTTATAACAAAAGCTTATAAAACCACGTCAACAGAAGCACTAAATGTCTTATCAGGAATAATGCCTATAGATTTACAACTCACATTGCAACAAGTGATTTTTCAAGCAAAATACTTACAAAAAGACATAAACCTACGAAATGTTCATATTTCATTAAATGAAATCACTAAATATAAGCATATACCAAACCCCTACAATCTTCAAGTTGTGGAATTTGATGATGATCCACCTCAAAATGAAGGCACAACTTTGTATACGGATGGCTCAAAATCAATTTTTAATAACCAGTATTCGTCAAAAACTAAAGATAGCACAGCTTCAACGATTAATATCAATATTTATAACAAAAGCTTATAAAACCACGTCAACAGAAGCACTAAATGTCTTATCAGGAATAATGCCTATAGATTTACAACTCACAATGCAACAAGTGATTTTTCAAGCAAAATACTTACAAAAAGACATAAACCTACGAAATGTTCATATTTCATTAAATGAAATCACTAAATATAAGCATATACCAAACCCCTACAATCTTCAAGTTGTGGAATTTGATGATGATCCACCTCAAAATGAAGGCACAACTTTGTATACGGATGGCTCAAAATCAATTTTTAATAACCAGTATTCGTCAAAAACTAAAGATAGCACAGCTTCAACGATTAATATCAATATTCATAACAAAAGCTTGTAAAACCACGTCTTCGGAAGCATTAAATGTTTTGTCCGGCATTATGCCAATAGATCTTCAGCTTTCTATGCAACAAGTCCTCTTCCAAGCAAAATACCTCCAAAGAGATATCAACTTACGAAATGTGCATATTCCTCTAAATGAAATCACAAAATATAAACACATACCAAACCCTTACAATCTTCAAGTTGTGGAATACGACCATGATCCACCCATACAGGAAGGCACATCATTGTATACGGATGGCTCAAAATCAATTTTTAATAACGAATCCCGGGTTGGCAGCGCATTTATAGTTTACCAAGATGATGAACTACAACATTTCCAGCTTTCAAATAATTCTACATCATCATTTCTGGCAGAACTCTATGCATTAAAAATTTCTACAGAATGGATTCTAAACAACATCCAGCCATCTACAGTGTGTCACATATACACAGATAGTCAGACCTCACTTAAAAGCCTCAAAAACCCGAAATATAATACAGGATGGACCTCGGAAATCAAACACAAAATAATGCAACTTAACGGAAAAAATATTGATGTCAAGTTTCATTGGATAAAAGCACATTGCGGATTTAAAGGAAATGAAGAAGCAGACGAGCTAGCGAAAACAGCATCCGAAAAACAAAATATAGACTGCCACACAAAATATACATGGGACCAAGTTAGAAATAAATTAAAACATGAAATTTTCCAAATAAGGCAGGACAGGTGGGACGCATCACAGAAAGGAAGATATACATATTCAATTTACCCTAAAGTAAGCTTGAACAGATGTAACTCAAACTTCTATATGAATCAATTCTATACATCTCACGGAATTTTCCCACAACACCAACACCGATTCTTTGCGGGGAATGAAAAGTGCCCCTTCGATGACGATGACAGCATAGGAACTATCCAACATTACATTTATGATTGCCCAGAATTTATAATTCACAGGAATAGTTATCTTCCGCCAAACCTCAATGCATTTACACCCTCGGAACTTATGCGTAATCCTAAACTGTTTCCTTTCTTTAAGAATGTAATACAAAAATTAATGGATAAACAGCAAATTTAAAAATGTAAGATGAAAATTCACATTCCAGTTAGGGTAAAAGTTTGTGTAAGAATTTGAATTTTCCGACCAATTCAGTATTGCTTTTTAACAAATAACATAGTATTCTGAAGTGCGGCTATACCTTGGATAAACAAGTTTTATACAAACGTTTTGTTATAAATTTTTTTTTGATATGCACTGAAATTTTGTATATTTTTATACTGTATTTATATTTTATTATTTTTGTTATTTTATTTTTATATTTATGTATTTGTTGATCATAAGATCGAAATGTTGTAGATGTAACCATCATTATTTAGAACACACAAGTTAGTTAAAGAAGCTAACTATTTCTTATACATTTACATTTTAATATTTTATGTTTGCATGTTATGGTTTGTGTGTTATAAATATTAATACTTACTGCTCCTCACTAGAGTATTTGTTCTTTCGTGATCTAAGGATCACCTTTTGTGACACCAGACTATTCTGGCTTTTTCCTCGGGAGTAAAAATACTATGAGATAAAAGAACAAAAGAAGTAAAAACTTTTAATATTATAAAACTTAAAGTTAACTCTCCCTTTTCGATCTGTTTTGAATAAAGTTTCCAAACATGGTAAAAAAAAAAAAAAATTAAAAACTTAAGCACGTTCTCTAAGGACAAGGTCCAAATAGTGTTGTGAAATATAGTAGATTGTAATCAAAAGTGTTTGATGTAAAGGACGTGTTGTCCAAAATACTATTATGATGTTGACAAAGAATTCGGAAACTGAAAAATGGTGGTTGAATGAAACCCCAAAAATTGTAAAATGGCCTGTAAAACAAATTTTGTATCAATAAATACGGTGAGAATTGTACTGGGTGGGGTTGCTGTCGAGGTGGCAGAACTTGTAGTAGTATCCCTGAATGTCTTCGGACGGGTCAGGGTTTCGATTCCTTACCCTACTGATGAGGAGAACGTGCTTGGTTTTATCTATGTTGGTTGCGTTTTGTTTTAGCTCTCGGAGAATTCTTGTGTTTTTGCCATTTTGTGGAAGATTTTCGAATTAAGTATATTTATTTTTCACTTTATTGGTGTAGAGAAAAAATCGCCCGATCTTATGAGTGAATCTATTTTCAAGCAAATCGGAGTTTTACTGACGAAGATATGATGGAAATTCTAAAGATCTGAAGACATCTCTTCAGCGAAAACAACCGTTGGATTGCAAACGAATCTTCACACGGTAAAGAAGTCTAAACTTGTAGTTAAATGAACTTTATGGACTTTCTGACTTAATATTCATCACTTAAAGTGTTTTTTATTGAGTTACTAGTGATTTTATATGTTTTAAAATGCTTTTTTGTATTGAAAATCACCTTGCTACTAAAACTAGTTTGTATTGGCGATTTTAGATATTAGCCGCCAAATACTGTTTTTGCATTTTAAAAGCCAAAACTTGTTAAATAACCATCATTATTCTTCATTACCCACTTATCACTAACATTTGCATTGTTTTTAAACGTTTCCTAGTATTTTCGTTACCATTTTAGTAGTTAAAATATCACCTACTTTCTCTGTTCGATTTTATTGGCGACTTAACTTTGAATCTGTCACCAAATAACGGTTTCTGTTTCTTAAGCTAGTGTTTTATATGGCAAACTGAATGGATAAGATTGTGTAATTAACATTACTCCTCTATAAAAAAAAGGACTTGGAGTTAAGATTATAAACTTAAACTTTATTTGCTTGCTATAAATCGTGATTCTGTTTTTTGAATTGGCGATATTGCGTTAAAGAATTCACAAACTCTTGGTAATTCAAAGGAAATACAGGTGTAAAGTCAAGCCATTGCTCTCCTTTGTTAATGCTATGGAGATTTAAGATATTACACATAGAATCACTCTTTGTAAACATTTTGAATCAATCTGCCTGCTTCAAGAAATGTATCACGGTTCCTAAGGAACCTTAGATTTGGTTTTGACTGCCAACGTATTGAAGAACTCCACTGTGCTATTGTAAGCGTAGGTCTGATAATTTACAGACAGATTGACTCTCAAATAGACTTTAATAACTTTTCAAATATACTGCTGGACTATGTTTTCAAACTGATTTTAGAGCCATACACCTGTGAATGTTGTATTATTCTTGTGTTAACTTTTTAGTTTTTAGTACTTTGTCGAATTTTGTTATCGCCAAACTAGCTAATGTTACAAATTGTGTCTTCACTTAGGTATTGATAGGAAAGTAAGGCCGGCAAATACTGCCAACATAGAATTAGTGTTTATTTTATCTGTGTATTACATGGATGGTATTATGCAAAAAGGAGTTAACCCACAAAACATAAAAAAATGAGTTATCCAACTCTGATGATAAAATATGTTGCTTTCTACATTAAGCAAAAATGATTTAAGCCCTATCAGCGTTTCAAGGACTAATACAGATAACATTTTAACCCACAATCCTTGAATCTTCAATATACCATTAAGTAAAAAACATTCAACCACTGAGTGAAGCTGCAAAACACTCATCCAACAGTTTGATGTTTGTAAGCTATTTTGCAACAAACACTCAACCAACTGTATCAACCCACATACCCACTAGGGGTGGGCAAAACGATTCGTTTAAGTGAACGATTCAGTTTCGATCCACTCCTCAAAATGAATTCATTGTATCGATTCTTTCATTCTTGAACTATTTACTGAAAACATTGAACGTTTATTGTTTATAATTTATAAGGTAATAATTTAAAATATTGAGAAAAAAATTAAACTAAATCACTATTATGAAAAGAAGACGGGGGGATTTGTTGCAAACCCGAGATCCAAGTTGTTTAAAGATATACAGTTGGATTCCTTATGGCCAACGGGTAAACCACTGTCAAAAGAAAAGATCAAAGACCTCAAAGAAATTTTGAAGCTAGTACCACAAGAATTAAAATATTTTTATAATTTCTTGAGAACTGCTCAACAGAGGGAATTTTCAGATGATGTTGACGGTTTTGGAGTTTCAAATGTGGACTTTGACATTGATGAAGTTGAGGATTAATATCTTTTAAACAATTTTACTTATTTCTGAAAGACTGATTTTTTGTACAGCATTTTTTTTTATCAATAAAACACATGATTCATCATTAATAATGTGGGTTACCTTATTTTTTTAACCCTCCATTCCTTAATAACCTATAAAGCAAAAAGCATTCATCCAACATTTTTTATTTTTTTATACAGAAACACTTGAAATTTTTTATTGAAAAACACATGAGAAAATAAGTTTAAATATTGCGTTCATGGTAACATATCATTGGTATATTGATATAGAGCTCATGATTTGCCAGAGTTTGTTGACTTTAAAGCCCATTATCTCAAAATCAGGTTTTTGTGGGTTGAGTCGTTTTTGCATAACACCATCCACATATCAATTGCCATTGCCAAATATGTGTTTTTGTCGCCAATGCTCGTCGGGGTAGCCAGACTTTGACTCATACATCTGATTTTTGGATTATTTGGGATTTGCCTTTACCAAGTAGGGTTGGATTGGTACGCTGTGAGTGTTTAGTGCCATATACAGAAATACTAGGAGAAGAGTTATCGGTTCATTGGTATAGGGTTTGTACACATATAAGAAATTAGGGTAAAATATAATTCCTTTGCTTTGCAACATAGTATTAGTTTTTTGCCAAAATGAATGCCAAAAGAGCCAAAAATAGTTCAAACACTTATTTTTAAACTAAACTGAGTCTTTGATATAATTATCAGTATTTTTACTATTTTCTCATAGTTTAGTGGAAACCTCACCATTTTTTGTTAGCCAATAGGTTTTATTAAGAATTAAACTTAGCCAGGCTTAGACTTTGAACATTGTTCTTCGACATACAGACAAAACATAGCTTACACACCAAAGACGCCAAATTTTTCGCCAACTTGGCGACATTTGTAACTTTTTTGTAAAACTTGCCAAAAAACAGAATTTAGCCAAACTAAGGCATTTCTTCAGTTTATTTAATCGCCAAGACAGCCAAATACCCTTTTTTGAATACTTAGGCCTATTCCCGGTTAATTGTGCATGGATTTAGGAGCACCTTTAGTCTAACGTGGTATAGGGTATCAAATTTATTGTCGCCAAGTGTCTCGCCAATTTGGCGACTTTTATAACTTTTCTATAAAATTTGCCAGACAACGTTATTTTGCAACCACATTTCATTTTTGCGCAAAATATTTCTTGCCAATCACGCCAACATTTACTTTTGTTACTTCTACCTCCCATAGCATTCAAATTACACAACCTTAATGGTTCTGCTTTACAAACTTCGCCAATAACGACGCCAAGCAAATTTTAATCGCCAGTTTGGCGACTTTTTTTTAATTTTTTTCATAATTTGCCATAAAAGAGCATCTCCCATAAATCTTTCAGCTATTTGCACGATTTTGATGATTTTTGTATTTACCTGTATGGAGAAAGATAGGTCCTGGTCAACAACTACAGTTCATAGTATTTAGGTAACATTTGTGACGACAGGAGGAAATTGCAGTATACCAGGTTTGATTTTCTATTTATTTAACTTGAGTTATGTCACACATTAGCTCGGACTCGGTTGTACCACCAACGGCGCTTAGTCAATTGAACACTACACCACACACAAATCAGGATCAGCCTAACACCCTTTATGGTGTAATGCAGAACACTAATCCTGAGGTTTGGGCCAGCTACAAGCTCATTATGGACACGCTTTCAAAGGCTAAACTGAATAGAGAACAGTCTTCGACAGTCACTAGGGAGGTTACTGCCATTCTAGGGCAATTGTACGTAGTCTTGGCGCAAAATACAGCCCTCAGAGAGGAAAATGTAGCATTGAGAACTAAAACTCAAACATTTGAAAATGCTCCAGCACGTTTACAACCAATGTTGCATACATATGCACAGGTTGCTGAAAATGGTCACATGACATCGCAGGATCCTAGGATTAATAAATTTCGACAGGATCCTATTCTTATGATATACCCCAAAGATAAGACATCAAATAATATCAATATACAAACGGAACTTCTTAAGAATGTCAATCCTAAACAAAATAACATCAATGTAAAAACGGTTAGAACACTAACAAATGGAGGCATAAAAATTAACTGCGAAACTAAAGAGCAGATAGAGATACTAAAAAGTAAGCTTGAATCCACAAAGATGGTGGAGAATTACGACATAGTTTTGCCAAAACTCAGGAATCCAAAAGTGATACTGTATGGGATACCAAAAACTTGCGACGAGGAACAGCTGGCAACTAACTTAATACAGCAAAATGAAATATTACATGACTCCACCTTCTTGGCTTTGTTCCCCATAAAGTCACGTAATCCGAATTGTCAGCACTGGGTATTCGAAATAGACCCGCTTTCATTCAAAAACCTGATGCGCCAACCAAAAGTCTTCCTTGACTGGCATATTTTCAATGTTAATGAATTTCTCAGAGAGACTAGGTGCTTTCAATGTAACAGGTTCGGTCATGTCGCGAAAAACTGTACTCACAGCACAACATGCAGGGATTGCGGAAATGGTGGTCACGACCATGTACATTGTGAATATGAGCTAAGATGTATCAATTGTTTTGAAAACAACAACAAATACAACAAAAACTACAACATGAATCACTCGGCCAGTAACAGAAACTGTCCCTCTCTTCAAAGGGAACTATCGGTACTACGCAGTAAAATAAACTATGTTTAAAAAACTCAACTTTTTGCATATTAACCTGGCGCACTCTCGATTGGCTAATTTATCTGCAGCCGAGTTCATTACTGAAAATGACATCCAGATAGTCAGTCTGAATGAACCACATACCTTTCTTAATCTTATCACTGGGTTCCACAATGACTTTGCTAGAATTCAGCACCACCAGCATCCAAGAACAGGAATTTTGATTCATAAGAATCTTGACATTTTAAAACTTCATACATCCAGAGATCTAATTGCAGTTTCAGTTTCATCAGCATCGGGCACCTTCATAGTATTATCAGTTCGCCAAGCGAAGACTTACAACAAAATATTGATTTAATTAATGCCATTCTTGATAAATATAGGCAGACCGATAATTGTATCATCATGGGTGACTTTAACGCAAAATCTGTGGCATGGGGAGGCACAGTCTCGGATGCACGGGGAAATATTGTTCAAATATTCATCCTTTACCACAATATTTCGTTGCTCAACGACCCAAATAGTTCACCTACTTTTCAATGCACCCGGGGACAGAGTTGGATTGATTTGATTCTTTATAAAATCTCACCGGACACACAGTTAACAAACTTTTTAGTTCATGATGATGAATCCCTGTCCGAACATAACCTTATCACGTTCACTTTCTGCTTCACGTTGATGAACACTATACAACAACCAAGAAATAACAGAATTAATTATAAGAACCTAGATAAGACAATTCTTTCTGAACGACTAACTCACATACCCAGGTTGTTTCCATCGGATTGTATCACACAGAATAACATCCACCACATTATAAATGAAATTACAACTCACTTGCAGACAGCATGCGCAGAGGCAAAAATCAAGACAAACAAAAGTTATATACATCACAGGTCCGTTCCATGGTGGCTGGGTAATGGAGTGCCAACCAAGGGCTTTTGGCCAAATTATGAAGGAACAGAAATTGTTCCTTGACTGGAACGTGCTTCAAGTTAGCTAGTTTATTAGAGAGTTCAGATGTTTTAATTGTAACAGGTTTGGCCATCTGGCAAAGGAATGCAGTCACTCAAAAACCTGTACAAATTGTTCAAATACAAATCATGAAGACATATTGTCAGGAAGTCAGTTGTGTAAATTGCATGGAGTCACATATGAAATATAACACTTACTATGACACACATCATCCGTCAAACAGCAAAAATTGTCCTGCGTTGAATAGGGAAATAGCGTTGATAAGGAGTAGAATCACATATGTCTAAGAACAAATTTTTACATATAAACGTAGCACATGCTAGACTAGCAAATGTCTCAGCATCACAATTTATTCTGGAAAATGAAATATCTATTGCAAGTGTTAATGAACCACATTTTTATATACATATTATCACAGGTTTTGATTCAAATCTAAAGAAAATACATTTTCATCAACATCCACGAACGGCAATTATTGTAAATGGGCAATTTGACGTTTTGTCACTGATTACCTGCAGGGACATTGTGGCGATCTCGGTTAAAACTAATATTGGGGAATTTTTGGTCATCTCAGTGTACTGCTCCCCTAGTGAGGATATAGACAAAGCTATTGCTGGTATTACAAATTTCTTAACAACAAATCTTAATTATGAGGGAATTATTATTTTAGGGAATTTTAATGCTAAATCTACGGTTTGGGGGGCACTCATTTGGATCACAGAGGTATTTCTATGCAAAACTTCATACTTTTTCACAATATGGATATTTTAAATCGTCAAAATAGTTCCCCCACCTTTCAATGTACGCGTGGGAAATCTTGGATTGATTTAGCATTGGTTAAAACAAATGATCTTTCCCATTACAAGGACTGGAACATTTTAGACTCGGAGACATTGTCGGACCACAATTACATGGTTTTTAACTTCACCGAACAGGACACAGATCCACACCTTAAGAAATCATCTACACCTTTCTTCTCTTTTAAAAACCTAGACATTCCTAAACTATCTTCAAGGGTGTCTATTATTGTAAATAAGTATGGATCTGGAACGCTTGCAAAACCATTTTTCTAGAAGTCCATTCATAATATCACGAGGGAAATTGTTGAATCATGCAAGGAGGCTAAGAAAACAACAAATAAAACCAGGATCATGTTTAAATCGGTGCCCTGGTGGTCGGTGGAATTGAGAATTCAGAGATCATCTAAAACAAAGGCCTGCAGAAGACTTTACCAGAAATGTCGAAACCAACAGCAAAGACAAAACCTCATTATTTTGTACAAGAAGGAGAGATCGGTTTACAGAAAATTGTTAAATGCCTCTAAAAAGAACTCATTGATTAAATTCATAGACAGTATCACGAGTCAAACAGTCTTTAATAAAAACTCGAAAAACCTTATCTTCGGTAGAAAGGAGACCCTGCCGCTTTCTGTGCTTAAAATTTCCCCAAACTTTACAACGTCTAACTTTCAGGATACGGTGGATGTTTTACTTAATTTTCACTTTCCATTAGTGGAAGATGATTTTTCAGGTGTGCGACGTTCATCAAACTATGTTGAACCAAAGTTCACGATTGAAGAGATTAAATGGGCAATACAAAAGATGAAGACAGGTAAAGCTCCAGGGCTTGATGGTTTGCCTAAGGAAATCTTTCAACTTTTATTGCATTTGCATCCCACATGGCTCTTAAATATTTTTAACTCTTGCTTGGAATTTTCAATCTTCCCGAGACAATGGAAGGAAGCTAAAATCATTTTTATTCAAAAGCCCAATAAAGATATCACAAGTTGTGACGCATACCGACCGATATGTTTATTACCTATGTTTGGGAAAATTTTGGACAAGATGATTACAAACAGACTGACGTATACTTTTGAACACAGTGCCTCTTTTGATAATCAGCAGTTTGGATTCCGAAAAGGTAAAGGAGTGTTAAATGCTTTGAACTGTCTGATGGTAAATATTCATAAAAACAAACTAAATAATCAGCACACGGCGTTAATTTCCTTCGATATTAAAAACGCATTTAATACCATTCGCGTTAGTGATATTCTTCATACACTTACAACATTTAATATTTCTAATCAACTCCTTCGTCTCATCGAAGATTATTTTCATCGACGCACAGTCACTTATGTGGCTAGGTTTTCAAAAACATCAAAACATTATAACTGTGGGGTCCCTCAGGGTTCAAACTCGGGCCCGCTTTACTGGATTGGCATCGCAAACACTCTTCTTTCTACATATAAAAACACGGATATTAGGTTAAGAGGAGAACTGCTGGCTTTTGCGGACGATTTCCTGTTCGTTCTGAATGCATCCACGAAAAATGAAATGATTCTAAAGATTAACCATGCAACTAATTTCATTTTCAACTGGTGTAAAAAATTTAAGCTGAAATTAAGTATAGCTAAGACGCAGTTAATGATCATTCCAATAAGAAAAGACCCGAAATGGTGTTTAAAAATAGAGATTGCAGATACTTTTTATAGAAATACAAAAACATTAAAATATTTGGGAGTGATTTTGGATTCTGGCTTAACGTTCACGCCCCATATAAAATCAGTAAGGGATACAACCATAAAGTGGGTGCAAAAAATATCACGTATAGCGAAACCTACTTGGGGTCTGGGAGGAGAAATTGTAAAGGAATTATATTTAAGAGCCGTGGAGCGCATGATACTCTATGCGAGTGAGATATGGTATAGGGGAAGTGTGTCCCAATCAGAAAAATTAACCCAAATCCAGAGATCATTGTTACTGATGATAACAAAGGCATACAGCACTACATCCTCTGAGGCACTTCAGGTGTTGTCAGGTATCGTCCCTATAGATATCCAAGCTGAACTTGGAAAGTTAAAGTTTGCATCAAAAATGCATAAAGAGGATATTGTTTATCATAATATTAACTTAAAGTGGGCGGATATATATTACTTCAACCAAACTTTGAATCCACTCAAACTCTTCTCTCTACAATTTGATCATAAGAATCCACAAAATAGGGGTTATGAAATTTTTACTGACGGTTCAAAAATTAAAACTGGTGAGATACACTCAGTTGGTTGTGCTTTTATTGTTTATAAAGATTTGGTATTACAGTATTTAATGACCAATAGACTCTCGGACAATGCATCTGTGTATTTAGCGGAGCTTTACGCGATTAGGCTTTCCTTCATATGGATGGAGAATAACTTGTGCACTGGGGAGACTTGTCATTTATATTCAGATTGCCAGGCTGCGTTAAAGAGCCTAGTTCAGGTAGAAGACTCCCATCAATGGCATACTGAGATAAAAGGCATAGCACATAGACTAAATATGAAAGGTGTTTTATTTTTTCTACATTGGATCAAGGCACATATTGGGACAATGGGAAATGAAGAGGTATATATTCTGGCAAAGGAGGCCACAAAATCAAGGACGATTAATTGTCCAGTAAAATTTTCCACGGTACAAGTAAACAACCTCCTAAAGGCAGAAGGTAAATTGGTTTGGCAGAGGAGATGGGAGATTTTACAAAAAGGACGGCAGACATTTCTTTATTTTCCAAAAGTTTCAGTTAAGAGATGCGTCTCTAACTTCTTTATTTGTCAATTTCTTACAGGGCATGGGGTTTTCCCTGCCCATCAAGCGCGTCTTTTTAATGCATCTCCAAAATGCCCCTACGATGAGGAGGAAGGCACACTACGCCACTATGTGTTGGAATGTGCTGAATTTGAACATTTACGAATCATGGCACTTCCTTTAAACTTTCCAGCGTTAACGTTACAATCTCTAGTTCTAACTAAGCAACATACAGAGTTTTTCCAAACTATTATTAGATCCTTGATGGACAAAATGGAAATCTAATAGCTACTATTTAGATCAACTAAGACTCTTTTGTTTCTGTTTACTACATATTTTGATCCCTTTATTTAATTTTATATATATTTTATACTACTTTTTATTTTACACCTATTAAGTTTTCCTATTTTTATGATTTTACAGTTATTTTAATTAGTTTCATAATATTTTGCATATTTATACACACACAACACATCTTATTGTTAAAGTAAAAAAAAATAGGTGGTAAATAAGGGGGGAAAAGGCTAATGTTATGGTTAAAACCATAATTGTTTAATTCCTCTTTTATTTAATTTAATTTCAGACTCCCCTAATTATATTAATTAATTTATGTAATATTGATGTATCCTATTTAATTGTCAACCTTGTACTTGGGAACCTGCACTTTTGATTCCATTAAGCCCAAACATAGATTTCCCCCTTTTTCATAACCCCCTAAGAGCTTTTCACTTGTAAATAGGGTGATAACCCCTGTCTGGAGTCTTTTTCCACCCTTTTGGGTCCCCAAATCGGCCCCCTCATCCGTATCTTGTTACACTTTTGGGTTTGGGTTTTTCAGTTTGACTTCGTGATTTTGAGACCGTTTTACGTACTGGTCTGGAATTATGTTTAACTGTAACCGAAGTTGCAATTTTAAATTATCTGATTGGCTGTGAGGAAAATTGAGGTGCTAGTTTTGAGGGATCTGGCAAGGAGGTTTTGGCGATTTATTGGAAAGCGCAGCTTTTTGACATGGACTTTTTAACGCATCTTTCGAAGCCTCAACACGTACAGGAGTGTAGCTCCCGTCTTATAAACGCGGACCGTGTGTCCTTTTTCAAAACCCGATGGGTTAATCTCGTGCAATAGCCGCCGATGCTGATGCGGGGTTAGAAGAATCACGTAATCGCCGCCACCAACCCGAACGATGCAAGAGAGCCACCTATCCCAATAGATGTTGCCGGGTTAAAAGAGAAATAACCCCAAGCTTGGCCATGTTTCTGTTTTTGCGCTCGTAATGTGTCGCCTCGACCTCCTGTCGCATCTCTCTCGACGAAATTGGCTGAAGTTAGTAGTTTTTAATTTTAGTTTACCCTCCTCCTTTTAATTTATTTAGTTTTAACTTGTTTGGCATTTTGTAAGGTTTTTAAGTGTTCCGTTCCCTTTTTATTTGTGTTTTAAATAAATTTGTTTTCTTTTGGTCACAATTTTTAGTCTTGTGTTTACTTTCTGTTCAAAACTATACGATCACGCCAGGTAAATTCTTAAATTAAACAACGATTAATATTATCGTTCTTCTTTTGTTAGTGTTTTTAATGTAACCCTTTAAAGTAACTATAACAGTGGTGCCAGTGACCTAGGATTGTTTTTCGTTATTAATCTGCATTTTTGCGGCATAGCTAGGCCTAACTTCGAGCGATTTTTCGCCGACCGGAGATGCGTTACGGAGTGTTTGTTTACATTTGTGTTTTGTTCTTTCTTTTTGTGTTTAGGGATTTAATTGCTTTTAATTTGTGTTTGAGGATTATTAATTGATTATCTTAAGTTTGATTGATTTATGAAATTATTATTTTTGAGTTGATAATTTGATAATCGGTTTGTTTATATACAGATTGGAATGTTTTAAGAGTTGTTTAAAGTTTTGCCTTGATGAAGTGTTTTGACCCTTTTGAGTAATGTTTGTGGAACTGCCTAATTTTGAATTTAGAGTATTTTTTTTAAGAGTGAAGTTTAATTTTTTTTTATTGGAAGGTTATTTTTGAGTAATGAAATTTTTAGAGTTAGGAATTGTGATTAAAATTGCTTGGTGCAATTATGTGAGTTATGAGTTAAATTACCTTCAATAAATTCTAGTTTGTTAATTTTGTGATTGAATATTGTGTATTTTCTGGATATTTGTATTTTTGGTCATGTTATAGAAGTGTCTTCACCTAATCGTGTGATTTAACGTCTAATGACTTTCATACAACCTGGGACATTCATTTTCTATTGTTCTTTTGAGCCTTTGACCACTTGCTGGCTTTGATTTTTGGGACACTTTGATATTAAATTTGGGTAAAATAGATGTTGGTACATTAAAATTGTATTTCTGTGTAGTAGAGAAAATAGTGTAGCGTACGCCCCAGAGAGGTCTCTTAGAAAGAAGAGAAGTACTACCTATTAAGTGTTTTTATCGTGTCATTGTATTTCTGTGTATCTTGTACTACCATCGTTCCCCACTTTTTAAACTTGTGGTCACTTCACAAATGATCTTAAGTTGTCTTCGTGCCTGAAACCCTCTCTGGCTTGCCCAATTTACTTGTATTTAGATTTTGGCTGTGTTCTTTTCACTTGTTGTATTTGTTGTATATATACTTGTAACTGTATCTGTAACTTTATAAGTGTAACCGCAACCGTAATGGTTTGCCATGACTGTATTCGATATTAGACAATAAAACATGGCGCAGTCAAGTCGAGTCGCACGTGAAAACGAACTTCTTTAAAGATGAAATAAAACGTTTGAAAATAATCGAATCAAAGACTGGAATCGAATAGATTGACGCCGTTTCGTCTAGGAAGAAATGAATTCCAGTAGTGGTTTCAAGACACCGAAGTGTTTCAGCCTGGACGGTAATTTAAGTGAGGAATGGCGCCGGTGGAAGCAAAATTTTTTTAATATTTATGAAGGCCGCCGGTCATGGAGAAAAAACTAAAGAAGTACAGCTAGCCATTCTGCTTAATGTGATTGGTGAGGAAGCTGTAGAACTGTTTAATAAGTTTGAACTCTCAGAAAATGATCGGAATGACTATGATAAAGTGCTAGCAGCATTTGAACATTATGCTGCTCCACGACGGAACGTTGTGGTTGAAAGATATTTATTTAATAGTAAATGTCAAGGAGAAGCCGAAAGTTTTGATTAATTTTTTACGGAGTTAAAAAAATTAGTACGGAACTGTGAGTTTGGTGAGCAGACTGACAGCGTATTACGAGACAGAATTGTCTTGGGTGTTCAGGATAAATCGCTCCAACAGCGGATGCTGCGAGAAAAAGAACTCAGTTTATCTAAGGCCTGTGAAATAGCTCGAGCAGCGGAATTAAGTAAATCTCAAGCTGAAACTCTACAAGGAAGCAGAACTGTGAATGCTTTGAAACCAAAAGCGAAACAGAAACCTATCGATTCAGACCGTAATGGGATAAAGAAACATTCGGATAAAAACTGGAATAACTATCGTTATTTGTGCAAGAAGTGCCATACAAGTCACGAAAAAGCTAATTGTCCAGCTTACGGGAAAATATGCAGGAACTGCAATGGTGTGAATCACTTTAAAGTCGGATGCCCGTTACCGGTTAAAGTAAACAAGAGAAGCTTCAAAAGCGTTGCCGAAGTCCAAAATGAGGCTTCAGTGAGCTCTGAAAACCAAGATAGTGGCCAAGTATTCTACATAGGCAGTGTTAATAGTGGTAATTCTAGTGTAAAAGAGTGGACTCAGCTTGTTGGAAATAAACAGGTGTTATTTAAGTTGGATACCGGTGCTGAGGTAAATACCTGTTCAATAAATATGTTAGATCTTAATGATGTAAAATTAAGTGCTAGTAACATTATGTTAGAAGCGTATGGTGGTACTAAAATTAAGCCTTTAGGAACTGTAAAATTAAAGTGTAAAGTAAATAATGTAGCTAAAATTTTAAGTTTTGTGGTAGTAGAACCAAAAATATGTGATAAGCCTCCGTTAGGTTTATCTGGATGTATAGACCTAGGTTTGGTAAACAGAAATGTTGTGCATAACATAACCGATCCTAAAGATAGATTTATTAATGATAATATTGATGTGTTTGAAGGAGTTGGTAAATCTAACATGAAATGTGTAATTAAAGTAGATGAAACTGTCACACCAGTTGTTAGACCCCCAAGAAGGGTGCCAGAAACTTTAAAACTTAAATTAAAAGATAAATTAGATCAACTGGTTCAAAGTGATATAATTTCTAAAGTAGACTATCCTGAAGGATGGGTCAGTAATATTGTGTTAGTAGAAAAAACAGATGGGTCTTTAAGATTGTGCTTGGATCCACAAGATCTAAATAATGCCATAAAACGTGAGCATGTTTTAATACCAACTGTTGAAGAATTAATTCCAAAATTGAGTAATAAATCTGTTTTTACTGTTCTGGATGTAAAAGATGGATTTTATCATGTAGAATTAGAAGAAAATTCTAGTGAATTATGTAAGTTTAGTACACCTTTTGGATGCTATAAATTTTTAAGACTTCCATTTGGTATTAGAAATGCTCCTGAATACTTTCAAAAGTTTAATGAAAGAAACTTTGGTGATATTCCTGGTGTATTGGTTTATTTTGATGATTTGTTAATTGCAGGTGAAAATAAAGAACAGCATGATAAAGTATTAAATCAGGTAATTCAAAGAGCTAGGGATGTAAACATAAAATTTAATCCTAATAAATTGCAGTATTGTGTTCCTGAGGTTAAATATCTTGGACATGTGTTCAATAAATTTGGTATGAAACCTGACCCAGAACAAGTAAAAGCTATCTTAAGCATTGAAATACCCACTAATAAAAAACAATTGCAGAGTATTTTAGGAATGATTAATTATTTAAGAAAATTTGTTCCTAATATGAGTACAAGCACTGCTCCTTTGAGAGAGTTGCTTAAGGGTAATGTTGAGTTTCAGTGGATGCCTAAGCACACTGATGCTTTAAATGAATTAAAATGTAAAATAATTAATGCTCCTGTTTTGGGTACTTTTGATGGCAATAAAGAAATAGTCTTGCAATGTGATAGTTCTAAAGATGGTATGGGTTGTTGCTTATTGCAAAATGGGCAGCCAATTGCTTTTGCCTCAAGAGGGTTAAATGATGCAGAAAAGAACTATGCACAAGTTGAAAAAGAATTTCTTAGTATTGTGTTTGCAACAAAAAAGTTTCATAATTATATATATGGTAGAAATGTAATTGTTCATACTGATCATAAACCATTAGTGTCTATTATGAATAAAACTGTAGTAAATGTAATTTCACCTAGATTACAAAGAATGAAACTAAAATTGCTAAGGTATGATTTAAATGTACAGTATTTACCAGGTAAATACATGTTTGTAGCAGACCTTCTTTCCAGGTCATATAATAAAGAAGAGGTTGATAATGATCCTTTTCTAGAAGAACTTGTACATTGTGTGAAGGTTACTAAACATTTGCATGTAAGCGACAAAAAATTGAAGGAATTTCAGGTTAAAACTAAAGCTGATCCCATTTTAAGTGAAATTGTAAATATGTGCAAAAAGGGATGGCCTGATACTAAAGAAAGACTTCCTGAAAATGTGAAATTTTATTTTAAGTTTAAAAATGATTTATTTGTAGATGATGATATTGTATTTCTTAATGAAAAAATTCTAGTTCCAGCAGAAATGCGTAAGGAAATGTTGTCAATTCTACATGAGGGTCATTTTGGTATGGAAAAAACAAAATCTAGAGCCAGACAACTTTTGTATTGGCAGGAATGGCAAATGATATTGAAAATGTAGTAGCAAAGTGTACTGAGTGTGAGAGGTATAAACAAAGTAATACTAAAGAGCCTTTAATTCCCCATGATATCCCAGATTTACCTTTTGAGAAAATTGGAATGGATATTTTACAACATGGTGGGAAAGATTATTTGGTTGTCATAGATTATCTTTCTAAATGGGTTGAGCTGCTGGTTTTAAACAACAAACGTGCCAGCGAGGTAATTAATAAGCTAAAAGGAATTTTTGCCTGTCATGGGATTCCTAGAATTAGTGTATCGGATAATATGCCTTTTAATTCTTTTGAATTTAAAAAGTTTGCTAAAGAGTGGGATTTTGAAGTAGTTACTAGTAGTCCCACATTTCCTCAATCAAATGGTCAGGCAGAAAGCGCTGTTAAAATAGCTAAAAACATTCTAAGGAAGTGCAAGGGAAATGTAGAACTTGCTTTAATGGATTATAGGAATTCCCCAATTAAAGGGTCAGAAATTTCTCCCTCCCAAATCTTAATGAGTCGAAGGGTTAAAACTAAAGTTCCTGTAAGTAAGAATTTACTTGTTCCTGAAGTACAGCTTAACGTAAAACAGCAGATTATGAAAAAACAAAAAGATTTTAAATCTTATTATGATAGAACTTCAAGACCTCTTCCTGAGTTAACGCCTAATCAAAATGTCTTAATTCAAAATCGTAAATTTTGGGAACCAGGTAAAGTAATTAAGTCTGCTGATACTCCTAGATCCTATTATGTAAGAAATGAGGAAAACACTGTGTTAAGGAGAAATCGTGTGCATTTGCGACCATCAGCAAATAGCCCTAACTTTCAGGTGAATGATGAAAATACTGTGTGTAATGAAAGTGTGACTGAATCTGATTTGTGTAAGTCGAGAGAAGTGGTTGATCGTCAACCTGGGTATCAAGTAACCAGGTATGGGAGAATTGTAAAACCTCCTGATCGATTGCAAGTATCATGAGTAGTGTATCATTTCATTGTAATGTTTTAATTGTGTGATTGTTTTGCAATGTAATATTTTTAAGAACTTTTTATATGTTTTAAATTTTAAAAATGAAAAGGGGAGATGTTGTATATATACTTGTAACTGTATCTGTAACTTTAGAAGTGTAACCGCAACCGTAATGGTTTGCCATGACTGTATTCGACATTAGACAATAAACAGTATTCAATAGCAGCTAGGTCTGTTTCTGCGAGTAACTTTCCCCCTCCCAACTTTCGTTTACCTTGTGATTTTAAGCTAGTCTTGGGTCACTTTTTTTGTTGTTGTTGTTGATTGTTTGTTTTAGCGCACAGTTAAATTTAAATTTCCCCTTCGTCGTTGCTCGCTTGAACTTTCCTGTTTGTGTTTGAATGCCTTTATTTAGGTTTTAAATTTTAATAAGGTTTTCTTACCTGTACAACCCTTTGAGCTGGTTGTTTTGCTGCGACTTTTTATTGATATGGGTTTTTCTAAACTGATTGTTTACATTTGAAGTGTGGTCAAATACTTTTCTTCTTGGAGTGAGTTCTGATTTTTAATTGTTTTTTTAAAATTTTGTTTAGGGTTGCCATCCTCAGACTTAAACTGTTAATTCTCTGTTGATTTTAGCTTTTAACTATTTAATAATTTTCTAGTTTTAAGATCATTGTTGACTATCTGTAATTGCATTGTTTGATAAGATTGATTTGATTGTAATTATTTTGCTTAAAACTTAAATTGCTTCAAGGACTCTAACTAAGCAATAGGTTGAATTTAATGTTGTATTTTTGATTTAATTAATTGTTAATTTATTTTAGTTACTGTAGGGCTTCTAATTTTATATGTTTGAGTTTAACTTTTAGATTTTCTCGTCCGGTTAAATCCCATTTGTCTTTGTTATGCATTGTGTGACCTTATTGTGTTTAGTTTTTTTTTAAAGTTTTGCTATAATTGTGAACACCCCATGTAGGGGACGATGATTTTTTGGTGGGAGAGTCTGCTGCTGTTTACTTACTGACTAGATCTGTGTTTTATTCTTGTGAAAAAAAGTTAATTCTTAACTTTTTTAAGAGGTACGCGTAGGGAATGTTATGGTTAAAACCATAATTGTTTAATTTTTAATTCCTCTTTTATTTAATTTAATTTCAGACTCCTATAATTATATTAATTAATTTATGTAATATTGATGTATCCTATTTAATTGTCAACCTTGTACTTGGGAACCTGCACTTTTGATTCCATTAAGCCCAAACATAGATTTCCCCCTTTTTCCTAACCCCCTAAGAGCTTTTCACTTGTAAATAGGGTGATAACCCCTGTCTGGAGTCTTTTTCCACCCTTTTGGGTCCCCAAATCGGCCCCCTCACCCGTATCTTGTTACACTTTTGGGTTTGGGTTTTTCAGTTTGACTTCGTGATTTTGAGACCGTTTTACGTACTGGTCTGGAATTATGTTTAACTGTAACCGAAGTTGCAATTTTAAATTATCTGATTGGCTGTGAGGAAAATTGAGGTGCTAGTTTTGAGGGATCTGGCAAGGAGGTTTTGGCGATTTATTGGAAAGCGCAGCTTTTTGACATGGACTTTTTAACGCATCTTTCGAAGCCTCAACACGTACAGGAGTGTAGCTCCCGTCTTATAAACGCGGACCGTGTGTCCTTTTTCAAAACCCGATGGGTTAATCTCGTGCAATAGCCGCCGATGCTGATGCGGGGTTAGAAGAATCACGTAATCGCCGCCACCAACCCGAACGATGCAAGAGAGCCACCTATCCCAATAGATGTTGCCGGGTTAAAAGAGAAATAACCCCAAGCTTGGCCATGTTTCTGTTTTTGCGCTCGTAATGTGTCGCCTCGACCTCCTGTCGCATCTCTCTCGACGAAATTGGCTGAAGTTAGTAGTTTTTAATTTTAGTTTACCCTCCCCCTTTTAATTTATTTAGTTTTAACTTGTTTGGCATTTTGTAAGGTTTTTAAGTGTTCCGTTCCCTTTTTATTTGTGTTTTAAATAAATTTGTTTTCTTTTGGTCACAATTTTTAGTCTTGTGTTTACTTTCTGTTCAAAACTATACGATCACGCCAGGTAAATTCTTAAATTAAACAACGATTAATATTATCGTTCTTCTTTCTTTTCTTTTGTTAGTGTTTAATGTAAACCTTAAAAGTAACTATAACACTAAGAGTCACACTTAGGGATGGATTATGACTATGGTGTTTTAGTTCCTATTATTGAATGTAAAAATTCCCTTACAGGAAGTAGTATGTAGCCGACTTTGAGGTACTTATGTGCACTGTATATAACCTATTTTCTGTATGTATGACTAAAAATATGTAAGGTCTGATTTGCAAGACCACGTGGTGTTCTTTGTTAAAAAAAAACATTGTGTTAAAGAAACGGACACAGCATGTGGTGTATGACATCTTATAAATGTTTCACAAGTAATTAAATAAGTTTGACGAACTCAAATCTGATGAACAATTAGTATGGTAACTGAGTACAACTTGTTCAGTATGTATGTTTTCAATGTAAGAACTGTGATACAGTAGGACCAGTGGTATCCTCTTTTTATTATTGCATGTTACTCTTATGTTAGAAAGTTTTACAAAAATACGAACCATTTCGGTGTTTGCACGGAGGAAGTGTGATAAAAGAAGGGCCGAAAACAAAATTCAGTAAGTGAACTGTAATCAACTAGTTTTGGCCAGTACTTACGAACAAAAAACAGCGAAATGATGGGGAGCGACTGGATTACAGACTATGTAAGCTCCAATTTGAAAACTGTTTGAATTTGTTTTGAGGTTCATGTGTGGATTGTAAAGTTGGAACTAAAAGTAACAACGATTGGTTTGGTGGTTGTGAGGATCAACACTGGTTCTTTCTACTTTGTATTTGTGTTTCCCAAATTACTTTTTACATACCTATGTTGATACATCATCTATCAGGGGTTTCACCCCACATTGTAAAAAAAAAAAATATTGTTATGAAATTGAAATTTATAGTTAAAACTTCAAAAGCGTGTGGCTTCTAAATTTCTATGTGTTATATCCAAAATGTGTGAAACAAAAATATCTTGAAATGTTTAACAAAGACATGTAACCCTTCAATACAATGTAATATGGCTGTAAAATTTTTTATGAATTTAAATAAAGAAAATGGGCTTCCTCGACGGTTGGGTCAGGGTTGCTGTCGTGACGATGAAGTCCCTACGGGACCCGTATATCCTTAGGGAGAGGCCGGAGTATGAAATGTTACCCTACTGATGGATACAAATTAAAAATTTACTAAAGAAACAAAGCATTAAGAGGTGGCAATACATGTGGGACACATCTATTAAAGGCAGATTTACTCATGAAATCCTGCCAAAGGTTTCAACTAACATTTGTTTCGCAAATTTCTACCAAAACCAATTTCTATCGGGCCACGGCGTATTTCCAATCCACCAATCAAGGTTGTTTAATGGCAATAACATATGCCCATACGATACCGAAGAAGGCACTCTACAGCATTACATTTTTCTTGCGGAGATTTCGAACATTTGCGCTTACAACAGTTTCCTTTAAACTTTGCTGCGCTGCCATTGAACCAACTACTTCTTCACAAGCACCATGTGCCACTTCTTCAAGCGATCATTAAAGCCCTGATGGACAAAATGAATATTTAAAATCCACTACTGGATGGATTTGAAGGTCAGTGAAATCCTTCAACGTAACTGAGCTCTCTAAATGTTCTCAGACTCCTATGGAAACTCATTTTATTTTCTTTCAGTCAAATCTACCATTTTGACGAACTTTTAAGGAAGAAATATAAAATATGACTCTATATATTAAAAAAAAAAAACCCAAATTTAAAACTAGGGTTTTCCATGCTATTATCACTTCATTTCGTAGTGTTCTAAATTTCAATTTTAATCTTGTGAGTACACAAAACCTCGCTCGTTTTAAAAATCTAAGGATACACTTGGGGACACACTATACTTTCTCTGCTATTCATGAAGCAAGTTACATGGACATTTGTTTAATTAGGTAAATTTACTCCCTTACGTGTTTGAGGCTCATTCAGCTTCTTTGTTAGAATATTTAAGTAAATTTTGGTCCATTAAAATATCTAAGTTTTCACATGGGGTTGGTTGGTTGGTTGTTTGGATTTTAATGGCGCAAGGGCCAAAGATGGCCAAGCTGCTTTCACATGGGGAGATACTATGCTGTCTTTGCTATATTTGCTGTTCAAAATGTTCAATTGTAATAGGTCGAAATGAGAACACTGTAAATTTCATTGTGTGCCTATTGAAGCTCTCTTTCAGCATCACCTGTTAAATATCTAAATTAAAATAACTAAGTTAAAATATCTAAGTTTTAAGTTTTATTTTTTATATAACCCTCTTGGGTATACCCACACATAGTGAATGTATTATAACTTATGCCATTGCCAATGTTATACAACATAATAGAGCGTGTTGCTCGAAAACATTAATTGTCCAAAATTATGGAGAAAATGTCAAAGTCATTGGATTGTTTTGGCTGCGTAAACACTGTAAAATTTGTATCTTGCTTGAATAAATGTGGAGTTCGGTCAATTGGTCCTGTGGATGGTGGCCTCGCACGGCTGGTACACCTGCGGTTCCTAATCGGCTGGGTTGCTTTCGCGGCGATAGAGTCTCAGTCAAACCCGCATATCCCTTGGGAGAGGTCGGGTGAATAAACCTTACCCTACTGATGGGGGAGAACGTGCTCGGATCTTTCGATGAATGTTGCGTTTATTTTATGCTCTTGAGAAAATGTGATGTTTTTATCTTTTTATGACTTTGATTTGAATGTAACGTAGTTCCATTTTTATTGTTATGTAAAGAGAAAAAATCGCTTTATTCAGCGAATCTATTTTTGAGAAAATCGGACCAAAACTGCATATTTTTATGAAGGATTTTCTAAGAATTTCAGCGGAAAAACAACGACGCCATTGAAGTTTGATATTCCATGAAGAGGAAAACGAATACAGTGAAGAAGCAAATCCTACAGCGAAGGAAGAAGAGTCCTTATTTACTGACATTGAAATACAAAATGTAATAGAGGACTTTATGGACGACAAGGCGCCGGGACATGATGTGTTTTCAATGTCAATTATTAGAGAACTGTATCTGGCAAATCCTAAGTGGTTTAGGGACCTTTTGAACACATGTTTCTTGGAGGGAGAGTTTCCGAAAAGCTGGAAGATCGCTAAAGTGGTTTTAATACCCAAGCAGGGTAAGAACCCTACGGATAGAGCAGCCTATAGACCCATATGTCTCCTTCCAACATGGGGAACTATATTGGACAAACTAATGACAGGTAGGCTGACGCACTACTTAGAAGAAAATCAAAAACTAGAGCCTACGCAGTACGGCTTCAGGAAGAATTTGAGTACAAACGAGGCCTTACACGATGTAATTGAGTTTATTAGATTACATAAAAAAGAAAACAAGATCGTAGGTATGATATCACTGGACATCAAAAACGCATTCAACACAGTAAAGTGGGAAGATCTTAAGGAACTATTGAGGTAGTATGAAGTTCCTTCAAGAACTGCAAATTTGATAAAGAGTTTCCTGCAGGACAGAACGGTTTATACCGATGGAGTTGAGCAACTCAAATACAACATAGGAGTCCCTCAGGGATCCTGTTGTGGCCCTATCCTTTGGTTATTAGTTGCAAACGAAGCCCTGAGAGCCGACTTCCAAATTCAACAAGAAACAACAAGTATTAGAGTACAGGCATTTGCTGACGACTTTTCTATCCTTATGGCAGTAAAGGCAGCGTCGCATATGGATAGAGTAGGCGGTTCCTGCTTAAAGATTCTAGAAGATTGGGCAACAAAATTTGGATTAACCTTCAGTGCTGGAAAATCCAATCTCATTGTATTCTCATCAAAAGTCAAATACGAACCAAGACTTAGAATAAACAATGAAAAGATAGCCCAAAAACAAGAAATACTATATTTGGGTATTACTTTCGACATAGGTCCTAAATTCAAAACGCACCTCAACTATGTTAGATAAAAAGTAGTCAGTTTTCACTTCAAATTGAAGAGACTGGCTAAAGCAACATGGGGCCTCCACCCTGAAATTGTGAAGAAAATCTACATAGGTGCAACCGAGAAAATGATAGCATACGGCGCTCCAGCCTGGATCTTCAATATATAAATCGGAAGATTATTCAAGCTCAAAGAATGGCCCTGCTTAGCATTACCAAGTGCTATTCTACAGTCTCTAACGAGGCTTTAAATATACTCTCTGGATGTGCTCCTCTTGACATCAAAATAAAGGAGGAGATCAAGACGTATATAGTTCTACATTGGGGAGATGAAGTAGAAATCGGAGACAAGAAATTTAACAAAGTCAATGTGGAAGATATCAAAAGCCCACTCATCAAACCTTGGAAAAGATTTAAAAAGAAATGGGATTACGAAACAACGGATCATAATGCCTTCAGTATTTATACTGATGGCTCCAAGTTAAATGAACAAGTGGGCAGTGGACTAGCTATCTACAGAAATGGAGTCCTCATAAAAGAAGAAAGTTATAGACTAAATGACAACTCAACAGTCTACAGCGCTGAACTTTTTGCCATTAAAAGGGCTGTTCAGCTGGCACTCAACAGTAACATAAAAGAGTTACACATTTACTCGGACTCCCGTTCCTCCTTGGAGGCCTTGTCCAGTAATAGGTTTTCAAATAACCTTGCTGAAAGGATTAAGCAATACATAAAAAATGCAGAAACAGCTAAGTGCAACATTGCTTTGCACTGGATAAGGGCCCATGTAGGTTACGCTAAAAATGAACACGCTGATAAGTTGGCCAAAGAAGGGACAACAAAAGACCACGTGGATGTTAATTATCCTTGGACAAATCCTGGCCAAAAAAGCGCCCACTCCCTAGGTAGATTAGTGGTCGTGGAGCCTTCTCGTTGGGAATCTACTTGGACTTTTACAAAAAACATTAGCTGCTGAAAAAAGGGTTTGTACATTTGTCTTATTGTGTAAGAAGTTAACAAAATGTCACTCGCAAGTACTGACTCGGCTATACACCAACCACTACAAAATGTGCAGTCACATTCGCCCACTCCATCACAAGCACCAACCACATTGTACGGGGTTATGCAGGGAGCTAACCCAGAGATTTGGGCGAGTTTTAAGGTAGTCATAGACACTATTAATAAATCGAAAATGAATAAGGAGCAATCATCTATTATCACGAGGGAGGTAACAGCTATGCTCGGCCACCTCTATGTAGTAACGTCTCAAAATACTGCGCTTCGCGATGAAAATGTTGCACTTAGGGCAAAATAGCAAACACTTGAAAAACAAGCGCCCACGTACTTTTAGATTCTAGAAATGGGACCGAAAATTAGTAATGACGACTCCGCTTACAAAACACGTTTTCCAGTTAGGAAACCGGATCCAGTGCTAATGATCTATCCAAAAGATAACACAGATCCAACTATAAACATACAGGATCACTTATTAAAAAATATAAGTCCACGCCAACACAATATACATGTGAAAACAGTCAGAAATCTCAACAATGGAGGTATTAAGATTAAGACTAGACCAGGTATAAGATCAACCAGAATTGTATCTTTAACATTCAAGAAGACATACTCAACAATGTGAACCCACGTTATCTAAAAATCAGACTAAACACTATTCGCACAATGGCTAAAGGTGGTCTAAAAATCAGCTGCTCCACTAAACATGAAATTGAAAAATTGAAGGAAAACTTAGTAAAATCTTACATGAATGAGTGCTACGGCTTCGAAACCCACGTATAATTGTATATAACATTCCCACAACCTACGGCCAAGAAAATGTTTTATTAGAACTTCTAGCTCAAAATCCTAACTTAACAGAGGACCACATCAAACTCTTATTTTTCATCAAGAAGGAACACAAATTCGCTACACTGAGTTTTTGAAGTCCACCCACTTGCTTTCAAGTTCATTATAAAGGAGCGTAAGCTTTTCCTAGACTAGCAGGTCTTGCATGTCAATGAATTCTTGAGGGAAATCCGATGTTTTAAATGTAATAAATTGGGTCACGTTGCTAGAGACTGCGCGGCACCAAAAACATGCACCTGCTGCGGTGGGGAAGACCATGACAGACTCGCATATAAAGAGCATTACTGCTGCTTGAATTGCTATGAGAACAATATGCATTATAATACAGGCTTCGACATAAATAATCCTACAAACAGTCGGCAATGCCCTTCTATAAATAGGGAAATAGAGTTACTACGCAATAAAATCAGTTATGTCTAGTTTCCTAAAATTTTTGCATATAAACCTAGCTCACTCCAGAATGGCTAACCTCTCATCTTTGCAGAACATTCTAGAATATGAGATAAATATTATTAGTATAAATGAACCCCATTTTCACAAGAATATTCTTAATAGTTTCGACTCTTCTCTAAAAAGGATTTCCTACCTGCATTCACCACGAGCAAGATTGTTATACAAAAAAACCCTTGATATTATTTCGATCCAAACAACAAGAGACATTGTGGATGTGTCGAAAGGATGGTAAAAATGAACATTGTGTGTGTAGGAGTATTAGGAAGAGTACATGGTTCGAAACCAGTAAGTTGAGCTGAAATTCTTGTCTTGAAATGTTGTCTGAAATTCTTTTGTTTACTTATTTTTGGATGAATGAACGTAGCCAGAAGAGTGTGATTAAGGAAATTGATTGTAGTAATGGAACTGTGTGTGAGTGGTACAATTTTTGTCGAAGTATGCATTGAGGTGTGTTTGAATACGAATGAAATGATCGGAGGGCCTGGACAAGTGGTTGAGATTGACGAAAGTAAGTTTGGCAAGAGGAAGTATAATAAAGGAAAACGTGTAGAAGGAAAGTGGGTGTTTGGAGGTCTTGAAAGAGGGACGGATAAATGTTTTTTTGTCGCTGTGCCTGATAGAAAGAAAGAGTGCTTGCTTGCTGTTATAAAAGATTGGATTATTCAAGGTACAGCCGCGGAAAAAAAAAACGAACCACCGATGATTATTTCGTTAGTTTTTATAGTAGAGCTAAACTTAATATACCATTTTGTAGGAAATAAAGTCTACTATACACTGATATACAAAAAATTTGCATAGGGGACTATCTTCATATTAAAATCCGCACCAACTTTAAAATTTCCAATAGCAACACCCAATTTTGATTCAATATTTAAAATCTACGACAAAATTTATCGTTGAATATCAATTTGCAAGTCATTTGGTTAAGTAGTTTTTTAATTATGAATATCGAAAGTTTAGAACTCGTAATGTTAAATGAATTTCTTAAACTTTTAAATCATATCTTTCGAAATAATAATTTTATTAAGCTGATATTTTTATCTGTGTTACTTCTAAAAAACCCAAATAAAATACACTAACTTTCATTACTTATATGTATATTTTTAATTTTATTTAAATTAGGATATTAATATTCATAAAATTTATGAATAGCAACCATGCTATATTTTGATAGGGATGGATTCAGAAAAGCGTTTTATATGCATATCTAAAATTTCAAGATTTTCCTCTTTGTAGTTTTTTGGCAATATTATAATGTGCATCAAATGATCATTTAAGGGGTCATACACAAATTTAAAATCTGCAGAACTTAACAGAAATCTACTAATTTTGAGAATTAAAAGCGCAGTGATCGCGTTGGCATAATATTCTAAATTCTTATATAGAGGCGAAGGGTATACGGGAGTGGGGGAATGAATGACCATGGAAAAAGAAGAACCACGACTAACTACGACTTTTCTACCAGCGTACTTTATTTCGAAGTCTCACTAATACTTTGTTCACTGTGGAAGTAGCCCCTCAAATAAGATCGATACATATTGTCTAATATCTCTGCATATAAATGTAGGAAATTAACCAAAATTTGTATTTAGATTATTTTGAGGGCGGGGAACATTTCTGCGCTATCAAAAGTAGGTGTTGCTATTGAAAATTTTAAAGTTGGTGCGGATTCGAGTATGAAGATAGTCTCCTATGCAAATTTTTTGTATATCAATGTATAGTAGACTTTATTCCCTACAAAATGGTATATTAAGTTTAGCTCTACTATAAAAACTAACGAATTAATCATCGGTGGTTCGTTTTTTTTTTCCGCGGCTGTACAACGATAATGTCAGAATGTTGGTCCAGCTACAATTGCTTAGGAGACGAAGGCTTCCAGCATTTACGGATCGACCATAGTCTAACGTTTGTTGATAATGATACAAGTGCCCATACTAACAGTATCAAGGGTACTTGGAGTGCAGTCAAACGATTATTAAAAGGCACTTGTCACATCAAAGATCAGTTCGACGGGTACCTGGCGAAGTACATGTGGAGGAGGCGGAAACACATCGAAGTACAAAGAAAGTTTACGGCTTTCCTTAATGTCATTTCATCCGTCTATCCTCCACAAACACACGGTTAATCATTGTCTGGTGAGTGTTTTTTCTTCAAATTTTAAATTGTATGCTCCTGTTGTAATGGTTTCTAAATGTTCTTTGTGAAAGTGTTCTTTGATAAAAGTAATCCATGGCCTGGTGCCCAAAACGACAGCTCGGAGGGGATGAGTAGCCACAAACGACGGCCCGGAGGGGGTACCAGTGGGTTTTTTAAATAAATACGCCGTTGCCCGATGCCCAAAATGACTGCTCGGAGGGGATGAGTAGCCTCAAACGACCAAAGGATCGCCTGTAAGCACCATGATGGATTGCCCAGAGGGGGTGCCAGCTCTTTTTTAAAATAATGTGCCATTGCCGGTGTAATCTAATCAGTATTCAATGCCTGACGCCATTTAAGTTGCGTCGGGTGCCAGCACAGGTGATGTCCTCGCCATCTGACCATGGTTTATAAATACGAGGAATTCTCTTCGAGATAGGCGCCAAACCGTCACCAATAGCCTAATGTGCAGCTCTACTACGAATTTAATTAACGAAAGGAAACCTTCGCGATAAATTCTAAACCGTCGCCAACATCACCAATGATTCGCACCAAACAGAAAACATGGTGCAAAACTCTATATACATTAAAAAAGCTAACATAAGAATTAAGGCATAAGAAAAATACACGCCTTTTAACATTTCTGTTTATAACTTCTTTAAGTCTGGCCTGGTAGTTTAACGGATAAAAGCAGTGAACTGCGGTGCCTGAGGATCTGTATTCGATTAAAGGTAAAACTTGGTTATACCTGCTAATTTTTATTGAACGCTATTTATTAAGGCAGCCTATGTAGCAAGCATCTGTTTATTGTACTCATTCTTGAGTACGTCTATTTCAAAATCGAAACTTATGTATTCGGAGCCGTTATAAGCATCTAATGTACTCAGAAATGAATACATTTTACTTATTTTCGAGTACCCATTTTTAGCAGTGTACGAATTGAGCAACAATGTAGGCACGAGTGTGGCCGTGGTGAATCGCGTAAAGAAGCACTCACCGTAGTCCGGGTCGAATATCTGCTTGATGAGGAGCAGGAACCACTCTTTAGTGAGCCCTCCCATGTCCAGACCGGGCTCTCCGACGAACGTCACCTTCAGTTTCTTTTTCAGGTCGGACTGCTTCCTGGCGATCTGGGAAGAATATATTATATATATATATTATAATACATACGCATGAACACCAACCATGAAACAAACACACAAAATAAATCATACATATTCCTTGTGAAGCGCTTAAATCTGCATGTTCGGGCCAATCAAATCACTTAGTTCATTTGGCGCTGTGGCGAAATAGCCATCTTTAGGATACGGCGCCAAATGACGTGTTTTCCGACAACCCGCCAAGCGGATTATTTTGTTTTTAAAAGTTCCCTTCAAGCAGGCGATCAATAAGCTCGCTCATTTTTCACGCTCACCAAGTTGAGTAATTTAAGCAATAAAATCTGTAAATATAGTCTTCCAGTAAATACCATTTGTTAATGAACCTAATCAACTGATTCCTGTCATTTAAGAAAACCAACACTTTAATGTAAGCCGCCGCTACACAAGGAACTGCAATATTTATTTAAATCAATATGAGTGAAAGGTTCGTCCAGCCGGGAGTCAAACCCGGGACCCCTTGTTTAACGCGCAAGTGTTCTACCACTGAGCTATCCGGACGACACCAACCTTCAGAAACTTTTCACTCCGACACAGATCGGAAGAGTCGACACATACAGAGATACTATGGAGTGTTATGTAGTATACGTGATAATTGTTCGGGATGAATTGAAAATAAGAATTATTCAATTGGAATAGAATTTGCCTTTGCACTTTGCTTACGATTTTTAAAGCGTAATAATGTGCTTAAGATATGTGTAAGTACCCTTTATTGCTGTTGGTATGGGTGGCAAATGTGGTTGGATTGAAAGATTACATTCTTTTTTTTTTTATCAGAAGTATGTTGATAGTTTGAAAGATGATATTAGTAATATGACTGTTGTCGAAAAGCGAGTTTGTTAGGAACAAGTTATGAATGTTCTGCGTGTAAAAATGGAATGAATTTGGTAAAAAGTGTGAATGTGAAGAATGATAAATGGCAGTGGATTTGTCGAAAGGATGGTAAAAATGAACATTGTGTGTGTAGGAGTATTAGGAAGGGTACATGGTTCGAAAACAGTAAGTTGAGCTTGTCTGAAATTCTTTTGTATACTTATTTTTGGATAAATGAACGTAGCCAGAAGAGTGTGATCGAGAAAATTGATTGTAGTAATAGAACTGTGTGCGAGTGGTACAATTTTTACATGCTTTTATTGTCGGTAGTAATAGAACCTTCGAGCATGGATCCTTCATAGTAGAGGAAACATAATGTTATAATCTCGCTAACATCAAAGTGAGGAAAACATGTATGGCCTCAAACACGTGGTTAATTACGTTATTCCATTAATAAATTTTCACTGTTACACATTTCCCAATTCATCAGCCAATCGCGAGTATTTTTTAATTCATAATTTTGAAAAGAAGTCACGTGTTTGAGGCCATTCGGTCTGAGATGTTGGTTTCACGATTATGACGTCATATTCGCTCTACTACAGTCCATTCATGCTCGAAGAATAGAACTGTGGGTGAATGGTACAATTTTTACATGCTTTTATTGTCGTGAAGTATGGCATTGAGGTGTGTTTGAATGCGAATGAAATGATCGGAGGGCATGGACGAGTGGTTGAGATTGACGAAAGTAAGTTTGGCAAAAGAAACTTTGCTGACTGGACTAATGGTACATAAAATTTCGTTTCGACTGGAAATATATTTTTTGAAAAAAGTGTATCAAAAGATAGGAAAATACAATTTACAACTTAATTCTAAACTGATTTTTTGGTCTTCCCGTGAAAATATTTCTCACCTATTTAGGATCAGTTGAGTGCACGAAATATTGGCTTTATTTTAAGCAATTAAATTTTAAAATTATGAGTGCTTCCAAAAAGGGGCATGTCCACTTTTGTTTAAATTAATTTTAATAGTTTGTTTAATAACTTAATACGTGAATTTTTTCAAAAACTTAGTATCAAACGATAGGTAATATGACATTATAAACCTCAAGCGCTATAAACTGAAAAGTTGATTTTTTTTTTTTTTAAAAAGTTTGTAACTCTACTGTCCTCTTAAACTATTACATTTTTGATGCAAAAAAATGAAGGAAAAATAAGGCTAAATAATAAATTATTAATAAATTACTTTTTGAAAATACGATATTTAATACCTAAATTACATTTAATGTCAAAATAATATTTGGCACCCGATTTTATTCAGTGCTATTACAAAGTGGTGGTCCGCGTTTTATATAACTTTTAATTTGGTGGTCCGCAGCCATCTAAATGTCGGGAACCACAGGTGCAAAGGCTAAGCAGATATGCAGTGAATACCTCGTTGAGGGAGTCCGAGACCAGATGGGACCTCCTGATGTTAAGGTTGAGGAAGAAGACATCGATATCCGGAGCCTGCTGATGGAGTGCCCGGCTCATCAGACTCCTCTGCAAAAGACAGGGAGAGAGAACAGCTTTATTCTCGTAACAAACCAAAACATTTCAGTTCAACTGTCGACGCTTTTAGTTTAACCATGCCATGACAACCTTGTTTATCTTTACATTTGTAACACACAAGCATCCGAAGTTATCTTTACATTATTAAAGCCATGGCAACGATTCCTTAGAATACGATTTATTGCGGCGAGGTACCCTATATCGATTTTATAGATATATTCACGTAAAAAGTCACTGTATCTTACAGAACAGTAATCGAGTGTTAAATGTTACAGCAAACTGCAGTATGGCAAGTTTGATATTTTCACTAAATGTTATTTGAACTTATAATAATGACTCTAACGAAACAACGTGAAATTAATAATTTTATGAACTGCAACAGGCCACATATATTCATGCTTCGGCATCTCCCATTTATTCCATTCTTCGTCAAAACCACAATTTGCTTCATTCAGTCGACGATAAACACTGTTTTTCCCCTGTAAACTCACGCGCAAAGATCAGACATGGTACAGTCTAAAAGCGACAACAACAAAATGACTTTTTTAAAAAAAAAAGCTGATTGTTTTCCAAAGAGAAAATTTCAAAGTACTAAAATTTAATAGAATTTCCTGTAAAAAAGTTGTTGCGATCCCCAAAATCAATTTATGAGAATCATAACTTTTCTTTTGAGATAAATGATACATAGCTTTTTTTAGTTCAGCCAACTATAAGAAATAAAAGCTATAAGAAATACTAAAAAAAAGCCATTTTTTTAAGAGAAGCTTCAATTAAAAAAACTTAATTTAATATAATACATAAAAATTAAAACAAAATCGCAATATATTAAAAGATTAATACCAGCCAAACAAAAAGAAACAAACTTTATTAAAAAAAAAATTATTACTACAAATTACAAATCCTAAAAATCAATTTCGTAAATTAAATTATATTTTCGAAAAATTTAATGCAATTTTGTTATGTAGTGCAAATCAAATCATGAGGAAATGGGAAGTAGTGAAGTATATGCATTTGTTTATCAGATTAAAAAAGAAATTAAGTGTTTAAACGGAGATCGCAGCAGATCGCGTTTAGAGAATTTCTACAAGTTCAAGGTTTCCATGAATGAAAATATAAAACAAAAGAGTGCCAAATAAAAGTTGCATTCGGCAGATGCGACGTAATTAAAGTAATAACCATCTCAATTTCGAGTTACATCGCTATATCATCCCAGTTTGACGAAGATCCCAAATATTTTCGCATATTAAAGATGCTATATTTTTGTGAAATTCTCCGTTTTTCTCGATTGAGTATCCATTCTTCACAAAATAACAAATGAACTGAGATTTTACAATGATGAAGTGTCTTATGATTATGTCTTAAAATACCACTGACTAAAAAAATAGGACAACAGGAATCAAAAGTTCATTTTTTTTTCTGACGCGACGTCCCTCCATTCGCGCATTTATCTCCTTAAGTACTTGTCGATTTGTATTCGTGCACCTCAGAAGCACGACCCGCTATATAGACATAGCGAAATTTTATCGGTTTATGTTCCCCTTTGCGATTGCGTCTCCGATACAGCCGGTCTATACATTTTCAATCACTCACAGAAGTTAAATCAAAGAATTTATCGCTCACCCTTGCGTTGAGGATCATCTGTTGCTCAGAGTCCCGCTGCAGTACCATCTTCTTGGCAACGATGCTCAGGATGAAGGGGTATTGGCAGTATGAGAACCTGGAAATAGCACTGCGTGGGCATGAATGAAGAGAAAATTACATCACTCGAATACTGCACTTATTTGCGAATATTCATACCTTGGCTGACAGCAATGAATAATTATATATAAAAAATAATTCTATTAGTTTCGTTATTCGTCGTGAAATCAATTAGGAATAATTATTTGACTTGTTTGAAATCCTTAAACCTTTCAGCACCAGAAACGTACCTGTAGTACGTCAAGCTATATACATGCTGAAATACCAATGGTGTACATGCCGAACGTCACACCATTGTTAGTTGTTATACGAAATACGTATAACTAGTTTTGTTCACACTAGTTGGATTTTCTCTTTGGTACCGTGTTACGGAGAATTACATTTACTTTTCATATTTTGAAAAAAATTATCTGGTGTGGAGGGTGTTCATAAATACGCGATAATTTAATAAAAAAAACTCTATTACATATTTTAAAAAATATGTGGAAACGATTTATATCGATCTCATCTTCTTGTAGATCCAAAATAGATTATGATTTTGTTCCGTTCATGATCATGTATAATTTTTTGAAAAAGAACAGAAGGAGGAATAACTGATCTGTAGAAAGCACGCAAATGTTTGATGTTCTTGAGTGAAAAGGGTTAAATTCGAAAAACCTACAGATTCTTGTTTTGTGTAGAAAGACAATCGAATGTAACGTATGCATGCAGCCAATCAAATGTAATGATATGCATGGCAGCCAATCGAATGCCACGATATGCATGGCAGAAAATGTATGTGGAGTTTCAGTGGGGAACATCACACTACTCACTTGTGGTTCTTGGTCGGGTTCTGCCACCTGTAGTATTCCGCCATCAGGTTGATGTGGTCCAGAGCACTGTTGTAGAATTCCGTGTAAGGAATGAGGTTCGGGTTGCTTCGGCTGTTTGCCGTGTCTGCGAAGAGAAAACTCGGAATTATTACTCGAAAAATCCGATTGGAAATGCTATTACTAACTCTAGAATGGTATCTAAAAATAATCTTTTATCTCAACTACAATATAATGCTATACTACGTCTCTTAGACTTATAGGTATCATTCTAGATTTAAATATTTCCTGTCAACTTTAATTTGGCTGATAAGTGTTAATTTAGTTGGCTTTGTATTTGATCATTTCTCGACGACCGTACCTCGGGCTACGTAACCATCTTATCAGCAGCTGCGTCCGTTTGTTGGAAATCGAACGTTCAATAAAAAAAAAAGCTTTTTATGTTCTCTTATTAGCAGAGATGGATTGTATTCTTAGGAGATTACCATCTACAGAAGCAGAAGCTACAAAATTTCTTCAAAAACGCCCAATCCTACATACAGTTACGACATTATGAATATAATCAAAATCATAAGAAGAGTTTAAATTAGGTGAAAATTCAAATCGCAAACATTGCCTTAAATTTTGTATTCGAAATTATGAATCACTTTTATTTAAATTCTCTTAAATTTTATTAAATTCTCAGCCCGATAGGCAGTCGATTATAACATTTCAATACCTTTCAAAGCAAAATTATTAATTGCTTAACATGTTTCGATATTATTATTACAAATATGGCGACGAAGAAGGTTCAATTCGACATTACATTTACGAGTGTGCAAACTTCGAACCTAATCGTTTTATGGCATTACCATTGAATTTTCCAGCATTATCGATACCAGACATTATTCTCAATAAAAAGCATCGGACTTTTCTTCAAAATATTGTAAAAGAATTAATGGAAAAGTTGAACATTTAGAACTAGTTTTTAAATATTGAACATTTTAAGGAGAACCAGAAACTATTAATGTTTTTACAAAGTTCTCTTAAATGAAATGTTAAATTTTGTTTGTTTTTTATTATTTTATTTACTATTTCTTTGTTTCATGCATCTCCGTACTTGATTGCACTACCTCCAAATAAAGTTTGTTATTTCTACACAAAATACTTTATGTTAAAAAAACTAAGGAGCGTGTTGCTCTATCACATCATAGCGTTTGACGGCATTGCTGTTAAAAAATTTAAGTATGTTGTAAATTCAGATGCACTTTCCGTCACGAAATGTCTTTAAGTGAGATGAAATATACTGATTTTTAAGAAAAATAAATTGCACTGTTCGGCTGAGGGGGGTTGCTATCGCAACTATGGGGTCGCAATAGCAACCTGTATGTCTCAGTGACGGGACAGGTAATTAAAAATTAATTATTATTATTACAAGCACGTTTTGATATTATTATAGATAAGAGAATGTCACAAAAGTGGTACCCACTGATAAGCGCCAGCGTCCTGGTGGCGTTAGGGATCCACCACCTGCTCTTGGAGATGGAAGGCAGCTTGTGTCCGTTGGCGGGGGGGAACTCGCGGATGGTGATGAACTGCAGGATGCGCTTCACCAGACGACGCAGGCGCTCCGGTTCCGTCCTGTGGGAACGAAATGGACAGGATAACATCAATATAACCAACTTAACAACATTAAAATATAGCTCTGGGGTCACAGTTACTTGGTTGGGTCCTACTGCGCCAAAAATAAGTGTTAAAATAGTGACTTTATAAAAATGATGATATATTAAGAACTGAAGAATGTAATAAAAGCCTAGTCATATTAAAAATAAAAAAAAAGAGTAACATAAGGCAGAAAATCTAAAAGTAAAGACAATGGCGGAAGGATAGTATCAAATAAAAGCAGTCTAATTACATTAAAATAGGGCACTCAGTTAAAATACGAACAACATAAAAGGTTAACGTTGTAGTTTGTATTAAAGTTAGAGTTTGTATATATAGGGGCTGCTTCTGATTGGTTGGGTTTAGTGGCACAGCTAAGGGCGCCAAACCCTAGGTGCCGCGATACACGGGGGGCTGCTCCTAACAGCAGAATATGAGCGTGCTTAAACCGAATGTAGCCAATAGATGGCCGTGACTTCTCGTTTCCTATTTGATTGAGAAAAGGGAGAGCCATATACAAGGGACTGTAAAGTATGTAGCTTATTATTTTATAAGCTTAAATCCACTCATTGGGAAGAATTCTAAAATGACACTTAGCATCACAGTACTACTGTATAAAGCAATGATCGGATCACTTCTGCTGTACGCCTGTCCGGTTTGGGCTGCAGTTCGAAGAACACACAGACAAAAACTTCAATCATTCGAGAGCAAAGCCCTCGGAAGGATTGCAAATGCACCAAGGTATGTCAGGAAACGATCTTAAACAGGGACCTTAAAATGGACAGTATTGATACAGCAATACTGATTATTTCACACAATTACAACATGGCAATAGCCACATAAGACTTTCAAAACCTTAAGGAATTCACAAAATACGATCACGAGGTTAATCAAAAATACAAGAGGCCGAGACCGATTCACCACGACCCCACTTGGTAGATTCCTCTAGACTCGCTTGTCAATTCGACATGCCGAATCCCGACAGCTGCTCCTTAGCTATTAGCCAGGTCCATTTATGTCCCCACTGTTGCGCATCATATAATAATAAAAAATGAAATAAAAATTATATGTTGTCTCTACTTATTTCACACACTAATAATGTTGTTGCCTTTCAGAAAATATTAAAACGAGCATAAGCCCCCCCCCCCCCCCCCAATTTAAAATAGTAACTTAAAAGTTAAAATCTAAACTCATTAACGTTATCCTATTTGCCAGGCTTCTTTAGATGGAGGTGTAAGGAATAACGGCCGACGCACCGTAAGGTTTATTTAGATTTCTATAGCTTATTTGTCATCGCCAAATCTCGCATGGGCAGAAAAAGTAGAGATAAAGCGTTAACACACAATTCTGTTGCATCATTACCAAAAAGAAAACTGCTCCCTTGCTCTCTCTCGGAAATCACTATAATTTTTGGTAATTCTGGGATCACCAAGGCTACATTCGACAATCGTTTCGTCCTTAAATTACTTGACTTTTGACGAAACAAGAATCTTCAAGTTTTAACAAAACTAATTTACTCTGATTTCTTTTCGGTAATGTCGACTCATTTTTTATACGTATATTGCCGGAACGTATATTATCAGATACCAGCATATTGTCAGAACGTATATTACCAGTATATCGCAGGAACTCAAACGAGCGTTTCTGGTTTAATGGCGAGTTCGCTGGACTACGGCCTGAGATATTTCTAGCCCGAATCGGGTCGCCGTCATGAATTGAAATAATCTCCATTTTTGATTAAATAAATTTCGTTTAAAAAAAAAAGTCTCCGAAGGAAATAAAAATTATTCGGATCATATAGCAGGCATCTGTTTCATCAGAAATGACGAAAATGTCTTCAAAATGCATGTATATTTTTTAACAGTGTGTCCACAAGAAACACAAGTTACCTGGAGAACCAGTTGATGAGCAGTTGGTGATCCCCGCTGCTGAGTCCAATCGTCCTGCGGAAGAGGTGAGCGAACACGGTGTAGGAAGACTGGTTGCTGAACAGGGGGTTCTGGAGAAAACACAATTAAAAGAGTGATCAATAACAAAATGCGATCACAGCACCCATTAAAACGGTCAAGCTCTTTAAACAATTCGAATATTAATATTGGATTAAAACAAAAATTACTTCGATTAATTACTTTTAATTATAAGTGTCCCTAATATTAGCATGTATATTAATTTAATAATATCTTATGTATTCGGGTTAACGAACGCTTATACTATGTTGAAATATATGGACATCATATAGACATAATATGCAATAAAGAACAATAAAATATTAAGTTGTATTTTCAATTATTAGTTAATTGTATTTCCCAACATTCCGTATACATTAGGATTACATTACTACACTTAGATATACATTAGTGGTTATTTTAAACAATACTCACATGTAATAAGGCAAATAAGGCTTTTGTTTCGTCTTTAGGCTTTAACCTATAAAGAAGAAAATATTTTATTGAACTAAAATAAGAAAAATAGTGAAACTTTTCAAATCCTATTTAACTAACGAATGAACATATTTTTAGATAAGATTGAATTCAAAGAAGTTTACAATCGATTGATTTAAAATTTAAAACGACACTCAGTATAACGTCTGTATATTGATACATAGTACAAATGACGAAGTTGTGGCCGTGTTTATATGTGGGTTGCACCCTTGAGAGGCTCGGTAAAATGAAAGATAATGGAAGGGAAAAGATAGGCCGTGGTATTATTTGCAGTAGTGCACAAAAAAGACCTTAGCGCAATGCATCTTGGGATACTGTCAACAGTTTCGTAATGCGCAGAACTTGAAAACCGGTCGTTGCGCACAAAAAAAAACGCATCGACGCAATGCATGTCGGGATACAGATTGCTGCGCAGAACCGGTCGGAAAAACTTCGTATTCTGCCACTTATAGGGCTTCTCCTTTCCCCTCCCTGGTTATTACCGGAAAAAATATGGAATGTCTTTCCATAAAACAAACCATTATAGCGATAACTTGTATTTTATTTCGAAACACGCCAAAACAGTTCTAAAACTGGTCACGGGAGCGTTTTCTAAGACAAAATTGTCTTGGTAATAACGCCAAAAATATCCTTCTATAAAAGATTTACAGTGGGATTTATAAGGACTTGATAGATAACGAAAGCGGAAGACGTGTTATAAACTCCTACGGGATATTTTTTTAATTACTTTTTCTAAAAATAAACCACAAAGTTCTTAGATGAGCTTGCTAATACTTAACCCTGGAATTACAATGGGTCCCCAGTGACACCAGCCTCACTTTGTGTCGGTATTGTCATCGGACAAGAGCCTCGTGAGTACAGGATTAATGTTATGAGTTAATTTTCTGTGTTAATTTAGTAGGTAGAATGTTGTACGAGTACAAGCACAGCCTCCTTAAAAGTAATATTTTTTTTAAGATTCTAAAGGCAACTTTAGCGTCAAAAAGGATAATCAAATCACTTTTTTTTATGAAAAAATACATTTCAAAATGATTGGTACTTACCTTACGTTTGTTGCAAGGACAGCACCAATGGTAGCTTTGAGGGCCGCTTTGGCCACGTATGAAGGCTAATACAATAAAACAAAACTGTATAACTATAACTGTGATATTTTTAAAAATCGATCAGTAAACAAATATACAAAATTCATAATATCTATTACTTTTAACTTTTTCTTGACACTACAATAAATTGCCATTTTTGTCACTACTAAAATGGGTACTCGGTGCCTGGCGGTATATCTGTGTTCCTCCCTTGGGAGGTTCGGCGAAGAAAGAGAGGGGTGATTACTACTGAAATAATCACTCCTCCCTGTAAAAAAATCTTCGATTACAGAAATACATCCGATATGTGAAGTTAGTAACAGAAGCATCTGCTAAGGTTCATGTTGTTCCGAAAATAGAGACGAATTCCTTAGAACAACGTCCTTATCACAATCAGTTATATGATTTATGTAAAGAAGTTGTGATGTTGCGTAATTATTTTAAAGGATAGGTAGATCACTGCACGATATATTGATTAAGTGGTTGCTGTCCAAAGTTTGTTAATGCTTGATTTCCTGATTTTGTAGAACACGTCACTGTGCTAAGTTTTTTACCTACATAAAAGGAAAAATAAGAAGTGGCCCGGTTTTGAAGGGGGGGGGGGAGGGGGGGGTATGGGCCCCTGTTGTAAGAGGAGGTTCTGAGGAATAATAAATAATAAATTGTATTTTCTGTTTTTTATAAATACATCTGGTATGGTCTGTTTTCTTTCAGTAATTTTTTCACTATAAATAGTACTAGTCTGTTCGAGTGCTGGTAGCACATTTTCGTTCCACGACCCAACACATACAATCTAAGGAATACAACTCTTAAGACTTCAGCCTTTAAGATCTTGCAATATAAAGCCTGCGGGAGGCTATGTGAACTCATCAGCTGATAAATCATCACATGCAGTTAAAAATGAGAGAACTTTTCCACCAGCAGTGACCATGCGTCCCAACATTTCATATTTAGATTCTGAATATTCAGAATGCGAACAGGAACCGGAACTTGATTGGACCAAGGTCAAAAACCCAAATCTGCCACCAGCGTTTGCTAGAGGGACTGCTCCTAATAAAGAAAACATAAACATTGAAAGGCTGGCAAACCAACATGGCAAACATATTACAGTTCAACAAAATACAGTACATCAAAATCAGAGTGTTTATAGTAAAAATAAAAAGGTAACGCCAATTATTGTGAGACAAAAAGTACAACTTCAGAAGACTCACAAAGATCTTAAATGAGAAAGGAATCAACAGATACCAAATTAAAATCCAGGAAGAGAATTCCTTCAATGTTATGGCAGCAGACGAGAATATACAAAGACAGATAACAAAACTGTTTGAAAACCTCAACATATATTACCACTCATTTGCCCTGCCCTCCGAAAAAGAACTTAAAGTAGTGCTCAGAGCATACCTAGAGCTACGGAAACTTAGGAAATATTCGATGGATTGGTAAATGAGGGTTTTAATCCAAACAAAATCATTCAACTAACCAATCGTAAACATGGTGAAGTAAATAAACTTCCTCTTTTTCTGGTCATTCTGACCAAAAATGATCACAACAAAGAAATTTACAATTTGACAAACCTTTTAAACCTCAAAATCTCTGTTGAAACACATAAAGGAAGAAACAGCAAAGTTTCACAATGTCAAAGATGCTAGCAGTTCTTTCACGCGGCCGTTAGCTGCAGGTACCCTCCAAAATGCGTCAAATGTGTTGGGGAGCACCTGACAGCTGACTGTAATAAAAATAGGGAACAACCCCCCAAATGCATTAACCGCGGATGCGATCATACGGCTAACTTCACAAGATGCCTAAAATACCCACAAATGGTAACAAAAGAAATACCATATATAATAAGATCAGACCTTCCACAAAATATTTATGAAGCAAGACATTTCAACATAATTACGAGACATGATTTATGAGACCAGAAATACCATCTTGGAACTGAAGGAACTTATTTCAGAATGAGAAACAAAGGAATTCTTAATTTTGGTGGAAAACAACTCAGATGTTCACACAGCATATGATAATCACGTGAATTTCAACCCTATAAAGATGATGCTTTGGAATGCAAACGGACTTATTAATAAAATTGATGAATTTAAAGATTTCCTTACTGAATATGACATAGATATCTGTATGGTTACTGAGACTCATTCCAAACCAAGCAACAACCTCAATTTTCAACACTTTTCGTACTGATAGACTTAGTAGAAGAGGAAGAGGAGGAACGGCTATTTTTATCAAAAAGACTTTCAGGGCTTCACTTTTTAGAACTGACAATAATCAAGGCTATGAGGAAACTAATATCATTGTGAAATTCGACAACAAAACATTAAACTTCTCAGCAGTTTATAACCCTCTTCAAAATAAAATCAGCATAGCTAATATTCATCATCTGCTACCTAAAAACACCCCTAGAATTCTTGGAGGTGATCTCACAGCAAGCACTCCATATGGGGATGTATAATTACCAATAATAATGGTAAAACCATTAAAAAATGTCCGGGTAGGGATAAAATCAACCTATAAAGATGATGCTTTGGAATGCAAAAGGACTTATTAATAAAATTGATCTCACAGCAAGCACTCCATATGGGGATGTATAATTACCAATAATAATGGTAAAACCATTAAAAAATGTCCGGGTAGGGACAAAATCAGAATTATCGCACCACAACAACCCACTCTTGACTCTGCTATTAATAAATTTAAACCAGACATACTGGATGTTTTTCTCACAAATACCAATATCAACATGGGTTTGGATATTGCTTAATCAGCTGTCGTCAGATCATATGCCAGTCATTGCTAAGGCTGGTATTAATGCTAAAGAGGATAACAATTTTATAAACAAAACCGATTGAGACCTTTATCATAAAATTTTGAGTGATAGAGATATCATCCATGAGGAATATACTAATGTTAACGAAATTGAGATGAAAATACAAAACTTCACATAACAAATCAATGAAGCTAAAAAGCAAGCTACACAACAAGTTCTTATAAAAGATAACTTTCTTAAACTCCCAATCATATCCAGAAAGTTATACATCTTAGAAATTGGGTTCAGAAAAATACCAAAAAACTTTAGAGAACAACTTTAAAAACGAAGTACATAGACTTAATGCTATAATTAAACTGAAATGCAGAGAAAACAAAACTCAATTATGGGAAAATAAAATTCATAAACTTTGTACAGAAGATAACAGCATTTGGTAACTGTCAAAAAACCTTAGAAAAGAAAAAACGGTCAATAACCCAATAATAGGAAAACAATAGTGTTAAAAAAGAAGTGCTTAAAAATGAGTTTCTGGATGTAATCGTTTTTTTTTAAGTATAATTGGTTCGTAAATGAACATTGAACATACTCAGAATTAAATTACCGCTTGTACTAAAAAATAAGAACATTTAGATATATTCATTTTAGGCATTATAGATTACGATATAAGAAATCAATACTTATATATAAGAATGGAGTGTCTGTCTGTAGAATCGAACAAAACCCCTCATTTTGAGTTTTCTCCACAAATTAGGATACACTGATTCAGAAAATCGCATTTAAATTTTTTTTGTCTGTCTGTCTGTTTGTCCGGATTTAACTCAAAAACTACTGCACGGATTTTTATGAAACTTGCACCATTTGAACAAACTTTTCTTAGTTTAAAATCTGCACTTTATTTCATTTGCATATCTGCAACCATTCAAAAGTTATAGAACTTTTTCCATTTTCTCTAACATTACGCCTATGGGAAATTTACATCTCGATCTTTCCCTCATAACATTATTGTTAAAAATCACCTTGTCGACCAAAAATATTTTTCGGCAATACTGGGATAAACGATTTATTTTGATTGGCTGATGAGTAAATGCCGCTAAAATGAATTAAAAATATCGCCAAATGAATTTAAAATGTCACCAAATAGAGCCAAATGAATTAAAAATGTCGCCAAAGGAATAAAATTTTTCTCCAATTGAATAAAAATGTTGCCAAATGAGCTAAAATAGAGGTCCCATATTTAAATATATCATCGCAATGACGAAATTAGTGTCCAAATAACAAAATTAACGTCGTTAACAAAAACCTCGCCAACTGAAGGAGGAAGATAAGCTGACGCCATGTGTATTCATGTTCCGAACAACTTAACTTTATGACAATAGTGCTATTTGTTACGGAGTGGAATATTACTATGCTGTTGAAATGGGCCACTCTAAAAGTTTAACTTAAGGTTTTCTATATTTACACCTCCTTTTAGCTTATTTTTAAATTTTCACCTCAAAAACATATTATTGGAATTCAAAAATGAATATTTGGTAATTAATTTTTATAAGAAATATTATCCGTAAATATTGATCCATAATGATTGAATTCATCCAATTGATCCATGAATATTGATGAAATTATGTTGAAAGACGGATATATAGACTCCGGTCGCCAATTTGCACAAAAAAAAAACTTCACTAAACACGATAAATTATTTTGATTTGGAAGAATGCAATATTTTAATTTTGATATATTATTGCGTCGCCAATATTAAAATTAATGAATGTGAAGTTTACTACATGGGTTTATAGTCACTAAATGGTTAATTTTTATACAAAAAATAATTTATCTCACAAAAAGAAACATGTTACAAAAACCAAAAACATCAGTTTAAATAGTAGCATATAAAGTCGCGAATATAAAAATAGATTTAGGTATCTCAAAAAATACTCAAAGTAACTTAATAAATCTGGATTTTGATAAAGTTTATTTTTCACAGTGCACAGAGCGATATGCGATGGCTACGCTGACAAGACAAAATGCGCAGCTTTTACCGCGCATAGTGACCACGAGCAACGCCGGGCCATATTGCTAGTGTGTAATAAACGACATTTCAAAATATTTCGTGCAAATATTCCGAAGAATAAAAGTTATGAGTTCCAGCTTAAAGAACTATATCTTATGGTGGAGTTATCGATACAAGTGCTTCGGCTCTGTGTTTCGTTCGTCGAGCGGAGGTTTATCTAGTGTAGTTTTGATTCGTGAATGGAATGTGTTCGAAGTTTTAGGTGGGATATTTAACTACAGACAATTTCGTTTTGATTTAAATAAATAGAAATATGGATGAATTTGTTCAACAAAAGTTAGCAGAATGGAATTTGAAGGAGAACTCCATGTGTTTCGAAAGTAAGTGCTATTAAATTTATAATGTTAAATGTATAACGCTATGCTTTCACTCGATTAGTTAGTGCTGTTCCCGCAATTTTTTTTTGGATTTTGTCCACTCACTTTTTTAATATTGCACTTTAAAAATAACAAAATTATTGCATTGCCAAATAAAAAAAAATTGTACTTTTACCTCTTCCCACTAACATACGACGGACGCAAACCCGTTCGCCGTCTTACATTTGAAAATATAATATTAAAAAATTAAATTATGAATCATTAGAATGCCGATATTTACACGGAATACTCCATAACTACAAAACGTAGCTTTATGAAATTTACAGAGCACTTTCCTTGAAAAACTAGATATTTTTTGTGATAATTTTTAAGTTTATACGATGTTCCATTCGTATATTATAACTATTTTAATGTATGCCACTCACTTAACATGGATAACAATGTCGTTTGCAATTTTAAGCAATTTTCTTTTCGTTATTGACACTATAAAAATAATCTTTCTAAAAAAAAGGAAAACCGACTTTAAGAAAAATGCGCTAAAAAGTAAAAAATAATTTTTAATTTTACGAATGAGTTGAAAAAATTGAATTATTGAATATCAATTTTATACGTAGTACAACTTTTTGATGGTTGGTTGGTTGTTTGGGGTTTATTGGCACAAGGGCCAAATATGGCCAAGCTGCGCCAAACACTAGATTTTTTTAAACCAACATTAAAATTCTAAAATATACACATAAACTAAATAAATTTCAAATTAAAGGCAAAAATCCCGTATAGTTTAAAAAGATAAATAGTGATGGATGATGTGGATCATTCAATAAATAGGACAATGTGGGAGATGAAGTGTTAAAAAAGCGATTATATACAAGTCTAAGACGAGGACAAGAAGTTAAAATATGAATTATGGAGAGAGGTTGTTGGCAATGATGACATGGCGGGGCAGTTTCACCGAGCAATAAATATCTATGAGTTGCTCGCGAATGACCTATACGGAGACGGGTCAATAAAACATCACACCGTCGAGATGACAAGGACGGTAGGAGCGGGATGCTGGGAAATACAGAGGCTAATTTATTAGCCGTCTGTAACTTCCAGCCATCGCTCCAGTCCTTCCGTACAAGGTCCCGCAAAACATTACGCAGGTCGTCATATGGGATTCTGATATTGAGCTGGGATGTGGCATTTTTGGCAGCATGATCTGCCAACTCATTGCCAGTTATGCCAACATGCCCAGGAATCCAGCACAATATGACGCCGTAACCCCGTCGTAGAAGTTTGTCATAAACAGTTTGCACCTCAAAAGCTAACGGATGTTTATAAGAATCCGATGACAGTGATTCTAATGTGCTTTTGGAATCGGTGTAAACTATGAAATTGCCAACAGTCTGGTGAGAAATGTGTTTTAATGCTTTATACAAGGCTAAAAATTCAGATGTAAAAACAGATATTAAAAGTGGTAATGAGAAACTAAAATTTTCGGAGCCACATACAAATGCGCAGCCAACATGATCAATGGACTTGGATCCATCTGTATATATGGCTGTATTAGAATTAAAATTATTACGATGATCATTAAAAAGTTGATTAAAAATAACTGGATCAGTGCTACATTTCTCATATCCAGGGAACAAGTTTAAAATTGAAATAGTCGAACTCCTCCAAGGTACATTATAAAACAGGGGACGTTCGGCCACTTCTATTGATTGGAGAGGAGTGCCACTCAGAGTATCTCTTATTCGCAGTCCAAAGGATGGTATGCAGGACGGGCGATTCCTGAAAAGTACATCCTTAGATCTGTCCAAGAGTAAATTTTGTAAAGGATGATCTGGATGCGACAAAATGCGATAATACAGTCGCAGAGATAACAAACTGCGTGTGGAGGCCAATGGTAATTCATCGCATACAACATAAAGGCTTTCGACGGGTGATGTGCGAAAAGCTCCAGAGCAGATTCTTAGTGCCGAATGATGAATCGTATCGAGCTTACGCAGCACAGATGGACGGGCTGAACCATAAACAGCACAGCCATAGTCCAATCTGGAGCGAATTACAGCTCGATAGACATTCAGCATAGTGAACCGCTCTGCTCCCCAAAAAGTATTGGATAGAACTTTCAACAAATTGAGCTTTTTCATGCATGACACCCGCAAGTCCTTAATGTGCGGCAGAAATGTAAGCTTCTTGTCAAAAATAACACCTAGAAATCTCGCTTCGTCTACTACTGCAATCCTATTCCCACCCAGAAAAATGTCTGGGTCAGGATGCAGGTTTCGTAGACGGCAGAAATGTACACAGGATGTTTTTTGAATAGAGAAGTTGAAACCATTCTCTGCGCTCCACTTTGTCAACCGTGTAACAGTTGTTTGCAGTTGTCTCTCTACGAATCGCATGTCCTTTCCTTGGCAAAAAATGCTCAAGTCATCCACATATAAATTGCCTTGGACAGAAGGAGGTAGCTGTTTTAGGATATCGTTTATTTTTAAGGCGAAAAGAGTCACGCTGAGAACGCTACCCTGAGGAACGCCCTCTTCTTGGATAAAAGTATCCGAAAATGCAGAGCCAATGCGAACGCTGAATTCTCGCAATGCCAAAAAGTTCTTAATAAATATCGGTAGATGTCCTCGAAACCCAAGGGAATACAGATCTCGGAGTATACCATATCGCCATGTCCGATCGTACGCCTTCTCCATATCGAAGAAAATAGCTACGAGATGGTTTCGGCGCAGAAAGGCATGGCGTATTTGAGTTTCGAGGTACAGGATATTGTCTACCGTAGAGCGGCCGACCCTAAAACCGCTTTGAAAGGGTGTTAGAGCGTTGGTAGTCTCTAACATGTAGACAAGGCGAGAATTCACCATCTTTTCTAAAAGCTTGCACAGGCAGCTGGTCAGTGCAATTGGCCGATAGTTATTTGGATCTTTGGGATCTTTTCCGGGTTTCGGAAAAGGAATAACTATGGCACGTCGCCAAGACAAAGGAAAAGCATGTTCAACCCAAATGCGATTGTAAAGTCGCAATAGATTCCTCAGAGAGTGACTAGAAAGATGTTTCAACATAGTATATGTGATGCCATCAGGACCCGGTGCTGTCATCCGGGTTTTCTGAAGACATCGTGTCAACTCCCTTTCTGTGAAATAACAATTGTAGTCAAGTTCGGTGTCTCTTTCAGGAGTAAAATTAATACCATGGGATTCCGCGCGATATTTGATACGCTGAAAATTGCCAGGATATGTGGTAGAACTGGACACGGCAGAAAATGCTCTCGCAATAGAATTTGCGATTTCTACCGTGTTAGTTACCAACTGGCCATTTTCTTCCACGAACGAGATGGAATGTGTGGAATATAGTCCCATGGCTTTCCGAACTTTGATCCATAATTGTTTAGAGGAAATGGCAGATGTTATGCCAGAAACATACTTTTCCCATGATTCTCTTTGGCTTTGACGACGTATTCGTCGCGCATTGGCTTTTGCGAATTTGAACTTAGTCAAATTTTCGGAAGTAGGATACCTACGAAACGTATCCCAGGCCTTCTTTCTCTTTTTGTGGGCAATCTTGCACGCTTGATTCCACCACGGTTTGGGTTGTTTAGGTAGCTTTGACGAGACAGGAATAGATATGCGAGCAGCATCCATTATGGCTATAGTGACAGATTCTACACATTGATTAATGTCGTCCTGGTTCACCATGTCGTCTGACAAATATGCAGCAGAAGCAAACAAATCCCAATTCGCCGCCTCGAATTTAAATCGAGGAAGGCGGGACACAGGGGTTGCAGCATTCCCTGGAAATGTAACAAACAAGGGGAAATGATCGCTATGGTACGGATCATTTCCCACTTGAAACAACAGGGGAGAAAACAGAGATGGTGAACAAAGAACAAGATCAATGGAATGGAAGGTCCTCGATGGGGCGTGGAAGTATGTTGGTTGCCCATTATTGAGTACACAAAGATTTTGATCGTGTATCAATTTCTCAATTTGACTTCCACGACGATTTATGTCTGGGCTTCCCCAAAGAGGATTGTGCCCATTAAAATCGCCACATAAGACATAGGGAGCTGGTAGCTGATCGCATAACCTGTCTAGATCCGCTTGTCGAATTATATTATTAGGCGGTAGATAAATAGAGCACACTGTAATGAGAGTTTTTACAGTGACTCTAACTGCGATAGCTTGCAGGTTTGTTGAGAGATCCAGTGGGGTGAAAGGAGAGCTATTAGATATAAATATAGCAACTCCACCACTGGCTCTATCTCCGCTAATATAATCTTTTCTAAGGGGAGTGTACCCTTTAACAAGAGAGCTTTGAGTTGGTTTAAGCAAAGTCTCTTGAAGACAAAAGCAGATTGGATGGTATTCGTCAATTAGATGTTTAATATCTACCGAGTTGTGATGAAAACCGCGGCAATTCCACGAAGAGACACAGGCCATTATGGGAAGGTAATTGGGGTGGAAGGCTGCTTCGTAGGTTTTTTAGGATGGAGATTTCCTGGCGTCTCCATGCCAGGTTCAACATCCATCTCAGTACCTTCGGAGGAGTCTGAGGGGATATTGTGAGGTATGGGTGTTCTTACTTTTTTTGGTTTTTTGATATTGCTATTATCATTTAGTTCTTTTTTATTTTTAAGAGATTTGTTTAGAGCTGTCAGAGGAGAGATAATTTCGACTGCATTATTATTTTTTCTATTTGTAGTTGTTCCTTTAGAAAAAAGAGGAGTGGGTGAAGTCTTAGTTTTAGTTTGCTGGCTATTGCTTGTGGAAGGCAGATCTATTGCAATATCGCATTGAATTGCGATGGAGGCAGTTGATTTTTTTGTTGCGGCTGCATAGGATATGTTGGGTTTGGGTAGAGAGATCGAGACTTGCTTTTTGGCATCGAGGTACGAAAGTTTTTGTGTTGTTCTCACAACTTGAATTTCTTTCTCCTCTTTCCATTTAGGGCAAAGACGAGAATTAGCAGAATGCACACCCTCACAGTTTAAGCATTTAAGCGGGAGGGTGCAGTTCTCGTACGAATGGCCAATGGCAGAGCATCTAGAGCAAGTCTCTACGCCTCTACATGTGCTTACAGAATGGCCGAACCTTTGGCACTTAAAGCAGCGCAAAGGATTCGGAATGTAGGGTCGAACTGGGCAGTTGAGGTACCCAGCTTTGATGTTTACAGGTAAATCAGGAGTGTTGAATGTAAGTACCAGGTGTTTTGTTTGGATGATAGCGTTATCTCTCTTCATGGTGATTCTATGGACTTTAGTCACTCCTTGAGATGCGAGCTCGGATTCGATCTCGCTCTCAGGAACGGCTAAGAGGTCCGATTCAGAGATAACACCTCTGGATGAGTTTAAACTATTGTGGGGTGATACTGTGATGTTTATATTACCCATTATAGTAGCAGAAAGTAAGTTTTTGGATTGTGCAGTCGAAGTAGTTTCAATTAAATAATCGCCTGATTTAAGTTTTTTTACTGATTTTGGATTTCCACAGATTCCTTGTAAGCCTTTTTGTATGAAAAACGGAGACATGGCACCGAGGATTTTATCTGGTGAAGTAATCATTAGAAATTTAGCATTTACGTTTGAAGATTGTTTGTCGTTTGTCGGTTGATTTACAGAATTGATAGAATGAACAGAATTGGTAGAACTTGATGGGGTCGCCGGATACAAAGCCTCCGGCAGGGCATGGGTTGGGGGATCCATATGGGGTTCAGGTGTTCATCCCGGTTCAGCCCCGCCCACCACCGAGCCCTACAAGGGGAGACAGTGCCACACTGCCACGGGGGTAAAACCGGGGTATAGTGCTACAGTTTCAGAGTGTGGATCCACGAGGGCACTCCTAGCTGCAGTACTAGCCCTTAAATGCCAAAAACCAATGGTGTCCAGCACGTCAGGGGAGAATTCACCTGGCGTACTGAACCACAGTGATATTAGGCGAGCCGGTTGACCAAAAGCGGGCTCACTCCTGGCCTCTCGTTTACGTCGAAGCATGGACCAAAGGGAACGCAACGACGTCTCTAGGAAACTAAACCCCGTCCTAAACGAGACGTCGCAGGATCCCCAGGACTCCACTTTCCTACGATACGAGTTACCGCACACGGCAAACGTGCAGGTCAGACAATCTGACAGAAAACCAATAAAAACTGTCGGAATTAATACAAAAAGTGAAACAACAAAATTGAACCTACGAAATAATACTTGAATACAATTAAGGAAAACCCAACAATCATAAACAGAGGAGAAAATGAACGATAGAACAAAATATAAAAACTAAAAATCGTGCACTTGGTAGGGCCTTCGCTAAAAAGGAAAGAACGAAAAAAGCTAAGGCCCAGCTAGGGTACCTCGGGGTTGCCAAGCCCGTACTCGCAAGATGCGAGCCCCCTGAGGGGTACAACTTTTTTGAAATCGGCGCCAAAATTTAGGTAGGATTTTTGTAAATTGGCACCAACTCCCAAAAGTTGTACTAAGTATAAAATTGATATTCAATAATTCAATTTTTTCAACTCATTCGTAAAATTAAAAATTATTTTTTACTTTTTAGCGCATTTTTCTTAAAGTCGGTTTTCCTTTTTTTTAGAAAGATTATTTTATTTTTCCCTTTTTAGTTTTTAATTTTGAAGGGGGCTTCGCCCCCTATTATTTTTCACCAAGAAATTCAAGTAGCAACTTGTGCTCAACAATGTATATTGTAATACAATCCCTATCAATGCTGGTTAAACGAAATGTCATTGATGTAAACTTCTGTTAAACAATGAAAATATTATGAAATCGGAAAAATTGTTTAAAAAAACTCCGGTTAATCGGCATTTCCGGATATATAACAGCCGGATAATCGATTATTTTTTTGCAGATTTTGCCTAACCGGATTTTTCTCTATCCGACAAAAAAAGAATTTTCGAAATCGGACAATATTTTTTCTCAAACGGTCCGGTTAAATGAGAATTCCGGATAGTTAAATACCGGATAACCGGATATTTTTTTCAAATTGCTCCCCTTTGAAACATCCCCTATCCAACAAAAAAAAAAATTGTGCAAATATCTGAAGTAGAACCGAAATCCCGCGCGCACATACATAAAAAAAAAAAAAAAAAAAAAATACATATAGGTCGAATCTATAACCTCTCGACTTGGCGCGCGTTGGCGGTTTTAATTTAAAATTTCTGGCGGTTTCATTTTTGAGTTTTTTTTTTGAGTTTTGGTGAGCGCGCTGGGCAGTCGGTTAAAAAACGATGTCAACAGTTTTGTTTGATTTAATAATTACTGAAAATATCCGCACATTGGGCTTTTTGCTACAATACGGATTGTTACAAATATTAAAAGCTAGAATTTTACCTTATGGAAATGATTTATAATTATTTTGTGTATTTTGTTGTGTTTGTATGCAGGTTAATTGTAACTGTATTTGATTATCTTAGATCGAACTTTTAGAACAATTCTTTCATAATGCGAGTAATTAGTGTATGAACGTCATTTTTATTTATTTGGAAAACATTTTATGCAAGTATTTTTTTTAATGTACGAAGCTTAGCTTCATTGTGAATTTTCAACTCTATATTACTCTTTAATGTTATTAAAGGAATAAAATTACACACATATCAACCGATAATTGAGAAAATATTTTATTTAATGTGCCAATGAATATTTCCTCTTAAAAAATTAAATGACGATCATTAAAAATAAAATTTAGAATTATATTAACTAAATGGTTTATGTCGCCAAGAATCAGGAACTGTTTATTTATTGGATAAAGTGCGTTTTGGCTTTAATTTGCTGTGGAAACTTATATTTGTATATCTGAATTCGGATGAATTTCTAGTCAAATTATTTTACAAGCTCAGCATTGTGCAAGGAAATCAGCAGAAGACATAGGAAATAAAGCCGTATTTGATTTCAATAGTTGTATAATCTTAGCGACAGTAGACAAAGATACATACATTACTTGAGTTTGTGTCTATGTTCTCGTGTATTTTCACTTCGAAATTGTGTATTTAGCCCAGTAGAGATAGGATTTTGGCTTGCAAAAAATGGAGTAGTTTTGATTTTCGGGTATGTTGTATGTATCGACCCCCTCGTGAAAAATCCAAGTTTTCGACCTCCCACCCCTTGTGCGTTTTCCGCCATCTTGAAAAAACCGCTAAAAAACTGCACTTTTTAAAGTTTTTCCTCAATAACTCTCTTCCAGTACATTTTAGGTTAAAAGTCATAATTACAATTTTAAAGAGCATTAAATTTCCTACAAATTTCATGTATAACATATTGGAAAATTCTAAACATGTACTGAGGTATAGAGCCGTAAAAATCTATAAAAATTTCAAAAAAATGAAAAAAGTAAAATATGTCGTTAGTTTTACTTGAATAACTTTTTTCTGTGCAGTTTAGTGTAAAATGCATAATAACCAATCTTGTAGAGAATTAAATTTACTACAAGATCCATACAAAATATTTGTAATTACTACGAACAGATGCCGAGAAATGTTGAAATAACAATTTTGGTGAAAGTTGGTTGTAAACTGCAAATATCACCCTTTGTTGAAATTAGTATTCCTGAAAGTAATATCTTTAATCTATTATGTATGTAATATATACATGTAGTTCATGTATGTAGTACATGAACTTGCATGCAATACATGAGATTTATGTCAAATTTAGGAGAATACAAAAACTTTACAATGAAAAACACAAATTTTTAAAGTATTTACAAATTCCTATATTTAAACTTAATACAATTTGAAAATGCATCTTAACTTTTGTTTTAATGATATATACAAAATCTCATATTAAAAATCCATCATAAAGTTTTGTTGTTTTAGCACAGGTGTGCTTGATGTATAAAGTTCATTACTTCAACCAATAGGCAGTAGATCGTCAAACTCGTCTTCTTCCATGTTCAATTCAACCTCTGGTGCATTACTGCTGGACTGGAATCCACAATGAAGACATACTACGGAGCACAGAAGCCCAGCTTTTTTTGCAGCTGCATTTCTTACCACAAGTCTTTTTGCATTGGCACGAAATCATGTTAAGTAATGCCTGTTCTGCTGGTTCTTTATTCATTGGGACTGGAGTTAGGCCACCAATATCCTTCTTCCAGCCCCATTTGAGAGCGTCTTTTTCATACCCCATCCAGGTTTGAACTTACAGATACGTTCTACATGCATGATATTGAACTGCATCCTTAGTTGGATGTAGTCAAGCCAAATTGAATTTTGTGTTTATAACAGCTTTAGAAAAGCGAAGATACCGCAACTCCTCTATAGAAGTGTTTAGGTCACCGCCAAAAAGGGCCACAAGGAAAGTTTCAGTGGCTTCCGTGATGTTTTCTTTTTCTGCAACTGGATCTTTGAAAATGGTAATACTTTCATTGTGGAATACATCACTTTCTAATGTGGTACAAAACTTCATTTTCCCCTGCCCAAATAGAGCGGAGATTGTATCGCAGCCACTTATCGCAGGTAGAAAAATAATGTTTTCCACAATATTTTTATATATTTTGGAGTACAAGACATCTGCCATGTTGCTCCTACCAGATTTGCAAAAGAACACATTGTCTGGTGCTAAACCCGTGACCAATACTAAAAGGTCAATGTATTCACCAATAACTACAACAGATTCGTATGCATCTGGGATCACAGAGGTGCTAGGAGTAACAGAAGTGATCATTCCCATTGCATGAAATGTACCTTCTCCATTCAGAGTGTTAATGTTGAAGTCAGCTTTATCAAAAATGAATTGGCAGAATGCATTTTTCTTGAGGGTTGCGTCCGCATGAAGTACAGCAGATAGCTCAAATATAAAAACTTCATCATAACTGGAAGAAAATCCCAAGGATGATAATAAGATGAAGTCGTGATCCAAATTTCTTGTACAAATAAGTACCTACTCCAGAGAGAAGGGATGACAAAAATGACCGTGATCTTACTGCGGCTATCACTGAATGTGACAATGTCACATTCAGTCCATCCAGCTGGCCTTTCTTGTCTTTCATAATCACACTTTCCATGAAATAAACTAAAGAAGGTGGTATCACAGACTTCACATCCTGAAGGAAGTCAACTGAAGGTGTATACACACTATTGTCATAAACGTGAGAACGAATGTCTTCTGCGATGACGTAAGCTGCAACCTGAAGGATACGAAAACGTTCTTCTTCCAAGTTTTTTTCCTTTCGCCGTACCAGTTATCACTGAGAATTTTGTAACTAGTCTTTTTGAAACATATCACTGATGTATGGGGATGTGAGTCAGCAATCAATCTTCATATTGTTTCCAAAGCCTCGCTTTTATAATTCTCATATCTGGACGAAACTCTCCTTCAATCTGATTAACCAAGTCTTCAAATGAAAACTAGCACCAGTAGAATCGGGTAGAGTGAAAATGTGTCGAAGTATTTTATGCGCTCATTGGTTCCCACAAGCATTGACAATACTCAAAATTGATTCTTTCATGGACAGTTTTCCGCACAAAAACACTTTATCACGTCTATCCAAAGTGTATTTTTTCTGCTTCTCCTCGAAATTCTTAGGTAATTCGTTTCCACAGAGGAAGCAGTGATGTTTGAAAGTGAAAACACATTCATTCAACGATCTACGGGATGGTCCAGGCCAGTCTGAGAAGCTGCCCTTCGGAGGTAAGCTGCAATCAGCTTGTCATTATTAGTTCTTTTGGCATGAAGTATGAACCCTGACTTCGTTCACATTATTCAGAAAAGCAGAATGAGTTGAAAGTTTACGCTTTACACTGGACTCGCGTAATTCGCCTAGCTCTTTCACTACGAACGTTTCACCTTCACTCAAACTTTCAGCACAGATAAAGCACATAGTTCCATGCAAACTCGACATTTTGAACAAAAGAGCACACACTACAGAGCTTAAAAACAAAAAAAAATCGAGCAAACACAACAGAACGGGAACCGAAACTTCTACAACTGGAAATATGCAAGAGAAGGAAGGGAAAGTACGTGCGGCATTGTTATTGTTATTTCAACATTTCTCGGCATCTGTTCGTAGTAATTACAAATATTTTGTATGGATCTTATAGTAAATTTAATCCTCTACAAGATTGGTTATTATACATTTTACGCTAAACTGCACAGAAAAAAGTTATTCAAGTAAAACTAACGACATATTTGACTTTTTTCATTTTTTTGAAATTTTTATAGATTTTTACGGTCTTATATCTCAGTACATGTTCAGAATTTTCTAATATGTTATACATGAAATGTGTAGGAAATTTAATGCTCTTTAAAATTGTAATTGTGATTTTTAACCTAAAATGTACTGGAAGAGAGGTATTGAGGAAAAACTTTAAAAAGTGCCTTCTTTTAGCGGTTTTTTCAAGATGGCGGAAAACGCACAAGGGGTGGGAGGTCGAAAACTTGGATTTTTCACGAGGGGGTCGATACATACAACATACCCGAAAATCAAAACTACTCCATTTTTTGCAAGCCAACCTCTTTTTTTTGAGCTATCTCTACTGGGCTAATTTTGGAATCGATGATTCAATTGTGAAAAATGGCTACCACTAGCACAGCAAGAACTAGATTAAAGTGTCCTGCGTTTAGATCACTGAAGAAGTTTAGTAAAATTGTTTTGCCCACCTATGAATAAATGATAAAATACTATTTACACGCGAGGCACACTTTAAAGCTAGATGAAACGACGAAACATCACCAAGAGCATAACTGGCTATCTAACAGAAAACAGAATTTCTGCTGATAATATTGTAGCTGTCGGACGGAAAAAACGTAAATACTGGAAAAAATGGAGAAGTAATAGGGTTTCTCGAAATTTATTTTAAAAAACCTTTGAAGTGGTTAGAATGTCAACTTCATTCAAACGAGCTTCCCTTACGACATCTAATAGAACACTTAGAACTACATGTCCATTCTCTGGTATTTTTAGAAAAGCATTGGCTAATTGTGAACAATTGCCCGCTGTATTATTTGAGACAATTCAAGTTAACCTGCCAGAAATAAGTAGAAGAAAGTTAAATACTGAACAACATTACTTATTTGATATTTGCCAATCAGTGGCTAGCGGCCAGTGCTCAACAAGTTTGTCAGAACGACAACCTGGAGCATTGACTCATTCAAGATGTTTAACGACTGCAAATCAAACTTTGCGTTTATATTTCGCAACCGTCTATCCATTACAGAATTTATACACACTAGCAGAATACGTTATGAAAGTTTATGCACCAATGTGGTTTAGAATTAAGATTCACCACTCCTGCAAAGATGGTGACAAACACGTCTTAGAAAAAATAATAAAAAGATATCGTTATCACTCTTCTGAAATGAAAACTGCGGTAGATCCTGTGATTCAGCGCAATGGTTTCTTTGGGAGTCTAGAAAATATACTATTAGCAATGATGACAGTGATCGAAAATGCATCAGGGAGCTTGGTTTGCATAGGATCGTGGCGGCAAGAACAAGCAAATCCATTGAACTCCGCAAATTTACAATTCCAGATTTTAACTTCGAAGCTGAAGACTATCATGAACTCATATATTGGCAGAGTTTGGAAACAACGGAACCTCCATTTACCATGGGAATTTCAGATGAAGCTTTGAAACAAATGGTGCTTGATGGCGTACCTGAAGTGTTTGATTTCGCAAACTGCCCATGTTATACTCAATCGGTGGAACGATGAGTTAAATTAGTTACGGAGGTATCAGCTGTGATTTGTGGTGCAAGCAAGAGAGATGGGTTTATTAGAGTCAGATTGCAGTCTAGAAAACGTATGCCACAATATAACAATAAAGCAGAATATCGTTAATAATCAAGTCAAGTGACCCATTAAACTATGTTCAGTTGTTTGCATTGTGGTTACAGTTTTAGTTCTGAGGAAAATTCAAGGAACGTTTTTTATATTTAGATTTAAGTGATACTCTTGTTATCTATGCTAAGCTGAATTCATAATTTCATACTTACTTCACCTTAGTTCTGTAGTATAGGGAAACTTAACATTTGATGTAAAGTTCGTAATCCGGGCGGAGCCACAAATTATTTTTATATTGTAAGAACTTGTTAACTTGCTTTTATGTTTAAAAAATGAACCTATATTAAAGCTAAAATTTCCACAGCATTAAATTCTGATACATTTTTCTCATCCTATAGTGCGTATATATTATATTTTTTGTCTATTATTGGTAAATTTCACGGCCTGTGGGGAACCTCTAGATATTATTTGCTATCAAATCGTTTTACATGGTAAATAATGTATACGAAAGGCACCTTTTCCGCACTATTACATTACATTAATCAAATTTTGATTTTTTTTCGTTCCAGCCTAGTGTATATATCAATTCGAAAATGAAACTAAATGTGCTTAACATTGATCCCATGCTGGCACTCAAAAATGAGTACATGTCTTTATCAAATTTAATCGGAGCTATGATAAGAATCGAATGTATTTAAAAATGAGTATATTTTACTTATTTTCGAATACCTATTTTTAACAGTAAAGGATCTGTTTATAGAGAATCCAAAAAAGCAGAGGCCTTCGCCGATGCTTTGGAAGAACAATTCACTTTAAATCAAGAACCAAATGACCCAGAATCATAAAATGAAGTTAATAAATTTGTTGAATGCTTAATAACTACAACACGGGGAATTTTGAAACCACAAACATAGAGGAAATTTCATATATAATTAAAAAAAAATCAAGAAATTTAAAACCCCAGGTCAAGACGACATCAATAACCAAATGGTATCTTATCTACCAGATAAATTCATAGATACTCTCGCAGGGTGTAAAACCTGCAAAATGTAACATCACTAGACAAATCTTCAATGTCTGTCTTGAGTTTACATATTTCTCACAAAATTGGAATAATGCCACTGTAATTTTATTTAAGAGTGGTAAAGATCTTACTTTACTAACTTCATATAGGCCCATTAGCCTTTTATCATCCATCAGTAAAATGTTTTGAGAAAATTATCCTTTCAAGAATGAAGCCCTTTATAATTCATATTCCTAAAGAACAATTTGAATTTGTTTCTGGCAAGTGAACAACCAAACAACTTGTCAGAATTCTAGAATTTGCAGGTCAAGCTAAGCATAAGAAACAGACTACTGACATTCTCATGTTTGACGTTGCAACAAAAGCCTTTGATCGAGTTTTCCACAAGGGACTTATTTTTAAATTGATCAAACAAGACTTCCCCACAGATCTAATACACTTGATAATCTCATATTTGAAGGACAGAAATTTCAGAGTTAAGTTTGAGAAAAGCACCTCAACCAATAAGACCATACAAGCAGGTGTGCCACAAGACTCGGTTCTTGGCCCAGTTCTCTATTTAATTTTCACGACGGATTTTCCTGTTTACCCTGATGAAACTAACTTTCTCGCAGCTTTTTACGCAATGACACTGCGATAGCATCTACATCTATAAATCCAAATTTTTCACTTTTAAAACTTAACGCAAAATAGAAGATATCGAAGAATGGTGCTCACGTTGGAAAATATCAATCAACCAAACCAAATCAAATATTTTAATGGTAACCAACCAGCAATATGACAAAGAAACATATAAAGTTCAACTCTTCGGTGTTACAATTCCAATAGTGAACAAAGCAAATTATCTTGGTGTTATAATCAATAAGTATCTTTCATGAACCGGCCATTTTAAACACGTCAAGAAAAAATGTAACATCACTAGACGAAACTTAGACCCCTCATAGGCAGATTCTCGAAACTTGGATTTAAATATAAGAAATTGATATAACACTAGAACCATCAGACCTATTTTAACTTGCGCATCTCCATCATAGTCCACTGCTTCTAACTACGAAATTAATATACTCCAGAAATTGCAAAATAAAATTCTCAGAGAAATTGTTAACGTTCAGTCATTTTTTGTCAGAGATAAATTAATTCATAGAGACCATTAATCAAGATCAACAGATGACAGAAGTTATCTCCTAAAACATTGAAGGATGCCAGAATCAGGCCATTTGCGGCACTTGCCAACACAGGCGCCATCTTATCATAGAGATTCAAATAGTTTTTTGAAGCTTTACTTCAATAACCATTTCTAAAATTCCCACTACCCTACTCACTCCCCAGTCTGAGCAACCTGTTATAGGGCCCCATCACCAAGTGGGGAACACCAAGCAGGTAAGGCTGGATTAGGTAGACTTGCCCTGCCACACCCCCTTTTTTGGAAAAATAGTTTTTATTTTGAATACTACTACATTTTTACTTTTATTACAAAGATGAAGATTTACTTAGAGTTTACACAATATTAATTTTTGAAACACAGATGAAGATTCATTTATTTGAGAAAATAGAAGAGGAATTTCGATTTTTGCCAGATGAAGATTCTTGTTCTCATGATTTCAGATGAAGATATTCTTCTTTATTTCGTTTGAGGTCTTTCCTTTGAATAACAGATGAAGACAATTCTTGTGAAGCACATGTTTAGATTAGATACGACTTTGGAATCAATTTTTAGATATTTCTGAGGTTGTTAAAGAAATTTCATGATTTCTCGCCGGCTAATAAATTAGCATCTGCATTTTCCAGCATCTCAGTACTACCGTCCTTGTCATCCAGACGGCTCGATGTATTATTAACTCGTCTCCGCCCAGGTCATTCTCGAGCAACATATATACATCTATTACGAAATGAAACCGCCCCACCGTGTCATCATTGCCAACAACCTCTCAATATTCATCATATTTTAACTTCTTGTCCTTTTTCTTAGAATTGTATATAATCGCTTTTTTAATACCTCATCTCCTACTATGTCGTATTTATTGAATCATCCACCTCATTCATCTCTATTTATCTTTTTAAACTATAAACTATATTTTTATACACAGGATTTTTACCTTTGCTTTAAAATGTCTTTTGTTTATGTGTAAATTTTAGAATTTTAATATTGGTTTGAATCATCTAGAGTTTGGCACAGCTTGGCCATATTTTGCCCTTGCGCCATTAAACCCCATACAACCAACCAACCATGATTTCTCGCTCAATTCATGATAAACCTATTTTGATGGGAATTATTTTTAGACTTACAAATTGTTTGTTTTCTAACTTCGACGAAATATTGGTTCTCAACGAATCCTTTTCTTTTGGGAATTAGTATCCGATTTGCAAATTTCTTATTTGCGCTTTACGTTGACTAAATATTATTTTTTAATTATTTATTTAAGAGTTAATATCCGACTTTTTGATTTTTAGAACTTGTTCTTTTAGAACTTGTTCTTTTAGAACTTGTTCTTTTAGAACTTGTTCTTTTAGAACTTGTTCTTTTAGAACTTGTTCTTTTAGAACTTGCTTCCTTTTCTGTCCCATGGGGGGATATTTTTTTTTGGGGGGGGGGGAGTGATTGGGTTTTCTTGTTGTGATAAGTGTGCATGATTGGTTGGCTGTGAGTGAGTGGTGGTTAGCGAATGGGTGTTGACCGTATTTCATTTAGTTTCCAATTTTAGACATATATATTCAGATATTAAATCAGATGAGTAGCTTATAGTCTGTGAATGGACCCAGGTACCTAGTGTAATTGATATTATCGAATATAGTTAATTTGTATATTGCAAGATAAATAGTTTTTGCTCTTGCTGTTTAATCACTTTGACTTGCAATCTATTTTATTTTATCTATTATTCAATCTTTCTATTTTAATAGCAAATTGCATTAAAGTGGGTTTCAATAGAAAGTAGAAAAAACTCAGCCAAAAGTAATACATGTCGGCTTTTTTTCACATGAAAAATATACGAAATATTACGTTAACGATAAAAGTGGGGTACAGTTATGACCCCTTCAATTGGCTTCAAGTCAACCAAATGTATTCACCAATCCAGAAGTTACAGTTGGAGATCAGTGGAAAATATTGAACACAGTCTAAAATAAAAAGGAGTAAGGAGTACAAAGCTGATTATAGTGAAATTGGGTAGGCCGGGAGTATATCTGGGTTGCTCTCATGAGAGGTTCGGCGAAAGGTCAATCATAATATAACAAACAAAAACTACAACAATACACTTGGATACAAAACCCTGCAGACTGAACTACTCCTTTTTATTTTAGGTTAAAGAAAACACCTTGATAAAGTAGTCGAACACCTGGTTCGACTACTTTACACCTGGTGCACAACTAGGAAACTCGATATCAGATCCGAAAAGTGTAAATGCATTAATTTTTCCAATAAAAAATAAATATTAAAAAACTTTTTACCTTGACGGCAAATACATGCCGATTGTACAAAATATCAAACTCCTCGGCATATTATTTTCTTGTAATTAATTTAGGAATTTGAAATATATTGGGCGACACTTAAATAAATCGTTTCATTGTATCCTTATCGAAAGGTAAACTTTTACAGGAGGAACTCGAAATACTACTATCAGTATCTTACCACGTCTTCTAGACTATCGTAAGCTTCGAATAAAAAGTCCATTCTGAGTTCTGCGTCGTCCGCTTTAGCTCCTTCAGAGTCAGGATTGTTCTACAGAAGAGAAAAACAAACACCTTTTTTTATAGAATCTAACTTAATAGCAAAACGAATGAAAAATGCTATGGAAAATTTTAATAACAACAATGATTACTTCAATCTTGGTAAAAAAAAATAACGTCGTTGTTAAGAATTAAAAGAAAAACGGCCAGGTAAGTAAATAGTATTAAATTATAAAATAATATTTAAAAAAAAAAGAAAAACCGACTTTAAGAAAAATGCGCTAAAAAGTAAAAAAATATTTTTTTAAGAAATTCATGATTCAAGTCGGCACGTCGATATTCATTTGAAATCGTCTTCATTTTTGGCGATATAAATATCGTTAAAAAAACAACAAAGCGAATTTCCTTAGTTTAACGAAATAATTCTTTGGAGCAACCAGCATGTGTCTATTTCGTCCAAAACGAGCATGCCTTTTTAACAGCGCAAATAACCGAAAGTTTAGCGATTTTGTATGGATAGTGGTATTATTAGTTTGGCGATATTTCACCTTCACTATGGCGATAGCAAAATCTGGCACCTGACAGACTCGAGTTGGATGCAATTAAATAATCAGCATGTTACTAGTGTGCAGCTACCCTTTAGATGCCGATACGAGTCGGGGGTATCTTTTCCACTCACCTTAAATGTGGCACAAATGTCGAGCAGGGACCCGAAGGTACTTTCGTAGAATTCTTGAAGTCGAGAGTAATCGCCTGAAAGTTTCGCCTCTTCCAGATCTTCCCTAAAGAGGCAAAAGGAAAACCCTTATACAACAAATGGTTGGTTGGTTTGTTAGGTTTTAGTGGCGCAAGGGCTAGTATACAACAAATGGAAAGCAAGTTTAATTTGATACAAAGCAGTTGGATTTAACGTATACCAACATACTAAGCAATTTCCAATACTAATTTATTATTTTCCAATACTAACAATCGTTGTCGTATCGTAGTTTCTTTGGTCCAATACATGATAAGGATGACTCTAAATCGTCTAAGCAAACTATTGGGTTGGAGGGAAAGTTCTGTCGTATTTTAAAGAAAATATTTGAATTCATTTATAAAAATATGTGTTTAATATTAATCAATTATATATGCTCCGTTATTTGTTACAACCTGTTGCCATCTTTCAGGTAACCTGTGAATTCCTGTTTTGTAGAAGTTCTCATCCTTGGAGTTAAAATAGTCAACAACTGCCTTAGAAACACTTTCAAAAGACGTGAATTTTTTTCCCGTTAGATAATTTTGCAGTAAGATTTTTTTCTCTTAATATTCTCTTAAAAAATGCACTTTTCATCTCCAGTAACCAGCCTGTCCAAAAACTAATCAGATGTGATGTGAAACTAATCAGAATCAGATGTCTAATCAGATGTGATGAACACATTCTTACACGATCAGACAAATTCTTTTCCGTTAATTCATGTGGAACCCAAACACTTTACTTTAACACAAACCCAAGAGATTTAATGTGATCTCCAACAGTTGTATGATGAATGCCAAACTCTTCAGCAATTTCTCGACTTGTTAAATGTGGATTATTTTCCAACATGGATCGCAAAACATCATTATCGATTTAGGATGGTCGTCCAGATCGATCACTTTTTTTGAGGCTCAGATCCCCGGAACGAAATTTGCTAAACCATCTTTGACAAGTACGAACATTTACAATATCTTTTCCAAATACCGCACATAAATTTTTACATGCAATCGATGCATTGCTTCCTTTTTGGAATTCATATAAAATGCAGTGTCGTAAATGCACTTTATCTACTGACATGTTTTCTACTTTAAATATCACAAGTAGATGATGAACGGTAAAAAAGGGCACCTTTTATATCATACAGCAGCTAAAAAAACAAAACAAAATCCTATTGACTCACTAGCCAGATGTTCTCTTTTTATTTACAAGAAAAATCACCTGCCTATTTAAAATACGACAGAACTTTCTCTCCAACCCAATATATAGCTACTAATACTAAGCAAACTATAATGATCACTTAAAAAAAACTAAATTAAAAAAAAAACGGTAGTTGTTTTTACCTTTTACACGTAGGAGTTTGAGACGTTATTGGCACAAGAAGTAATAAGTCCTTTGACTAGTCCAATATATCCGTTATAAAAAGGCCAAAGGGTCTAACAGGATTTATGGGGATTTTTGCTGGTTTAATACGGCTATATTGCCTGAACGCTATCCAATTACATATATTCAAAAAATTTGCAATGAAATTGGATAGTTAATAACTTAATACAGACTTATAAACAAATACCAGTTTCTAAGGATGACATACAAAAAACGAAACACCTAAAAGATAATGGAAGGAAACATGTATTCTAACAACTTCACAAGGTGGGGCCACCACAAAAACAACGTAAAATTATAATGCTAGCCTAGCATTATAATTTTGGCTAACCCCTAACCAGCTGGACCTAGCAGCTAGGTCCAGCTGGTATAAATAGATTTCGCCGCACCTGTGTCCACAGGATGTTAGCTCTCAAGCTAGAAAAATCAAAAGACTGCAGATGACTAAGGCACATCGGGGTTGGGTTGGTTTGGTTTGGTTGGTTGATTTGTAATGGCACAAGGGCCAGTTTTGGCCATACTGCGCCAAACACAAGACTCAAGCTCTAAATTCTAATGTTACCATTATTAAAAGTTACGACTTATTAGTTCTTTGTTGCGATGTTTCTAATTTGACCATTTTAAAAAGTAAAAACGTTGTAAAGGATAAAAATATATTTTAAATGCAACTGTAAAGGTTGATATATTTTAAAAAGCTAAAAAGATCTGGATGAATATGATTTCCTAAAAGCGATGAAAGGTTAAAATCTGATGAAAAGAACATTTTCCGAAAAAATGTCATAGCAGTACAATCCATAAGAATGTGCTTCACGGATAACATAGATGTAGAATAGGGACAAACAGGACACGGTTCATTGCATACAAGATAAACATGGGTTAAACGTGTATGCCCTAAGCGCAACCTAGTGACAACGACTTCTTGTCTGCGACCCCACAAAGGATAATCTTTAAAGCCATCAACCAAAGGTTCAAATGAATGCAGCTTATTTGACACTTCAAGATTCCATTGTGCCTGCCATCTCGATAGAATGCCGCGCCAAGTGGCAGATTTAATGTCTGTTAAAGCGAGACTATTAACAGCTGGAGTTGCAGCTGTTTTGGCGGCGATGTCGGCAGCTTCGTTCCCAGTAATCCCTACGTGACCCGGGATCCATGAGAAAGCGATTCGAAACCTTCTGTCTAATAAAGATGTACACAGTGAAAAACATTTCTTAACAAGAGGGTGTGCCTTGTGAGAGAAGTGTAAAAAGGCATCGAGGCAGCTTTTTGAATCACTGTAGATAATAAAATTTCTGTCTGTTTGTTGAGAAATGTGCTCAAGAGCAAGACAGATGGCATGAATCTCTGCTGAGAACACGCTTGTTTCCGGATGGAATTTCTCTTCAATAATAAAGTTATCAAACACAGCTGCTGAACCTACGTGTTGCAAGCTTTTTGAACCATCAGTATAAACTGCAATACAACGATCATAAGTTTGACGATGTTCGAAAAATGTTTGTTGGAAAATAACGTCAGATGTTTGCGATTTGGAAAGAAATGGGAATGGGTTTATGATACAAAAAGGTGAAATATCCCAAGGTGGGTGATCATCATTAAAAGTTAAAATAGAGTAGTCTTCCATTTGGAGTTCTAAAAGTGATTTACTCATTCTTAGCCCAAACGTTGGGATTGAAAATGGACGATTCGAAAATAACATGGAGAATGAAGGAAAAATGATTATTTTAAAAGCAGGATGAAATGGTGATGATTTGATTTTAAAATAATAATTTAATGAAAGCTTATAGCGTCTCATCTCAAGAGCAGGTTCGTGAGATAAAACATATAAACTCTGTACTGGGGACGTTCTGAATGCTCCTGTGGACAACCATAAGCCTTGATGGTGAATGGGGTCTAAAATTTTAAGTACAGATTTCCTGGCTGACCCATATATGGCGCAACCGTAATCCAGTTTTGAGCGAGCGGACAAGGGCCTTATAGATTCTGAGCATCGATTTTGTGTCGGCACCCCACGAAGTATTTGCAAGGACTTTTAATATATTCATGGATTTTTTACACTTTTGTTTTAATATCTGAACATGTGATAAAAAATTCAGTTTTCTATCTAGGTTGGTTGGTTGTATGGGGTTTTATGGCGCAAGGGCCAAATATGGCCAAGCTGCGCCAAACACTAGGTAGTTTAGACCAACATTAAAATTCTAAAAATACACACAAACAAAAATTAAATTCAAAGAAGTGGTAAAAATCCTGTGTAATTTAAAAAGATAAATAGTGATGAATGATGTGGGTGATTTAATAAATACGACAAAGTGGGAGATGATGAATTAAAAAAGCGATTATATAAAAATCGAAGACGAGGACAAGAAGTTAAAATATGACGGATGGTGAGAGGTTGTTGGCAATACTGACACGGCGGGGTGATTTCATTTATCAATAAATGCCTGTGGGTCGCTCTTGAATGTCCTATGCGGAGACGGGTCAGTAAAACATCCAACCGTCTAGATGATAAGGACGGTAGGAGTGAGGTAGTTGGAAAAATAGAAGCTAGTTTATTGTTGGTTTGTAGCTTCCAACCTTCACTCCATTCGTTCCGCACTAGGTCCCGCAGAACATTGCGTAGGTCGTCATATGGGATTCTGATATTAAGCTGGGATGTGGCATTTTTGGCAGCTTGATCTGCCACTTCATTGCCAGTAATGCCAACATGCCCAGGAATCCAGCATAATATGACGCCATAGCCCCGTCGGATAAGTTTGCTATATACATTTAAAACATCATGTGCTAGAGGGTGATTAAGTGTATCCGATGAAAGAGATTTTAAAATACTTGCAGAATCAGTATAAATTACAAAATTGCCAACATCTTGATGAGAAATATGTTTAAGAGCTTTATACAGGGCTAAAAATTCAGAGGTAAAAACGGAAATGAGATGTGGTAATGAATAACTAAAAATATCGGATCCGCATACAAATGCACAACCAGCGTGATTTAGGGACTTTGATCCGTCAGTATATATAGCTGTATGAGAATTAAAATTATGACGATGATGATTAAAAATTTGATTATATACAACTGAACTAGTGTTAGATTTTTCAAGTCCAGCGAACAATTGTAAAAGTGAAACGTTGGAAGTTTGCCAGGGTATCTTATCAAAAAGTGGGCGCTCAGCAACTTCTATTGAATGAAGAGGAGTGCCACTCAGGGTATTTCTCATGCGAAGTCCAAACGATGGAATGCAGGACGGGCGATTCCTGAAAAGTACATCCTTAGATCTGTCCAAGAGTAAATTTTGTAAAGGATGATCTGGATGTGACAAAATACGATAATAAAGTCGTAAAGACAACAAACGGCGAGTGGAGGCTAATGGCAATTCATTGCACACAACGTAAAGGCTTTCGACGGGTGATGTGCGAAAAGCTCCAGAGCAGATTCTTAGTGCTGAATGATGTATCGTATCGAGCTTACGCAGAACAGATGGACGAGCTGAACCATAAACAGCGCAGCTATAGTCCAATCTGGAGCGAATTACAGCTCGATAGATATTCAGCATAGTGAATCGCTCTGCTCCCCAAAATGTATTAGATAGTACTTTTAATAGATTGAGCTTTTTCATGCAAGACACCCGTAAGTCCTTAATGTGAGGCAAAAATGTCAGCTTCTTGTCGAAAATAACTCCTAGAAACCTTGCCTCGTCTACGACTGCAATCCTATTACCACCCAGAAAAATATCTGGGTCAGGATGCAGATTTCGCAGACGGCAAAAGTGTACACAAGAGGTCTTTTGAACAGAGAAGTTGAAACCATTTTCCGCACTCCACTTGGTCAAACGTGAAACTGTCGTTTGCAGTTGTCGCTCGACAAATCGCATGTCTTTTCCCTGGCAAAAAATGCTCAGGTCATCCACATATAAATTGCCCTGGACAGAAGGAGGCAACTGATTCAGGATATCGTTGATCTTGATAGCGAATAGAGTAACGCTGAGTACGCTACCCTGAGGAACGCCCTCTTCTTGGATAAAGGAATCCGAAAACGCAGTACCAATGCGGACGCTGAATTCTCGCAATGTCAAAAAGTTCTTAATAAACATCGGTAGATGTCCTCGAAATCCAAGAGAGTACAGATCTTTAAGTATACCATATCGCCATGTCCGATCGTACGCCTTCTCCATATCGAAGAAAATAGCCACGAGATGGTTTCGGCGCAGAAAGGCATGGCGTATTTGGGTTTCGAGGTTCAGGATGTTATCTACCGTAGAGCGGCCGACCCTAAAACCGCTTTGGAAGGGTGTTAGAGCGTTGGTCGTCTCTAACATGTGAACAAGGCGAGAATTAACAATTTTTTCTATAAGTTTGCACAGGCAGCTGGTAAGTGCAATTGGCCTATAGTTATTGGGATCTTTAGAATCTTTTCCGGGTTTCGGAAAAGGAACAACTATGGCCCGTCGCCAAGCCAAAGGAAAAGCATGTTCAACCCAAATGCGATTGTATAGTCGCAATAAATTCCTCAGAGAGTGACTAGATAGATGTTTTAGCATAGTGTAGGTGATGCCATCAGGACCCGGGGCTGTCATCCGGGTCTTCTGAAGACATCGTGTCAACTCTCTTTCCGTAAATATGCAATTATAGGCAAGTTCGGTATCTCTGTCAGGAGAAAAGTTAATAGCATGGGATTCTGCGCGTTGTTTTATGCGCTGAAAATTGCCAGGGTATGTGGTAGAACTGGACACGGCAGAAAATGCTCTCGCAATAGAATTTGCGATCTCTACCGTGTCAGTAACCAACTGGCCATTTTCTTCCACGAGCGAGATAGGATGTGTGGAATATAATCCCATTGCTTTTCGAACTTTGCTCCATAATTGTTTTGAGGAAATGGCAGATGTTATGCCAGAGACATACTGTTGCCATGATTCTCTTTGGCTTTGACGACGTATTCGTCGCGCATTGGCTTTTGCAAATTTGAACTTGGTCAAATTTTCGGATGTGGGATATCTACGAAACAGATCCCAGGCCTTTTTCCTTTTCTTGTGGGCCATTTTGCAGGCTTGATTCCACCACGGTTTCGGTAGTTTGGGTAATTTTGATGAGACAGGAATAGAAATGCGAGCAGCATCCATTATAACATTAGTGACGGATTCTACACATTGATCAATGTCATCTTGATTCACCATCTCGTCTGACAAATCAGCAATAGAAGCAAACAAATCCCAATTCGCCGCCTCGTATTTAAACCGAGGCAGGCGAGATACAGGGTTTGTTGCATTCCCCGGAAATGTAATAAACAAGGGGAAATGATCACTATGATATGGATCATTTCCCACCTGAAACGTCAGGGAAGAAAACAGAGAGGGTGAACACAAGACAAGATCAATGGAATGGAAAGTCCTCGATGGGGCGTGGAAGTATGTTGGTTGCCCATTATTGAGTACACATAGATTTTGATCGTGTATTAATTTCTCAATTTGACTTCCACGACGATTTGTATCTGGGCTTCCCCAAAGAGGACTGTGCCCATTAAAATCGCCACATAAGATATAAGGAACTGGAAGCTGATCGCATAACCTGTCTAGATCTGCTTGTTGAATAATTTCATTAGGCGGTAGATAAATAGAGCACACTGTAACAAGAGTCTTTACAGTGACTCTAACTGCGATAGCTTGCAGTTTTGTGTTGAGATTCAGTGGGGTGAAAGGAGCGCTATTAGATATAAAAATAGCAACTCCACCACTGGCTCTATCACCGCTAATGTAATCCTTTCTCAAGGGAGTATAACTTTTAACAAGGGAGCTCTGGGATGGTTTGAGCAGAGTCTCTTGTAAACAAAAGCAGATTGGGTGGTGTTCATCGACAAGATGTTTTATGTCAACCGAGTTGTGGTGAAATCCGCGGCAATTCCACGAAAAAACGCAGGCCATTATGGGAAAGTTATGGGTGTTGAAGGCTGTTTCGGAGATTTTGGTTTAGGAAGGAGGTTATTTGGAGCCTCCATTCCAGGCTCAACTTCCATATCAGCAGCATCCGAAGAGTCGGATGGTATGTTATGGGATATGGAAGTTCTTTGTTTGAGTTTAGGTTTTTTGTTCGCATTTTTCTCAACTAGTTCTTTTTTAGTTTTTAGAGATTTACTAAGGGATGTGAGGGGGGAAATTACTTCAACTGCATTATTTTTTGTACTTTTGGTTATTGTTCCTTTTGAAAAAAGGGGAGCAGATGGAGGCTTAGTTTTGGTGTGTTGACTATTGTTCGTAGATGGCAGATCTATTGCTATATCGCATTGAATAGCGATAGAGGATGTAGTTTTTTTTGTTGCAGATGCGTACGAGAGGTTAGGAGTTGGTGTTCTGTTTGAAACAAGTTTTCGAGCCTCCGGGTACGAAAGTTGTTGAGTGGCTCGGATTGTTTGAATTTCCTTCTCCTCCTTCCATTTAGGGCAACCTCTAAAGTTGGCAGAGTGGTCGCCATTGCAATTTATGCACTTAAACGGAAGTTCACAAGTGGAGAAGGAATGGCCAACAGCGGAACATCTCGAGCACGTTTCAGATGAACGGCAAGTTGTGGTTGAGTGCCCAAACTTCTGACAGTTAAAGCACCGCAGAGGATTTGGGACATACGGTCTAATGGGGCAGTTGAGGTAGCCTGCAGTAATATATTTAGGTAATGTCGGGCTATTGAAAGTTAGGATAAGATGTCGTGTATTTATTATTTCTTCCCCTCGCTTTAGAGTAATTCTCCGGACCTGGGTAACATTTTGGTCTTTTAGCTCTTCCAGGATTTCGGTTTCAGGTAAGCTAATGAGATCGTTTTCGGAGATTACTCCTCGGCTAGAGTTCAGGCTATTGTGCGGTGTTACAGTTATTGGAATATTGTTAATTGTTTTGCCTGCAAGGAACGATTTGGATTGAAGTGGATTGGATGTTTCTATGAGCAGGTCACCTGAGCGTAGTTTTTTGACGCTTTTCGGATTGCCTCCAATACCGAGAAGGCCCTTTTGAATTACGAAAGGAGAGATTTTCGATAGTTGACCGGATTGAGAACTAATTACGAGAAATTTCGGGTATAAAGTAGCTGGATCAGTAATGTTTGGATTTGCTTCACTGTTTGGGGTCGCCGGATACAAAGCCTCCGGCAGGGCATGGGTTGGGGGATCCATATGGGGTTCAGGTGTTCATCCCGGTTCAGCCCCGCCCACCACCGAGCCCTACAAGGGGAGGCAGTGCCACACTGCCACGGGGTATAGTGCTACAGTTTCGAAGTGTGGATCCACGAGGGCACTCCTAGCTGCAGTACTAGCCCTTAAATGCCAAATAACAGTGGTGTCCAGCACGCCAGGGGAGAAATTCACCTGGCGTACTGAACCACAGTGATATTAGGCGAGCCGGTTGACCAAAAGCGGGCTCACTCTGGCCTCTCGTTTACGTCGAAGCATGGACCAAAGGGAACGCAACGACGTCTCTAGGAAACAAAACCCCGTCCTAAAACGAGACGTCGCAGGATCCCCAGGACTCCACTTTCCTACGATACGAGTTACCGCACACGGCAAACGTGCAGGTCAGATATCTGACAAAAAAACAAATGCAATTTCGGAACCAATACAATAAGTGAAACAACATAACTGAACCACGAAATAATACTTAAATATAAACAAGGAAAATCCAACAATCATAAACAAAGGGAAAAAATGAACGCTAGAACAAAATATAACAACCAAAAATCGTGCACTTGGTAGGGCCCTCGCTAAAAAGGAAAGAAAGAAAAAAGCTAAGGCCCAGCTAGGGTACCTCGGGGTTGCCAAGCCCGTACTCACAAGATGTGAGCCCCCTGAGGGGTTTTTCTATCTAGGGTAATACCAAGAAATTTAACCTCGGGAACAACAGTGATTGGGTTGTTGTCTAGGTATAGCTCAGGATCCAGATGGAGACCACGTTTACGGCAAAAGTGGGCACAAAGGGTTTTTTGTGGCGAAAAAGTAAACCCATTATCGTTTGCCCATAATGTTATCTTATTAATCGTCAGCTGGAGTTTGCGCTTGATTAAATTCATATTTGACGAAGAGATGGAGATTTGAAAATCATCGACGAATAAATTGCCGAGCACAGAAGGAGGTAGATGCTGTAAGAGTCCATCAATGGCAATGATAAACAGCAAGACACTTAAGATACTGCCTTGAGGTACTCCTTCCTCTTGGAGAAACTCCTCGGAAAAAGTTGTGCGAACACGTACCCGGAAAGAACGTTCTTTTAAGAAGTTGGCAATGAAACAGGGAAGATTCCCACGCAGACCAAAGGAATGTAAAGTCTTCAGTATGCCGAATTTCCAGGTATGGTCATATGCTTTTTCAATATCGAAGAAGATGCTCACAAGGTGATGACCACGAACAAATGCCTCACGAATTGAAGTTTCAAGCATCAAGATGTTATCCAAAGTGCTCCTTGAGCGGCGAAAACCACTTTGAAGTGGATGTAACAGCTGATTAGATTCAAGGAAAAAGAGGAGACGGGCATTGACCATCCGCTCCATCCATTTACAGAGACAACTAGTGAGTGCGATGGGACGGTAACTAGATGCGCTCTGCGAATCTTTACCGGGCTTTAAAATAGGAATGACAATAGCTTGCCTCCAGGTCTCTGGAAAGAAATTTTCTTTCCATATACGGTTAAAAAGATGTAAAATATTATACAATGATGTTGTGGTGAGATGAACCAGCATATGATGATGAACTTCATCAGGACCTGCCGATGAAGGATGAGAATGGTTTAATGCAATTAAAAGTTCTTGAAATGTAAAATCTATGTTGTAAGCATGCAATAAATTAGTATAAAAATTCAATTTTTTTCTTTCCTCTTTACGTTTGATTTTTAAAAAGTGAGAGGAATAGTTATCCACCTTGGAAACAGAAGAAAATGTTGAACCAAGGCAGTCTGCGACATCTTTAATATCAGATAAAACTTGTCCGTTTGAATTTAAAATTGGAATAAAGCATGAATTGTAGTTTCCGGAGATTTTTTTTATTTTTTCCCAGACTTTTTTGCTGGGGGTGGAACTGTTTATACTAGAGACATAATTTTTCCACGAGTCTCTTTAGCTTTTCCGGCGAATTTTGCGAGCTTCAGCTCGTGCTCGTTTAAAGGCTATAAGATTTTGGGTGTTTGGATAACGCCGAAATATACACCACGCCTTTTTTTGACGTTTCTTAGTATCTGCACATTCAGAATTCCACCAAGGTTTGGGAAACTTGATATTGTTTGATGTGCTTTTTGGAATGCTGCTATTTGCAGCCGTGATGATTGTCTTAGTTACAGTTTCCACCGCTTCATTTATATCAACTATTTCAGCCATAGAGAGGGAGATTTCAGCCTCAAATGAAAATTTATGCCAATCTGCCCGATCAAATCTAAATCTGGGTATTCGAGTAGGTGGTACATAAGCATTTCCGCAGTGAGTAACTGCGAAGGGGAAATGATCACTATTATAAAGATCATTTTCAACTCTGAATTCCCAAGTTGGTAAAAGAGATGGTGAGCAGAGAGCAAGATAAATGGCATGGAATGTTTGAGAAGGAGCATGAAAGTATGTATTTGAACCGTTGTTACGTACGCATAAATCGTTACTTTCGATGCTATTTTCAATGCGAGCGCCCCTAGAATTGGTATCAGGGCTGCCCCAAATTGGATTATGCGCATTGAAATCTCCAAGAATGAAGAACGGTTGCGGCAACTGATCAATCAAATGCTGCAAGTCAATATCCCTGTAGTTGTGATTGGGTGGCAAATATATACAGCATATGGTGACAAATTCGTTAAGTTGAATTTGGACAGCGACTGCTTGAAGACACGTGTTGAGCTGAAGGGTGTTGGATGCGAAATTATTAGACACAAGCATGGCGACGCCTCCACAACTCCGTGCACCATCCAAGTAGTCTTTGCGAATCACGTGGTATCCTTTCAACCTTGCTGTATCTGTGGGCTTAAGAGAAGTTTCCTGCAGGCAAAACACTGCAGGGTTTTGAGCCTCTATAATATCTTTCACATCTGGGATATTTTGTTTGTAGCTTTTACAATTCCAAGAAAGCAAACGGAGGGCCATTAAGTTTTATCCGATTTTAAATTTGCAGTTCCTGAACGAACATCGTGATCCGTAGCTTTCATTTCAACATCCAAGTCATCCTAGGATAGTCCTGAAGTATGCAAATCAATTTCAATGTCGTCGACAGGATGTTTAGTTTTTATTGGGTAGGACTTTCTAGGGTCTGTACTTTTAGTGGAAATTCCCACTTTCTCTCGACGTTTGGCATTTAGGGAAGAGCGCCCTACAGGACTTCTAGAGGTAGAGCGAAATGTAGACGCCGTTGCATTTTTTGTGGCAGGTCTTTTATTGGATGTTGCTGTTCTTTTAGGAAGTGCGAAATTAGGTAGAGGAAAATTGCTACCGAAAGATGGTTTGGTTTGGTTTGGTTGGTTGCTTTTTAATGCCACAAGGGCCAGTTTTGGCCATACTGCGCCAAACACAAGACTATTAAAATCGTTGTAAAGGATAAAAATATATTTTAAATGCAACTGTAAAGGTTGATATATTTTAAAAAGCTAAAAAGATCTGGATGAATATGATTTCCTAAAAGCGATGAAAGGTTAAAATCTGATGAAAAGAACATACGCTGAAAAAATTTCAATGCAGTACATTCTGTAAGAATGTGCTTTACTGATAATATTGATGCACAAAAGGGACAATTAGGGCACGGTTTATTAGATACAAGGTATACATGGGTAAAACGTGTATGACCTAAGCGCAACCGAGTAGCAACGACTTCTTGTCTGCGACTACACAAAGGATAGTCTTTAAAGCCATTAACCGACGGTTGAAAAGAATGCAGCTTATTTGAAGCTTCAAGATTCCATTGTGTCTGCCATGCCGATAGAATGGCGCGCCAAGTGGCAGCTTTAATGTCTGTGAAAGCGAGACTATTAATAGATGGAGTTACAGCTGTTTTGGCGGCTATGTCGGCTGCTTCATTCCCAGTAATTCCTACGTGTCCTGGAATCCATAAAAAAGCGATTCTAAACCCCCTGTCTAATAGAGAGGTGCACAGTGAAAAACATTTCTTAACAAGAGGGTGTGCCTTGTAAGAGAAATGTACAAAGGCATCGAGACAGCTTTTTGAATCACTGTAGATAATAAAATTTCTACCAGATAATTGGGAAATGTGCTCTAGAGCAAGACAGATGGCATGGATCTCGGCTGAGAAGACACTTGTTTCCGGATTGAGTTTTTCTTCAAGAATACAGTTATCAAAAACAGCTGCAGAACCTACGTGTTGCAAGTTTTTTGAACCATCCGTATAAACTGCACTACAATCATCATAAGCTTGGCGATGTTCATAAAATGTTTGTTGAAAAATTACATCAGATGTTTGTGATTTAGAAAGAAATGGGAATGGGTTTATGATACAAAAAGGTGAACTATCCCAAGGAGGGTGATCATCATTAAAAGTTAAGATAGAGTAGTCATCCATTTGGAGTTCTAAAAGTAAATTTCGCATTCTTAGCCCAAACGTTGGGATTGAGGATGGACGATTCGAAAATAGCATGGAAAATGAAGGAAAAATGATTTTTTTAAAAGCAGGATGAAATGGTGATGATTTGATCTTAAAAAAATAATTTAATGACAGCTTATGCCGTCTCATCTGAAGAGCAGGTTCGTGAGATAAAACATATAAACTCTGTACTGGGGACGTTCTGAATGCCCCGGTAGACAACCGTATGCCTTGGTGATGAATAGGGTCTAGAATTTTAAGTACAGATTTCCTAGCTGATCCATATATAGCGGAACCGTAATTCAATTTTGAGCGGATAAGGGCCTTATAGATTCTGAGCATTGATTTTGTGTCAGCACCCCACGAAGTATTTGCAAGAACTTTCAAAATATTCGTGGATTTTTTACACTTTTGTTTTAACATCTGGACATGTGGTAAAAAGGACAGTTTTCTATCCAGGGTAATACCAAGGAATTTAACCTCGGGAACAACAATGATTGGGTTGTTGTATAGGAATAGTTCAGGATCTAGATGCAGACCACGTTTACGGCAAAAGTGGACACAAAGGGTTTTTTGTGGCGAAAAAGTAAACCCATTGTCGTTTGCCCATGATGTTATCTTATTGATCGTCAGCTGGAGTTTGCGCTTGATTAAATTCATATTTGACGAAGAGATGGAGATTTGAAAATCATCGACGAATAAATTGCCGAGCACAGAAGGAGGTAGATGCTGTAAGAGTCCATCAATGGCAATGATAAACAGCAAGACACTTAAGATACTGCCTTGAGGTACCCCTTCCTCTTGGAGAAACTCTTCGGAGAAAGTTGAGCGAACACGTACCCGGAAAGAACGTTCTTTTAAGAAGTTGGCAATAAAACAGGGAAGATTCCCTCGTAGACCAAAGGAATGTAAAGTCTTCAGTATGCCAAATCTCCAGGTATGATCATATGCTTTTTCAATGTCAAAGAAGATGCTCACAAGGTGATGTCCGCGAACAAATGCTTCACGAATAGAAGTCTCGAGCATCAAGATGTTATCTAAAGTGCTCCTAGAGCGGCGAAAGCCACTTTGGAGAGGATGCAACAGCTGATTAGATTCAAGGAAAAAGAGGAGACGGGCATTGACCATCCGCTCCATCCATTTACAGAGACAACTAGTGAGTGCGATGGGACGGTAACTAGATGCGCTCTGCGAATCTTTACCGGGCTTTAAAATAGGAATGACAATAGCTTGCCTCCAGGTCTCGGGAAAGAAATTTTCTTTCCATATACGGTTAAAAAGATGTAAAATATTATACAATGATGTTGTGGTGAGATGAACCAGCATATGATGATGAACCTCATCAGGACCTGCTGATGAAGGATGGGAATGGTTTAATGCAATTAAAAGCTCTTGAAATGTAAAATCCATGTTGTAGGCATGCAATAAATTAGTATAAAAATTCAATTTTTTTCTTTCCTCTTTACGTTTGATAATTAAAAAGGGAGAGGAATAGTTGTCAGCCTTGGAGACAGAAGAAAAAGTTGTGCCAAGGAAGTCTGCGACATCTTTAAAATCAGATAAAACTTGTCCGTTTGAAATTAATAATGGAGTAAAACACGAATTGTAGTTTCCAGAGATTTTTTTTATTTTTTCCCAGACTTCTTTGCTGGGGGTAGACTAGTTATACTAGAGACGTAAGAGTTCCACGACTTTCTTTGGCTCTTCCGGCGGATTTTTCGAGCTTCAGCTCGTGCTCGTTTAAAAGCGATAAGATTTTGTGTGTTTGGATAACGTCGAAAGATACCCCACGCCTTTTTTTGGCATTTCTTAGCCTCTGCACATTCAGAATTCCACCAAGGTTTGGGAAACTTTACCTGGTTTGCTGTGCTTTTTTGAATGCTGTTATTTGCAGCCGTGATGATTGTCTTGGTTACAGTTTCCACCGCTTCATTCAAATCAACAATTTCTACCATAGGAAAAGAAATTTCAGCTTCAATTGAAAATCTATGCCAATCGGCCCGATCAAATCTAAATCTGGGTATTCGAGTAGGTGGTACATAAGCGTTTCCACAGTGAGTAACTGCGAACGGGAAATGATCACTATTATGAAGATCATTTCCAACTCTGAATTCCCAAGTTGGTAAAAGAGATGGCGAGCAGAGAGCTAGATCAATGGCATGAAATGTTTGAGAAGGAGCATGAAAGTAAGTATTTGAACCATTGTTAAGTACGCATAGATCGTTACTTTCGATGATATTCTCAATGCGAGCGCCCCTAGAATTGGTATCAGGGCTACCCCAAATTGGATTATGTGCATTGAAATCTCCAAGAATGAAAAACGGTTGCGGCAACTGATCAATCAACTGCTGCAAGTCAATATCCCTGTAGTTGTGATTGGGTGGCAGATATATACAGCATATGGTGACAAATTCGTTAAGTTGAATTTGAATAGCGACCGCTTGTAGACACGTGTTGAGCTGAAGGGTGCTGGAAGCGAAATCATTAGACACGATCATGGCGACGCCTCCACAACTCCGTGCACCATCCAAGTAGTCTTTGCGAATCACGTGGTATCCTTTCAACCTTGCTGTATCTGTGGGCTTAAGAGATGTTTCCTGCAGGCAAAACACTGCAGGGTTTCGAGCCTCAATAATATCTTTCACATCTGGGATATTTTGTTTGTAGCTTTGACAATTCCAAGAAAGCAAACAGAGGGCCATTAAGTTTTATCCGATTTTAAATTTGCAGTTCCTGCACGAACATCGTGATCTGTATTTTTCATTTCAACATCCAAGTCGTCCTCGGAAAGTCCTGAAGTATGCAGATCAATTTCAATTTCATTGGTAGGATGATTAGTTTTTTGTGGGTAGGACCTTTTAGGGTCTCTACTTTTCGTGGGAATTCCCACTTTGTCTCGACGTTTAGCATTTAGAGATGGTCGACCTCTAGGACTCTCAGAGGAAGAACGGGATGTGGACGCCGTTGCGTTTTTAGTAGCGGGTCTTTTATTAGAAGTTGTCTTTTTTTTCGGGAGTGAAAAATCAGGCAGCGGAAAGTTGCTACCAAAAGAAGAATCAGTTTGAGTAGAGATACTTTTCACAGATTTTATTGTTGCTGTTGTTGCTGCTTCTGCATACGAAAGACCTACTTTAGGAGTTCGGGACTCCACAAGATGACGGGCTTCCTTGTAAGAGAGATTTTGAGATACTTTTGCGTTTTGAATCTCCTTCTCAAATATCCATTTAGGGCAAGATCGGGAATACGAGGGGTGATTTCCTTTACAATTTACGCAAGAAGGTGGCAATTTACAGTTGTCACTATTGTGTCCTTCTGCAGAGCAGTTGGCACATATCTCGGATTTTCCGCGGCAAGTTGATTTAGAATGACCGAAAGTTTGGCAATTGAAACACCTGAGGGGATTTGGCACATATGCACGTACCGGACAGCTCAGGTATGCAGCTTTAATTCGAGTTGGTATTGTTGGAGTATCGAAAGTCAGGACTAGATGTTTTGTAGGAAGAATATTCCCATCCCGACGGATAGTTATGCGATGTACTCCAATGACATTCTGGTCGCGCAGATTTTCTTGTATTTCTTCTTCGGAAGAGTATAATAAATCTCCTTCCGAGATAACACCTTTCGAAGAATTTAGAGATCGATGAGCCGTGATAATAACAGGAAAGTGGCCAAGAGTCTGTGTTTTGCATAAAATGTCTGCTTGCTTAAATGATGAAACTTCAATAAAGAGATCTCCAGAACGAAGTTTTTTTATAGTTGGTATGTCACCTATTAACGATTGGATTGCTTTATTTATGAGGAAAGGTGAGACGTTTTGAAATGAATTTGCATTTGTGGGATCATCGAGTTTTATGATGAAGAAACGAGTATTTTTCGAAATCGGTACAGTTTGTTGCTCCCTCGCTGAGGGAGAGTTTGGGTTTTTTTCCATAATGAAAAAAGAGATGATTCGGACACTGCAGCACCACCCACCATGGAGTCCAACAAGGGAATGCAGTGACTGCATCAGCGTTAACAGTCTATACGTTCACTGAACGCCCCTTGGAAAGCCTCAACCAAGGATGGAAAACTTCCTCCCTCTTCGAGTTTTCTTCAAGACGAACCGATCACTTAATCCCAAGCCAACGAAGACTAGCCGGTTGGTGCACACGGGACCATTGCGCACCTCCCGTTTACCTGAAGCCGAGGCCAAAGCAATGTGTTGGGTCGGTGAATCGTCCCTCAATTACCAGGACTCCCATTTCCAAGGACACGGGTCTCCACGCACGGCAAACACGTGGGTGATATAATCCCCAAGAGGAGTTCACAGCAACAGAGCGGCCAAAACTACTCAAGGGGAGCCCTCACCTCCAAAAAGGCTACCACAACGAGGGAGGAAGAAAAAAAGCAAAAAGCAAGTGGAAAGGGGAGAAGAAAGAGAAATAAGAACAGAACACTAGGGCACCTCGGGGTTGTGAAGCCCGTATTTACTTAAAGAAAGTAAATCCCCTGAGGGGGCTACCGAAAGAAGAGTCTGTTTGAGTCGAGATACTCTTCACAGATTTTGTTGTTGTTGTTGTTGCTGCTTGTGCGTACGAAAGACCTACTTTAGGAGTTCGAGACTCTACAAGATGACGAGCATCTTTGTAAGAGAGGTTTTGAGTCACTTTGGCAGTTTGAATTTCTTTTTCAAGTATCCATTTAGGGCAAGATCTCGAATATGAAGGGTGATTACCTTTACAATTTACACAAGAGGATGGTAGGTTACAGTTGTCACTGCTGTGTCCTTCTGCAGAGCAGTTGGCACAGATCTCTGATTTTCCACGGCAAGAAGATTTCGAATGACCGAAAACCTGGCAATTGAAGCACCTGAGGGGATTCGGTACATATGCACGTACGGGACAACTTAGATAAGCTGCTTTAATGCGAGATGATATTGTCGGAGTATCGAATGTCAAGACTAGATGTTTGGTAGGAAGGATGTTCCCATCCCGACGGATCGTTAAACGATGTACTCCGATCACATTTTGATCACGTAGGTTGTCCAAGATTTCTTCTTCGGAACTGTGCAGCAAATCGCCTTCCGAAATAACTCCTTTCGAAGAATTTAAAGATCTATGCGCAGATATAGAAACTGCAAAGTGGCCAAGAGTTCTAGTTTTACTTAAGATGTCTGATTGTTTGGAATTCGAAACTTCAATAAGAAGGTCTCCAGAACGAAGTTTTTTGATTGATGGTATATCGCCTATAAAAGATTGTATAGCTTTGTTTATAAGAAAAGGTGAAACATTTTGGAACGAGTTAGAATTTGTTGGGTCATCAAGTTTTATAATAAAGTAACGAGTATTTTTAGAAACGGGTACAATTTGTTGCTCCCTCGCTGAGGGAGAGTTTGGGTTTCTTTCCATAATGAAAAGAGAGATGATTCGGACTCTGCAGCACCACCCACCATGGAGTCCAACAAGGGAATGCAGTGACTGCATCAGCGTTAACAGAGTCTATGCGTTCACTGAACGCCCCTTGGAAAGCCTCAACCAAGGGTGGAAAACTTCCTCCCTCTTCGAGTTTTCTTCAAGACGAACCGATCACTTAATCCCAAGCCAACGAAGACTAGCCGGTTGGTGCACACGGGACCATTGCGCACCTCCCGTTTACCTGAAGCCGAGGCCAAAGCAATGTGTTGGGTCGGTGTATCGTCCCTCAATTACCAGGATCCCCATTTCCAAGGACACGGGTCTCCACGCACGGCAAACACGTGGGTGATATAATCCCCAAGAGGAGTTCACAGCAACAGAGCGGCCAAAACTTCTCAAGGGGAGCCCTCACCTCCAAAAGAAGGCTACCACAACGAGGGAGGAAGAAAAAAAGCGAAAAGCAAGTGGAAAGGGCAGAGGAAAGAGAAATAAGAGCAGATCACTAGAGTACCTCGGGGTTGTGAAGCCCGTGTTTACTTAAAGAAAGTAAACCCAATGAGGGGCACATCGGGGTTGTAAAGTCCCTTCTTAACTTAAAGAAAGTAAATCCCCCTGAGGGGCAGAATTATATGGGATCATTAAATGTTATCATTTTTCTTTATGTAGATTGGTTGGTTGGTTGGTTGGTATTATTGGCGCAAGAGCTACCAAAAGGGCTATACTGCGCCAGACATGTGTCTTATAGAAAAACAAGATATCGTGTATTAAAGATAGTCCTATACAACAGTAAAATATTAAAAAGCTTAGTAAAATTCATTATTTAAAAGATTATTATAAAAGTTACATATAATTTAAATGAGATGATAAAATCCAATTTCTGATAAAAAGTTAAAAAGATTTTCATGTGGAGACGGATATAAAAGTAAGTTCAGTGGTGGATGATTTTGATCAAAAAGGCGCTGCCTAATTGGAATAAAAACTGGACAAATTTCTAAAATATGCTTAACTGTAAAAATTTCGTTGCATGTTGAGCATTTGGGTGGAGTTTCTGCCTGCAGAAGATGAATGTGGGTAAATCGGGTATGACCAATTCGTAAGCGGGATAGAACGACTTCTCTTTTGCGGTTTGGTTGGGTAAATCCGAAATCCACGACTTGTGGTTGAATGCTATGCAGTTTATTATGCAATTCCTCGTCCCACGTGGCCTGCCACGAGTAACGCAGTCTATTTACGCAAGATTTCATTGCATCTCCAACATAAAGCCAGTTTTCCTTGGTTCCGTTTACTGATTTTGCATGATGGTCAGCACGTTCATTTCCCATAATACCGACATGCCCGGGTATCCAACAAAACAGTACGTTAAAATTTCTTTCCGAGAGAGTTTTGTGCAATTTAAAAGATTCTAAAATAAGGGGATGATTTTGTTCGCCTGCGTTCATCAATGCTTGTAGACAGCTCATCGAATCTGTGTAAATGATCCACATCTTGTAGTCCTGTCGGGCAATGAATTGCAAAGCCTTGCAAATAGCATGGCTTTCGGCAGAAAAAACTGAAGATGCTGGATGTAAGGATTTTGCCTCGACATGGGTATCAATGATAGCTGCCGACCCAACATGATCGACACTTTTCGAGCCATCTGTATATGCAGTTTTGAATCTTGAAAAATTTTGGCGATGATTTAAAAAATGTTGCATGAAAATAATGTCTGGTGTGTTGGACTTTTTAATCGAATTAAAAATGTTTAAAATCTGTATTTTATGAGCATTCCAAGGTGGAATACCAACAAGAATAGGTCGCACTCGGTAGTCGTCAATGTCATAAAAAGATAGGTTTTCTTTCATGCGAAGTGAGAATGTTGGGATGGTGGATGGACGAGCTGTAAAGAGTCTCGTATATGAAGGATTAAAAATATATGTTGATGCAGGGTGATTTATATGACTTTTTATTTTAAAATATGTATTAAAAGATAACTTATCTCTTCGAAGTTTTAGAGATGCCTCGTGACAGAGAACGTAGAGGCTTTGAATCGGTGTCGTGCGAAATGCTCCAGATGCAATGCGAAGGCCTTGGTGATGTATAGTATCCAAGGATTTCAGAACAGACTTCCTTGCGGAGCCGTACACCATGCAACCGTAGTCAAGTTTGGAGCGGATCAGGCATCTATATACTCTTAACATGGTGGTAGAATCCGCACCCCAGGAAGTGTTTGAGAGGACTTTGAGTAAATTCAGACTTGTTATACACTTAAGCTTCAGATGTTTAACATGAGACAGAAAAGTAAGTTTCGAATCAAAGACAATTCCTAAAAATTTTGTTTCAGAAACTACAGGGATTTCAACCCCATTCACATAAATTTGAGGATGGTGATGAAGCTCACGCAATCTACAAAAGTGCATACTAACAGTTTTTTGAGTCGAAAACATGAAACCGTTTTTGTTTGACCAATCTATTACTCTGTTAACAGCCAGTTGAAGTTGTCGTTCAATAAGCGCCATGTTGACTGAGGCGCATGATATCTGGAAATCGTCTACGAAAAGAGTTCCAGATACTGTAGGTGGAAGGCATGTCATGATGTCATTAATTTTGATAAGGAAAAGAAGACAACTCAAAACACTTCCTTGGGGGACACCTTGTTCTTGAATGAACTCTTCGGAAAGTATAGAATTTATGCGTACTTTGAAGGTTCTTCGATGTAAAAAGTTTTTAATGAACAGCGGTAGATTTCCTCTAAGACCTAAGTTACGCATGTCTCTGAGGATTCCGAATCTCCACGCACGATCATAGGCTTTCTCCATGTCAAAGAATATAGATGCCAGATGATTTCTCTTGACAAATGCTTCTCTAATTGATGTTTCAAGCAAGAGAAGGTTGTCTATGGTGCTACGGTTTGTTCGAAAGCCACTCTGGAATCGCGAGATACAATTGTTAGATTCCAAATAATACAGCAGACGCATATTTACCATTTTTTCTAAGAGCTTTGAGAAACAACTAGTAAGAGCTATGGGTCTATAACTAGAAGGATTCTTGGGATCTTTTCCGGGCTTCAAAATGGGAATTACAATTGCCCGCTGCCAAGAAGATGGAAAAACCCTTCCTTGCCAAATGCGGTTGAAAAATTTCAAAATAAGTGTGAGGCTGTGTTCAGGCAGGTGACTAAGCATGCTATAGTGAATTTCATCAGGACCAACAGCAGAATTTTTTGTTCGGGAAAGTGCCCGAGTTAACTCGTCAACTGTGAAATCAGCATTGTAATCCTCCGTCCCTGCAGATGAGAAATTAAGTTTTGTTTTCTCAACACCACGCTTATATGAAGCAAAAGGCTCTGTATAGTTCCCGTCACTAGATACATGAGCAAATGACGCCGCTATAGAATCTGCAATTAACTTCGGGTCTGAAATAGTTCTCCGATTTGTTTCCAGGATGGAAATTGGAGACTTTGGGTAATTGCCCTTGATTTTATTTATCTTATTCCAGACAGTTTTTGAGGAGGTAGTTGATGTTATGGTATTTACATAACTTTTCCATGATTCTTTCTGGCTACGGCGCCGAATTCTACGCGCCTCAGCTCTAGCACATTTTAATTTCACAAGATTGTCTACAGTGGGATACTTGCGAAATGTATCCCAAGCCCGTTTCCTTTTTTTATGGGATTTTTTGCATTCTTCATTCCACCAAGGCTTTGGTAGTTTCGGCAATTTCGTTGACGTGGATGGAATAGAGAGGCGAGCAGCTTCCATAATAGAGTTGGTGATTGATTGTGTTGCTTCATCGATGTCGCTTTCATTCACCATTTCTTCAGATATATGGACAACAGAAGAAAAGAGATCCCAATTTGCCGCCTCAACTCTGAATCGAGGGAGGCGTGTAAAGGGAGTAGAATCAGCTTCTGAATGTTTGAGGTAGACCGGAAAGTGATCACTGTGGAAAGGATCATTTCCAACGTGAAAACTCCATTGCGATAACAGAGATGGTGAGCACAAAGCAAGATCGATTGCGTGAAAACTATTTGTGGGGGCGTGAAAATACGTGGTTTGATTATTATTTAAGATACAGAGATTATGGTCCTCAATTAGTTTTTCAATCTGTCTTCCTCTATTGTTTATGTCTGGGCTGCCCCAGAGAGGATTATGTCCATTAAAATCACCTATTAGAATATACGGTGCTGGAAGCTGGTCACAGAGTCCATTGAGGTCTGCTTGCTGGATGTTGACATTAGGGGATAGATAGATAGAGCACACTGTGACAAGAGTTTTCGCAGTGACTCGAACGGCGACGGCTTGTAAGGTTGTTATGAGGGTCAGTGGGGTGGAAGGAGATCTGTTGCACGTGAAAATGGCAACTCCACCACTAGCTCTACTGCCGGTAGTACAGTCCTTGCGAATAGGGCTGTATCCCTTAATGAGAGAGTTCTGAAAAGGTTTTAAAAATGTTTCTTGAAGGCAAATGCAGACAGGATGGTGTTTGTCAATGATATGCTTTATATCTACAGAGTTCATATGGAAACCACGGCAGTTCCACGATAAAAGGCAGGCTGTATTGGGTAATGCGGTGGAAATGAATTGGGCCATGTTTATGCAAAAGTTGAGGAAATAAAAAAACTAACTCTAGGTAGGAGCGGTTTGAATTGGCGGCGTCTCTTCAAATTCGTCGTCCGTCAGCATATCATCCTCGGCTGACAAAAATAGCAAATCTGAGTTTTCATTCAAAAATTTTTCTTTGATTGTTTGAGTAGTTGGACGGTTTTTTAGAAAGTCGTGTTTAGTTAGAGGGGGTTTATGTCTAATAACCGGTGGGGTTGTCAAATTGGATGTTCGTTGCTTCTTTTTTGACTTTGCAGGTGTGAAACCATCTGTAGGCTCCGAGTTGATTGTAGTTTGAGAACTTGTAGAGGGTGGATTTTTATTCGGTTGTTGAAGTGAAAAGTATTGTGTTGGAGGTTTTAAATTAGAATCTGTTTGTGTTGAGATACTTCGCATTTTCTTTGTTGAGCTCACTGTTGAAGCGTATGACACTCCAACACGTGGTGTACGGGCTTCTACTATTTTCTTAGCTTCAGGATACGATAGTTTATTGTTTGTGCGGACAGTTTGAATTTCCTTCTCATTTTGCCATTTAGGACATGAGCGAGAGTAGGCAGGGTGTTCGCCTTGGCAGTTCACGCAGTTGTAGTTTGCGGAACACTTATCGCTAATATGTCCTGCGACACCGCATCTTGCACAAGTAGGAGTTCCTCGACAAGTTTGTTTAGTATGGCCATAACGCTGGCACTCAAAACAACGCATTGGGTTTGGAACATAAGGCCTTACAGGGCATTTAAGGTATCCGGCATTAATATGGGTAGGTAGTGTTGGGGTGGAAAAAGTCAAAATTAAGTGTATTGTTGGGAGGAGATTGCCATCTTTGCGAATTTTTATCCGAGATACAAAGCTGACGTTTTGATCTTGTAAGTTTTCAAGGATTTCATTTTCGTCAATATATTTTAGGTCTGGTTCGGAGATGACTCCTCGAGATACATTTAAGTGTTTGTGAGCTGATACTGTTACGGAAAGTGGGCCAAACTGCGTTATAGACATGATATTTGTTGCTTGTTGAGTATTTGATACTTCTACAAGAAGGTCACCTGATCTTAATTTTTTTACAGACTTAACTGTTCCTACCAAAGACTGCAGAGTTTTTTGAATCAAAAATGGAGAGACGTTTTGAAAGTTATCTTCTGTACGGTGTATGATAAAGAAACGATTTTCAGAGTTTTCTAAACGAGCATTCTGAGCATGTAATGTAGTTTGGTCAATGACCAAATTTGGCGGATTTATAGAGCCCCCGCCAGGGCTCGAGTTAGGATCCATAAAAAAGGGAAAATTTTCATCATGGTGCATCCACACCCACCACGGAGTCCAACACGGGAAGGCAGTTACCGGCTCTGGACAAATTATTAAAAATGCACAAAAACAAAAGAAACCCAGCCTCGGCACACACCTCAAGGTAACACCATGATATAGTGGTACAGCTTCGGGATGTGATCCGCCAGTTCACCCAGGGCATCCCTAACTGCACCACTCTCTCGGTATAGCTTCGGCCAGAGAGTATACCGCTAAAAAAAAAGCAATTTACCCTGTAGCGGAAGGTACGAGCCGATTGATGAAGATCGAGATAGATCCTCACCACCCGTCTACAGTGAATCCTGGGCCAAAGGGCACGCATAAGGTACCCCAGATCACCATTCTCCTCCTTACGGGACGCCACACACGGCAAACGTGTGGGTTGGAAAATACCAACATTTCAAACAAGGAACAACTAAAATTTCAGAAAAAATGTTAAATAAAGAAAATGTTATAATGAAATATAAAACAATCAAACCATACATTTAATGAGAAACAAAATCTGTACATATGGTAGAGCCTTCGCAAAAAAAAAAGAAAAGGAAAGAACGAAAAAGCTAAGGCCCAGCTAGGGTACCTCGGGGTTGCCAAGCCCGTACTCGCAAGATGCGAGCCCCCTGAGGGGTTCTTTATGTAGAGGACGATGATATTATTTCATTAGTTGGTTGGTCCTGGGGTGTTCACGGGTAAGTATACTTTGTGTTTGGATAAAATTAGTGTAATAATTGTAAAATTAGAAACACGTTTACTAACCTGAGTTGCCGTATCGTAGTATCTTTGGTCGGATACATGATAAGGGATGACTCCAAATCGTCTAATAACGCGGGCTTATGTCCAGCCCTCCCTGTAGGCGGAGCCAGTACGGAAGACGTACTCCTCCCACTGTTCGGTGTGGCATAAGTCCCCTGGCGATTACCGTTTTCCCTCAGCGTGACCAGCTGTCCCTCCCCACCTGCGCTGATTGGGGGAAGGGAGAGATACATGGGGGAGGAAGGAGAGTCGGAGGGTGAGGAAGGGGGTAGAAGTAGGCCCGTGATGTAAGTGTGAATCACACCCAGAGTGTCTGTGATGAGAGGACCGAACCCGGTGACCTGAACTATCTGGCGGCCGCCATGCTCCTACAAAGAAAAGAATACAAAAAATTACAACACATTAGTTTGTAATAATAAAAATTGCTTTACGTAGTGTAATAGAATAATGACATTTTTATTTTATTTGGCTGGTTGATTGGTTTGGTTTAAATAACGTCGCACTAGAGCTGCACAGTGGGCTATTGACGACGGTTCGGGGCCTATCTCGAAGGAAAGACCCGGGAACGATGCCTCGTATTTTTGAACCATGGTCAGTAGACGAGGACAACACCTGAGGTGGCACCCGACGCAACCTCAATTGGCGTCAGGACATTGGATACAAGGGAGGCTTAAGGGCTGGGCAAACTGGGCAGTTTCCCAGGGCGCCGCCCTCCGAGGAGGGCGCTAAATTTAATTTCAATATTTTTATTTCATGTTTTTATATATTTTTTAAAAATTATTTTATTTTATAACTTCAATTCCAATTAACGTCACTGAAAAACAAATTTATTGCAAAAACATTTTGAGGGCGACTTCAAATTGCAACTGACAAGTCAGTGTCAAAAGCTTTTTTAAAACTTACTTTGAAGTAAATGAGCTGGTCGCCTTCAACTCATGTAGCAAAAACTAAACCTACTAACGTTATTTTATTATATTTTTTTTTTTGTCAATCTTCGCGGCAGTTACCCCCCCCCCCCCCCCCCCTGATTTACCCTTTCCCACATTCGATGTTTGCAGATGTGTTTTCATCACAAACAACCAGAAGAATTGCACTTCTCTAAAATCCTTTTGAAAACGCCCAGTAGAAAATAAAAAAAAGATTGATTCTTCTTAAATAAATCAGAACATTAAAATGATTTTTTCTATGGATAGGAGAAAGTAAACAAGAATGCTTATACTCAGAAGCATTCACCAGAATTTATTTTAAATTAGTTACAAACTTCTTTTGCGATGAACCACTTTTCTTCTTTATTGGTTATTTTTCATAAAAACATATATAGAGGGTGTTCTATCAAGACAGCATAAAACAGTACAGAGCGAGAATCCTCGTTTTGAATACATAAAAATAATCCAGATCCTTACCATACCATATGGTTTTCTATTTTTTATTTTTATAAAACGTATGATGTCATATTTTGTGCATGCGGGAAAAAAGCATTAATGCAAATATATAAGTCAATGTTAAAAATGATTACCAATAAATAAAAATATTACCCCTCATATGTTATGCTATAAGTATATGCAATTAAAAAGGGTCAATTGGAAGATCATTACATTTTGAGAACTTTTCTACTATGTACTAATGTAATGTACAAATGTATGAATTTTATGTTAAATGTTTAATTATGTACAAATGTACGTATTTAACCATTGTGTTTTACTATTAGCTAATAACATTTTTATACAGGCTTACACGTTTCAGGGTTTTATCATTTTATAAACATTTGCTATTTTTAACATCATAAAAGATTCATCGGAAGAAAAAACTTTCAAAAAAAGTTTTTGGATCATGATGTTTTTGTTAAATGTTTTTTTTTTATTTAACTTTTAGTTAAAGAGTCATGTGTATATTTTGTATAAAATCTCTAAAACATATTTCTAAAAAAATTCACATATTGTTTAATCATTGTCTCGAGAAGACAGCATTTGTTCAGAATACGAAATAAAAGTTAATTATTCAATTTGGCCGTATATTTTTTAATTTAGCATTATATATTTCCAATACATCTTTATAAATTTTTGGAGCCCTTAGGAAATCCGTATAAACAGCATCTTACTTTTCGGTAAGTAAAAATAGTGAGAACCTGGTATAAATGTATCTATTTATAGAACCACGAACCCTTGTTGTGTTGCGAATACTACGATGCACGGAGATAGGGAATAGGGGCTGGCATGGAGTGGGTGGGACACCGGAAATATAAATCTTTACTTTTTACGCAGAAGAAAGACGTTAAGACAGTTAAAGGTCATTTCACGGTTACTTCCCTTTTTCTGAATGGCCAGTCGGTGGTGTTGGCCGTACTGAAGGGAAAGAGTTCTGTTAAAAAAAATGCCCTCTTCGAAACTGAATACGCAGCATGAATTACACTTTCTTGGGACATGTTCTGTTTCATCGCTTGGGGTAAAACCAATTGAGGTTTGAGCATAGAGTAATGATAGAAATAGAGGAATAAAAATGCCGATTTACGCATGTGCATCACCGAATCACGTGATCGGAGGACAGATTTCCTCGCCCACGCGAAAAAGTTATTTCCTCCTAATAGATTTCCAATAGGAACAGCGACGATTCACGGCGATCCGAAACAAAACACAACAGAAAATGGTTCATAAATGTGCCGCTTATGGATGTAATGAAACATTTTGCAAAGGAGGTCCATATACATTACATTGGTAAGTTTTTCTGAACATTTTATTTCAAACCAAATTTTAAAATCATGTAAAATAAACAAAAATACTTTGTTTAACATGAGTTTTACGAATTCTTTTCTTAATTTTTATGAATATAATCTGTTTCAATTGAGTAAATATTTATAGGAAATTAGACTACTGTCTCGTATTTTCCTTAGGTAGCAAATTCGATGTTTCGTAAATATTAAATTTTGTTTTTGTAAGGTTTTTAATACTTTCTGAACACGTTATGGAGCGCCGGTGTTACTTGGCGTGTCTTGGCATGCTTTGGCGACTTTCAAAACTAAATGAAATCGAAAGTATTGTAATATGGTTTTGTGTTTAATTTTCTATTTAAATATCGTTTCTTGAAGAATGGTACTTTAAAGGAATTTAACATATAAATTAAAGAGGCCATTTCGTAATTTACTAAAAATAACATATAGCAGTTGTATTACAAAATTCTGTAATAGCTTTCATTTGTATTTTGTTTTTATTTTAATTAGAATTAAATAGAATAAAATTACCATTAAATATTTTTCATATCTTAGACGAGCATATTTTAAACGATAGCCCTATTGACAACCATAAAGGTTTACTTATTAAATCTATATTGTTTGAGTATTTAAAAATAAGGCTTAGCCATGCAGTAAAACAATACACTAGACACTAGAGATTACAAAAAAATAAAATTAGGAACTTAAACACTAAAACAACGATATTTAAAGGTCAATAGTTTATTTTTTGTATTTTACATGTATATTTGTCTGTTTTTATGTAGATGCACAATAAGCGTAGTTCTTTTAATTGTTATTTTGTATATTTCAATAAGAAAATATGAACAATAAAACCTTAGAAATGTAAAGAGATTCGTTTCTTAAAGCATTGAACACAAACAAAAGGATATTTTCGTTTCGTTAATGAAAGGAAAATATTTAATGCACATTGTTTGAAAATAAGTAAATACCTACATATCTTATGTTTAGAAGTTCAATACAGACGGAACACTCTATTGCCGAAAAGAAGAAACGGCGCCAATTTCGGAACTTCTGCATGTAGGGTGTGGCAGCGCTAAAACCACGAGATGGGCATAATTCCTTATCAATGTTGACAACGCGGCCTTGCCAGAGCCTCACATGGAGAGCGCTCTCTATTATATTTATACTCTTTGGGATTGAGGGGAGTGATGCTATTCGACAGAAAAGTGTTTATTTTACTGTTAATATTTACTGAAGTTAAATTAGGACAAAAAACAAAAGAAGAAACACATGAACTTCATTACTTAATTGGTTGATTTTTAAGAAAGCTATTGTATTCAAAGGTAAGGTTTTCTTATTATTTATTTTAATTGTAAATGTTTATCTAATAATATTTATTATCTCTCTATTTTAAAAAAAAAAAGTAAGCCCTTGAGGGAAAAAGTAAGCCCTTGAGGGAAATTTTCTGTTCTTTCAATGTTATTCAAATCGAATCTCAAAATGTAAAAGCCCTAAAATTACGAAATTAAGTGAATTTGTTAAGAAATGTTTGATAAATACGAAGAATATATTTTTGTTACTACTGTTCAATACTGTTATTATAAGTTATTTAATATTAAAGTCGTCGTTGACAAAATTTCTTAAAATTCAAAGAACTACCAAAAAGTTATGTAACACTACCTTTTAAAGTTGGCTCAATTATGCCAAACAAAATTAACGAAGTGGACATTAATAAAAATGAATAAATGAAGAAATTTCCTTATAGATCAATGATTGGATGTTTGTCATTCTTATCAAGTCGATCTCGACCTGATATATCTTTAGCTATAAACATAATGGCTCAATTTTCTAATGGTTATGTATTTCAACATTGGAAGTATGTGGTTGATATTATGAATTATGTTTTCTTAACTAAAGACTATAAGATTAATATTTCTAATGTAAATGAGTCAAATTTAATTGCTTATTCTGATGCAAATTGGGGATGCAGTCACACAAACCGACATTCTAGTAGCGGCTACATAATTTATTTCCGAGGAATTCCGTTTATGTGGAAATCGTCAAAGCAAAAATGCATAGCTTTAAGTTCAATGGAATCGGAATTTATAGCTCTAACCGAGAGTGTTAAAGAGGTTTTGTGGTATTCCAAGGATTTTGAATGAGTTGGGTTTGTGTGGTAGGATCAAACCTTTGCAGTATTGTGATAACCAATCTGGCATATTTTTTCTTCAGAATAATCAAGAAAATGTTAAAACTAAACATAGTGACATTAAGTATCAGTTCATTAAAAATTTACTGAATGATAATTTGTTTGAAGTAAAGTATATTTCTTCTAAGGAAAATCTTGCCGACTTCTTAACTAAGCCTTTGCTTAAAAATTTCTTCAACAGAATTGTGCAAAAAGTGTTTACTGTAATTCAATTGTAATTATTTCAGTTATATAAAATTGACTTTTTTTCCTTATTAAATGACCGATGGGGCCGTATGTTGTAGGGTCGGTCATGAAAGGGATCAATCGATCTTCACAAAATCCGTGGTCGGATTTGGTGGTTGAAACAAACCAAACAATCGGCAAGTTACTGTATGGTAGAAATAAAATGTATTTCTTTTCTTTCAAACCTTTAAACGATTTAAGCAAATTTTTATAAAGATATTCTGGTTTTTTTCTTGTGATAAGTTGTTGTGTGAATAAAGTGGTGAGAGAGTGTGAAAGGAAATCTCCTGGACTCTGTGTGTTATTTTATTGATTATAAACTGTGGATCAATTGTTGGAATGGGCGTTTTATTGGATTGGGATAACCAAATTCAATAGTTTCTTTTCTTGTAAATTGACACCTGCTAAGCGCGAGTATAGTACTTGTGAACGCGCGTTACTACCTGTTCGCTCATTGGCTGACGAAGAACATAATTTATTTTATTGCGACCCAGAGGGCGCCTTATGTAAATGGTTCGATTCTTATAATTTATAAGACTCGATTGCAGTCGAGAGTCAGTTGTTGGAAGTCAGTCTGAAAATAAAACACGCTTGGATCATTTCATTCGATTCCTTTTTCTTTAACCAATTTTTCCCGCAGCGGATATATGACAACCAGCGTCAACACTATCTATATACTCTGCCATTCGGTTGGTTGTATGAGGTTTAATGGCACAATGGCACAAGGAAATGGCATGAGTACAGGATTCTGATGAGTAATTTCAAATTTTTCTCCCAGTCCTATACCGGTCTCAAGTTAAAACAGTCCCCTCATGAAGCAAAGATATTTATTGCGACACTACAAATGGGATGTTAAGACATTACGTACCTAAAGATTTTAAGCGCAGGGTATTTGACTTATGTCATGGACTCTCGCAACCTGGAGAAAAGGCGACTATCGATCTCATGCAAATGCGTTTTGTCTGGGAAAATGTGGCCAAAGATTGCAAGAGTTTTTGAAACACTTGCATACCCTGTCAAAAATCGAAGGAGCATCGTCACACCAAAACGACGTTGCAACGATTCATGACGCTAGATTAAGTCACATACATATGGACATAGTTGGTCCTCTGCCAACCCTCTCAAGAGTTCAAATACGTCCTTGCGCGTATCGACAGGTACATCAAATGGCCTGGAGTAATATCACTCAAGAACCAGATGGCGAAAACAGTAGCAACTATTTACAGTATTAACTGGTTCGCCCGTTTTGGTGTGTCCGAAATAACCACCACGGATCGAGGATCTAATTTTGAAAGTTATCACTTTGTTTCTTCTTTCTAAGCTCCTTGGAGTGCACAGGATCAAGACCACAGCCTGTCACCCGAGCAGTAATGGAATGTTGGAGAGGGTGCACAAACAGCACAAAGCAGTCATCAAATACCATGCAACCAAAAGATGATGCGAGGTTCTTCCCATTATCCTAGTTTATAACTCGCCAATATTCCGTTTATCTTTGCAATTCTGAAATTGTTCCGACTTATTAATTTCTTTTTAAACGCAGTATCAGTCATTTATGAACATTGTCTCCAATATTACATGGAATTTGAAATAACTTCCATGCCTAATTATTACATTCACAGGTTGTGATAACAAAAGTTTTAAAGCGTCTTGCTCAATTTGTTATTGAGGTTAACTATAAAGTTAAGGCTGTGAAATAGCATCAACTTTCTGAACAGCGTCGTTTTTTGGAAATGTTAAATTTTAATCATAGGTTTCTTAAGAACGAAGAATCAGATTTTAATAATTTATTAAGTGTCTATTTTCTAAAATTTAGATTTAAATTTATTTATTTATTCTTATATTCTTTTTATTACTAAATATATGCATTGAAGCATATAATTAAAAATAATGAACGTAAGCATTTATCCGAGCCAATGTGTTAAATATTATGACTTCGTATATGGCACCACTAATTTGATTAGATTTGAATATTGAGTTTAAACTTTGTTGTAATTGAACAAGAGTTAGCGAGGTCCTGTTTTAATTCAGCCTTTCATACACTTCTTCTATTTATCTGTAAATTTGCTTGTGTATTTATTTGTTACGCAGTTACGTCCAAATGCGTTATTCGATTTTCTTCAAATTTGGCACGAATGTTGCTTGAAATCGAAGTTTTTTTTTTGTCGCGAGGTATTAGTTTTGTATAAGTATAAAATAGGAAATTCGAATTTTGGATGCAGTGCATCAATGACTTGTCTCAATGGAGCAATTAATTTGTAAATAAATCATACTGTGCTGTGTTACAGAGAATCTTGAACTAATATAACCACGTTTACAACACTCCAGAATACCTTAATAGGTTGGTTACGAAGAAATAAATATCATTGGACTCAGTACTTGAATTTAGTTTTGGCGCATAAAAGAGCAAAAGTTCGATGTTGCAGACGCTATAATTTTTTAGTAGCTACAACATGAGACTCTTTGGGTGCTACCACTTATCGACTGTAGAACGGTGACATCTGGGTTAGCCTTTCATAAACACCAATATAAAATAGAAATGCCATAATTAAAGAGTTGATTTATTGATCTTATAAACACGTTACCCTAAACCGACCTGGGGATTTATCTTTTTGTCTTTTTCTTCGGCGTCACGCAATGTATACCATTTATGTGAAGGTTACAAAGTTAATGTTTATTCCCGATCGATTTCGACCATTTAGCGTCAGTGAAAAAACACGCCTGGGACTCTAGGCATGTATAACGCTGTTTGCATGATGAAAGGACGTTTTTATCATTAAGGTTGTATTCAAAATATCGACACACATATAACACATTAATCGAAGTAGAATTTTATATTAACCCTCACATTAACACGTGTTTTTTAGACATCTGTCGAGGCGTCTTTTTAAAACAATTAAGCATATGCGCGTTGAGTTCGACTAGCCCTTTGGGGAATCAATTACAAATCTCAATTGGGCAGCAATTGAGCTTGAAATTTAAGCGGGAGGCATTTTGTGGGTCTCGCGGGCTTCGGGGACCTAGCGTGTTTCTGCGTAATATAAACGATTAGAAAATAATAGTTGCTTAATAGGTTCAGTCTGTTAGGATATATAAATACTATTTTTGTAATGACTTATATGCATTTAATTTACAAAATTTAAGTTCACGACAGGACAACTTTATATGGGAAGCCCAGCATCATTGAAGCTATCGCAATAAAACGCATGCAGCCGAAGATACTATAATAACCTTATCAGGTTAAAGATGGGACACTTCTGTCGAAGTAATGTAAACCGATTGATTACAGCGCCACCATATTTGAAGTCACCTTGACATCATAGCAGGGCTGCACGTTGGCATGCTTATCGCTTTTTATAGATTCTACTTGGCGATTTAATTCACTTTCACGCGGATATGCCAGGGAAAGTACCATTAAACAATTATTTGCTAACGAAAGGAATTAGATTTCAAATAAAATTTATGAAACAAAAAATTAAGAACGTTTCATGTCCTTTAAAAAAATATTTAATAAATTTTATTTAAAATCTAATTCCTTTCGTTACCAAATTTTTTTTACAAAATTAATGCAGGCATAAAAGTGCAGTGAGGAATACAAAAAATGCATTTTTAATTATTTTTACATACTATTTAATTATAGGAATTTAATATAATAAATTTGTTCAGTACATTTCCTAAATACGTATGCTTTAAAAAAAATATTACAAATACAATTTTTTATTTTTCGCTTCTTCCGACCAGACCTTCTTTTAATGAATTAAAATTTTAATATATATAGAACTTTATACATGTCTAATGAAATATTAAAAATTTTCAATCAATTTTATTTCTAATAATTGATCATTGTACTTAAATATTTTGTATATACATTTGTTATCTTTAAATACATTGTTATCATTTTTAAATATTATTTATCCTATATTATCATATTTTTAAAATTATTAGTTAAAAATTGTTAAAATTAATTATTAAGAAAGAAAATTAATTGGTTTCCGGCCGGACAAAAAATAATGTATCACCTCTGTATATCTTGCTTATACATATTTAACAAATATTTTACATTTAATTTTCGAAATGGATAGAATAATTGAAAGTAAAAATATATGTCTTTTGAAATCTGTCCCGATTCACTATGCTTCTGTTTAGTGATGTTTTTCTTTTCAAGAGCGTCTCTGTGTGATGTCACGGACCATTAGTTTATGACGGTTGTCATAGAGACCCCGTAAACACATATTCAATGTCATAATAACCCTTTTTGAAAGATGACATTTTGAGGTGATTCAGAAAACGGTCTTTGAATCTACCGACTGTTGTTGTTATTCTGAAAAATATATTTTCTTTATTTCCCTCAAAATTGATTTTCTTTTCAATTTTGATTTATGAATATCGATTTAAATGTTTGCTATCAGTGGGATAATTATTTGCGTTTTTGGTTGATGCATTAAAATAATTAAGCTTTTCAAAAATTGTTTACCATGATAGGTTTTTATTGTATAAAAAGCAGATTAGTATTAATATATAAAATATTTTAATAGAAATCATTATAAAAAAAATAACTTTTTTTTACATTATAATTTTTTTTTATATTAAATAACTATTTTCGAAAGTTTGTTGATTAGAAATATCTTTAAACGTTTCCTAAAAAATTTCTTAGATTAAGGGGACTCGGTACCCTTGGAATAATTTTTTTTATTAAATAATTTACATAGATATTTTACACATATTATTGAAGGTTATTATTATATAACATGATTTTAGCAACAAAAAAATTATTTTTATGAGTATATTTTTCAAAATTTAATTTTTTTAAAAAAAATTGAACTGTTTTAAAAATGGTTTTTCTTTTTCAGTTTTTATAATTTTGTAAAGAATTTTTTTTCTTACATTCACTGTACTATACTTTATAACTTTAAGGATCGAATTTGAAATAACTGATTTAGTTCTTGAGAAAAAAAATAAAATGTCGATGTATATGCAAAAAAATGGAAAAAAATATGATTTAGTCTACTTTTTAATTTTTAACTTTTTTTCTTTTCATTATTTTGCAAAACCCATCCTTGATTGTTTTAAATAGGTTATACAGGTATTTCAGAAAGAAAATCAAGTCATTTGAATAATATGTGAGAAAGTATTCCTATTTTAAATACCGTGGCATATGCGAAAAACACAAACTGAGATAAATCAGTTTAAACATTTCAAATTCAAATAACTCGAGGAATACATTTGATATTTTCTTTACACATAATTAATTTTATAACGTCTTGCATACATATAAAATTCCGGTTTTTATTATTTAATTAGAGTATATTAAATCACTATTGTGTACTCAGTTTTAAAATGATAATAAAACTAAATTTTGGAGAAAAATCTGTTAAAATCAAAATAATAGTGTTTAAAATATTGTTTTAGACTAATTTTGTGTTAGAAACCATACTAATACAACTGAATTCATTAAACATACATATTCCATACCATAAAGGACTTTAGAATATGCTTTGACAATAGCAAAAACATGTTATTACATTTGTTAAATACGTCGCCTTTGGCAAATACGTCTCCTTGTACCTTCAAATTTAAAATTATATCAAACCACGGTAAAAAAAAGTAAACAAACATGTGATGTGATAGATACAGTCACAGATAAACACGTTCAACTTGTTCTTAGCTGATTTTTCCTTAAATAAATGACGAAAAGCTGTTGCGTCAAAAATGTAAACATCGAAATGGACGTAGCATTTTAAGTGCTATGAGAGTAATGAAACGCATTTTAATTACATTTATAATTATCAGATCGTTTCAAAACTTTGTAATAATTAACTTTAGGTATAAGAGCATATTTTAAGCAAAAAAAATAAAAATTGATATTTTCATCGATTTTCTCAAATCAAAGGGTACCAAGTCCCCTTAAAAAACATAAGGCGAATAACATACAAAAGGTGGGAAATAATCAAGCAGTTTAAATTTGTGAAAGTATAAAATTTCGATGACATTTTCAGTTATATGTGCCTAAGACCGGAGTCCCTTTAATTTCGTATCCAAATTTTTAACATGAATTTATCATAATGAAAGAAAAAGATTTAAGTGCCTAATTTTTACTATCTTAATGATTACTTCACTGTAAAAAAAAATATGCTAAAAATGAATACATGAATGTACTCATTTTTTTAGTACAATTGCATCGTAAATGAGCGATGACGTACTCAAATTTAAGTAATCGTTCGCAAAAATGAGTTGTGTGCTTTAATATTGCTAATCTCAACTTATGTTCAAGCCAAACAAGCTTAACAAAGCGACCCGACAAACTTAAAATATTTGTTCAGAAGATGGTTTTCCACATTATTTGATGTCGATTTCTGATATGAAAACTTAGTTATTACAATTCAATTATCTTACTTCCCATTCTTTTGGCCCACCTTTTTAACATAGCTTCTTCACATTGCCCTGCAACGGATACGGCACTAGGCTGCGGTGCCTCAGGGTCTGGTTAGATTTTCGGTAAGTCTTGGTTGTAATTGTTGATATTTATTGAAAGTGATTTATGAAGGAAACCTATGTAGAAAAGCAACTGCTCTTTTTATTCATTTTTACTCATTTTTGGTTGGTTGGTTGTATGGGGTTTAATGGCGCAAGGGCCAAATGTGGCCAAGCTGCGCCAAACTCTAGATGTTTCAAACCAACATTAAAATTCTAAAATTTACACATAAACAAAATAATTTCAAATCAAAGGTAAAAATCCTGAGTAGTTTAAAAAGATAAATAATGATGAATGAGGTGGGTGATTCAATAATACGACAAATGGAGAGATGAAGTATTAAAAAAGCGATTATATAAAAGTCTAAGACGAGGACAAGAAGTTAAAATATGAATTATGGAGAGAGGTTGTTGGCAATGATGACACAGCGGGACAGTTTCGTTGAGCAATAAGTGCTTATGCGTTGCTCTTGAATGACCTATGCGGAGACGGGTCAATAAGACATCACACCGTCGAGATGGCAAGGAAGGTAGGAACGGGATGCTGGGAAATACAGAGGCTAATTTATTAGCCGTCTGTAACCTCCAGCCATCGCTCCAGTCCTTCCGCACAAGGTCCCGCAAAACATTACGCAGGTCGTCATATGGGATTCTGATACTCATTTTTGAGTACGTCTTTTTCAAAAATGAAACTTATGTATCCGGAGCTATGATACGCAAAGAATGCAATAAAAAAATGAGTACATTTTACTTATTTTTGAGTAACTATTTTTAACGGTGTTGACGGACAAAACATAACGAACACAAACCCAGAACGACCTCGCAAAAACTTCAGACTGGAAACCATGAAAAAGGCTGAAGTGAAGTGGAAAACAAAGAAGGCAATGATGTCAAAAAGACATGCACTCCTCTTTTTGGCTGATTTCAACCGAAGTGACACAAACTTCTTTTAAATCTGCAATACGTAAAAACAACCCAAATGCATCACAATACAACAGGAAATTAAAAAAAAACGTATGATTAAGAATTGTTTTGATAATGCAGTGTTAATATTGATGATGAGCAAAAGATTACATCAAATATTATTTAAAGGGAAAAAAAAGTTATTCATTTTTCACACACGGAATTTAATGTATTTCAAAAGATTTAAAATTTCATTACAAAATATATCAAAAAGTGTATGAAAGACAAAAAAAATAAATAGGATAAGGCTGTAAATGTATATAGGGACATACAGATATTCTGTACTAAAGATTCATTTAATTAGAAATTAAATTAGTATATTTTTAATTTACAATCTCAGTGTCTAATTTCGGAACAAAAAAAATTAAAAATTTCACATAATTCTAATCAAAGAATTAATCGCTTAGGCAATATCATTCTAGTCATATTTGCGATATCAAGTCCACCTTCTGTTGGCGGAAGGCGTCCCTATATGTAACATTCCATTTATTGTTTTGCCTGTTTTATCCGAATGTCCTTTTTTCAACTCTTTTAGGATATGTCATTTTAATGCTCATCATCTCCCATTGCATGTTATTTTAGGATCTCCACAACATGAAAATCTTTTTAATATTTTACAAGAAATCGCATTTTATTGCTTGATTTAAGTATTTTCTTTACCATTGACTACGGTTTTATTTTTGCTTTGCAGCGTGTTTAATCTTTTAAGATTGCAAAGTCATTGGCTCGCGCAGCATGGCCCAAGTGTTGCAATTGCGCCATAAAACCCCAACCAACCAAACCATATTTGTGATAGATTTTATAATTGCCTCTACCTTACGCTCGAACTAAACAGGATAAGAATAAAATCAAATTAAACATCGCTTATCTCCCTTCATTAAATCAGAGAGGCCCTTCCAAGCTTCGACATTGCGACGCTTCGTTGCCTCGTCTAACAAAATTGAAATCTAGCTTTTGGCACAGAAACAAGTCATTAATATCCGACACGACACGCGCATGGAGACATTCTGGTTCTCGCCAATCAAACCTTGCGTGATAGCCTGGCCTGGCAGGTTGGATTGACGTCGCCAATAGAGATACACAAATGGGCTATTAGTTAAACATAATTAGAAAATAGTTCTGCCAAGTAGTTATTGGCAACAATGCCATTTTTAAGCAAAATATCGGAGATGTATGCAAAACAGTTCCTAATTTTCAGCAATATAAAAAAGGGAGATCCTTATTGTTCATTAGTTTCCTTCATTATTAGCGTCATATTTAAGAAATGGTCAATAACAGTAGCTAAACAGTTCTCACTTTGCAGTAACGCAAACAATGAAGTTTCACATTGTCCATTATTTTTATTTACATTAGTTCCTTCCTATAGCAAAACTTCAACGATATCAACTGAATAGTTCTCACTTTCCAGTAATGCAAACAGTGGAGTTCCACCCTGTTCATTGACATTAGATCCATTTTTAAGCAAAAACTTTAACAACACCGACTGAACAGGGCTGGAAATTAGAATCTTTAGCCAGATCTGTTTGACCACTAGTTTTAAGAAATTCAATTCTAAGTGTAATAATGGGACAATTGTTTGCAAATATGAAATGATCGGAATATATGAGAATTCTTTTCCGAACGGATCCCCCGCACGAATTAAACAGAATTCTTTTAATATTTTAGATATATTTGTGTCAGTGTTACTCCGATGTTATTAAAGCGAACTAATCTGAATTCAAGATAATAGAGCATACAATTATATGCAAGTACACATCATTGCTGTTGAAATGGCGTTGAGTGTTGCTTTTCGCCATCGTTGATTGCACGGCACCGACCAAAAAAGCTCGGAAACGGCCTAGAGAACGGAGATTTTGTATTACAAGTAGTGCCATAGAAGTAATTTTTTTTAATTATGGGGGGGGGGGGGGTAATTGCTCTCTCTCTCATTTCTTTTTAATATGCACTTTATGGAAGTTGAATTAGTTTGTCAAAATATTGAATGGTGAATTCCGGCGGTAACGGAAGGCCAGTTTGTACAACAACTTATGGTTATAATTTAAAAAATATATTTTATTTCAAATAACTGATAGGTAGACTTTTATACACTTTACTGCATTTTATTAAAAATGCAAAATCTAGAATTTAGCACTTTATAACTTTTTTTAAAATTTAAATTTTAGTAATGGTAACGGAAGGACGTTTTTTGGAAGTGGTATACCACACTTACACCTTTTTATTAAAAGTTCAGCTAAACCGTAAAAAAGAAAAATCTAGAAAAATTAGAACACTTAAAGGAGAGTTCAATTATTATAAATTGCATTGCAGTTTTTAAAAATTATTATATTATGCCCAAAAATATGATGGTTTTTTAAGGTAACGGAAGGACGGTAACGGAAGGACAAAAATTCCAAGTGTGTAAAATTGGATTGTTTTACAACAATTTACTCATTAATATTTTGAAAAAGAATAACAGGTGTTAAATTCTGCTTATTTAGCTGTTTTTAAATCTAATTCTGCAACAAATTTTTTTTCCAGAGCCATTTGTTAAAATTTTTGGCTTATCCAATTTTTGGTTATTTTATTTGAGTCAATTCCAACAGTTAACTTCTTTCTCAGGAAATATAAATTTAGTCATTCATTATTTTCTTTTCTTAAACATAATACTTCTACAACGACATCATTGAATGAAGCACTTGCCTAACATAATACTTTTTTAGTCCTTGCCATTCGACTAACTTAAAGTCACTAACAGCTAATGCATTGCTTGACCCATATGCCTTGTCTGCATCTTTTATATTTGATTGTATGTTTTCTTTGAATACCTTTCTTTCTATAGAACTAGAGTACTCACAATACTCAATAATATATTTTTTAATTGGTTTTAAATAATAAGTATTGCGTGTGTCAGGAAGAGGAGGATATTGTTCCATCTTTCTTGAGAGAATTACTTTATCTGATGGAGAAATCAATTATTTTATCTGATGGGGCAATAGTGGTAAATTCCCCATTAACCACTTTGGACATTTACAGTACCTTTGCCTTGATTAATGGCAAAAATGCTTCAATGTAGCCATGATGTTATCCTACTGATCAAACATAAATGTTAAGTTGGTTTTTAAATGTTAAATCAACTTGTACAACTACAATTTTCACCTCTTCTTTGAATTATTTTATTAAAAGACAAGATTCCCATGTCTTTTAATAAAAATATACTTTAAAAATGTGCAGATTTGTTTTCAAGAGCATAAAGGCACTTTTTAAATGAACTCTTGTATCTTTTTTTTTTTATGGCTTTCTGTCTTCATTCCATTACTGTCATTTTAAATGTGCTAAATTTTGTTCATTAGTATTTATATATTTGGTAACAAAACAATTTAGACAAACTTTAAGTAGAAGGTATATTTGTAACAAAACAAACTGGGGTCTAAGCTTGGGAACTTTTTATAGGGATACATTAATATCAATATTTTCTTGCTGAAATTCTGTATGCGTCACTTAACGTCATCGTAAGAAATCGCTTTTAAACTTTCTTCTTTTTCCCATTTTATGGCTTTATTGTAGAAAGAACCCATATAGTGAATAAATAGAAAAGTAGTACCAGTTTTAATTGAAACTCAATGTATTTGTGACATACTTATTAAATTAGCGGGGGAGGGTTTTAAGATAGAAAATACAGTTAATAAGTATATATAATATTTATATGTGTTTGAATTTCAATAATAACTGAAAATTAGTTTGTTTAATTGTGGAAAGTTCAGTTAAAATCAGCTAATACAAAAATGTCCTTCCGTTACCACATTGATGTCCTTCCGTTACCATGTTTTTTGTCCTTCCGTTACCATTAAAAAACATCTAAATTAAAAACAAAATAAAATTGTTGCTGTTTCTAATTAATAAGTGTCATAAGTCTGCTTTGTACAAAAATTCATTAAGTTGTAGACCCAATGGTTTCTTAGTGAGGTGGTTGAAATATAGTATTTTGGTAACGGAAGGACATTTATGGTTTGACTTAATAAGTTATTGATTTCAAGGTAAAAAAAAAAAAAATTTCAAAAAAAATTAATAGAAAGTTTAACTACATGAATAAAGTATAAAAGTTAATCTATTTATTTTATTTTGATAAGGGATTTTAGTCAAGTTATAGTATGAAACAAAATATAGATATTCCGCACTGCAAAAACATATAGTAAAGAAGTGACTTTGACCTTGATTTTATAAAAGTCATTGTGTTAATTTAAAAAAAATATGTTAAGATTCAAAAAGTTCATATCTTTCTGAAAAAAATGGTATATGACAAATCACTCAACATAAAGTTTAAAATTTTAAGTGCCATGGCAACATTTTCCCGGAATTCACCGAATAGTGAAGGAGGTGGGAGCGCTCAGATCCATGAGTCTAACACAAGTTTGCGCCAATGAGTGGTGCGATACAAGAAAGATAATTTATATGTGTAAGATATTTTATATGTACAAACAAAATTAATGAAAAGGGGGTTGTTTTTTCAGTTCCAATGTAAAGTAGTTTTTTTTTTCGTATATTGTTATCCTTAGCAAAAATAGTTAGAAAGATATAAATGTGCGCAAAATATTTCATTTAACGTTACAGAATATATGATGTATTCTCAAATTTAATGTCAAATCTCTATTTTAAAAAAAAGTAAGCCCTAGGGGGAATTTTCAATTCTTTCGCCGTTATTTAGATCGTATGTCAAAAAGTAAAAATCCTAAAATTCCAAAATTAAGTGAATTTGTTAAAAAATGTTTAATAAATAAGACGAATATATTTTTGTTTCAATATGTTTATTAGTTCAGAAGTTATTTAATGTTAAAGTCGCCGTTGTTAAAATTTCGCTTACAAGAAATTTTGTCCGTCGAGTTTCTGACACACTATGAAGAGGAGAGATCCAATTTTTTTAGAGAATGTAGGAATATGTTTGAACTGAAAATCCAAGTAAGCATTTTTTTAAATTCGAATTAGTTTTGGATTTATAATTTTTTTAATCCTTTAAACACGCTTCACTTATTTGAGGTTTTTCACCCTCTTTTTTTCAACGTGATTTCTAAATTGCTATAAGTTATTTAAAATTACGATTATTAGTTTAAAAATTTTAATTAAAAAAAGATAGACGAATAAGTGCACGCCAAGCATAGCGATTGTATCTTAAACAACAGACGGCAGTTTATAACATCAAACCACGACTTAATAGAAAAGAAACGCTGAAAAAAAAAATGCAAATTTCGTAAGTAAAAAAAGAAAAGAGAACTCTGTAGTAAACACCATAGTGTTGAATACGACATATATAAGTGTGCCAAAACCAGCTGCAAGCCTTTTGAGGAAAGGTTCTCGAAAGAATCGATTACAAGGTTGGACGCAAGACGAACAAGCCCACGCCAAACCCATAGGTTGTATATGAAGCAACAGGCCACAAGCAAAAAAAACTCCAGTTATGACCATTTCAAAATTGGGACAGCTTCGACATCAAAAGAGAATTTGTTCAATGAAAATCAAAACGTAGAAAACGCCATGGAATTAGATAAAGCAGACACGAAGATAATAGCAGATGAAAGGAAATATGAAGATGATGCACATAATATCATTGAAGAAGGAAAAGCAACTACAATTTTAGGAATGAAGAAGTATATCACGAAAAATACGTTGGTTGTTACATGGAAAAATGTGCGTGTAGAGGAAAGGCGCTCGAAAGTATCCATCGTCAGGTTGGCCGAAAGACGAAAAAGCGCACACCAAGCCCATAGGTTGTATCTGAAGCAACAGGCAACAAGAAATAAAAAAGCTAGTATTGGTTTGCGAAGCAAACCAAAGAGGATTGCGTAGCAATCCTCCGGGGGTTGGCGGAGCGTCAGCGGAGCCCCCTAGTTACATAAACATTCTTAGAACTAAGATGTCCCAAATGTCTTATTTACATATCCTTGATCCTACTTTAGCCCATTATCTATTCAAATTATGTATTTAATTAGAAATGTAGCTACAAACAGAAGCAAATTAATGAAAAATGAGCATCAGCATGCTGACTGCAAGAATGTTATACAGAGTTTTTGCAAATGAAAATATGTCGTCTCCACCAAAACTTTTAATACCTAAATCCTTTTCTGTAGCTGTACTTGATGGAATGGCTAAATTACAAGTTGACACATACATAGAGAAGTCGCTTAAGAATAGTATGAAAAGAAAAAGAGCTGGAAAAACTATACTGTTGTTGCTTTCATAGACTCTACTTATGAACATGGTTAAATCATGGACTCAACCGATATAAAAAAAAATGACGGGATCCCTCTTATTTCATTCTAAAGCTAAAGATGAGTTAACCGTCTACCGTGCAAATAAGGCAATAACACATGCTCAAAAGATTGTCCACTCCTAAGATTGTCAGTTGCAGAAAACAGTCCGAATCACGAGATGGAGATAACGTTAATAAACTTGAAAATGCACAAGACAAGGAAGGTACAAAAATTATTCTATACACTCTGTACACCTCGCATCCACATTTATTACCCTGATACCGATTTTTTGTGGCTCTCTCTGTGCTGGTCGAAATTTTTCTGCTTCAGATTAAAAAAAAGTGGAAGCTTTGTTAAGGCTTCATGCGCTTTCTGGATGTGATATTATCGGATCCTATCCTTAAAAAATAAATGGAAGTTATCGGTCTGGAAAGCTTTCCAACCTGCTGAAGAAGAAGTTATCGGAACATTGTGACGGCTTGAAAGCACAGACAAATTTAAAACTGAAGATGACCAATGCATATAACGATTCATATGCAATGTATATTTACTAGGGGGGGAATTTAGAAATTGGTCAGCTGCGTTGGTGGATGTTTACTAAAAAAGGTGTGCAAAATGAAAATCTGCCGCTAACAAAAGCCGCCCTCATACCATAAATCTCAAAGGATTCATTTTTAAGTAATAGAGTTAAAACGTGTTGATTTACAGCATCGTAATCGTCCAGAGTCGCCACAATTTGGATGGGGAAAGTTTGAGAACCAATATATTCCGATTATGTGTACAATTCCATGAGCTCCAGAATCGATAATGCAGCTGGTACGTTGTAACTGTGATAAATCGAGAGGTTATGCGACGATACAAAAACGACGAAGGTGGAGTTATATTTAGGGATGTGCCTGGAGGAACTGGGAAGACTTTTTTGATGAATTTATTGTTGGCTAGAATAAGAGCAGAAAAAAAAAGTTACGCTGGTTGTTGCATCTTCAAGAACGATGGGCTGTAATCTGCAAATACCAAGCTCAGTCTGTAAGGTGTACAGAATTGTATATGTGCAGTGAAGAGGAAGAGACATGTGAAAATAATGGTTTGGAGACATTTAGCATGAATCAGATTCAGATGACGACATTAATTAATCTCTATTTTGTACCAACATTTATTTTAGTAAATAATGTTATTTAAGTATACTGAGTAATTATTTCATCATTGTTAAATTGGTTATCGCATATTTTTCTGTTTCCACATCACACGAAATTCTATCTCAAAATCTAACAGATTTGGAAAAAGCTCCGATAACCCTTCTTTAAAAAACTTCTTTTTATTTTATATAACTTAACATATATTAGCCAATTATCTTAAAATCGTCATTAAATTAATTTAATAAGAAATTAATTATGGTTATGGCGGCCATCTTGGATTACGGTGCCATAATGTCTATTGGCCACATTTTCAGACACAACACCTGGTAGTATGTTATTATGTGGCTCATAAGTTATTAGCCCAGTCAATAAAGACCATGAAATATCAAACTTAGGAAAAAATTAGGGTAAAGCTAATTTTTACCATATTGATACCACTACAAAAGGAGCATTTTCCCAAAAATCCCCTTGGAGCTTTCTCCACAGCCCTCTTATTTAAAGATAAATATACTAAGCACAGTTTGAAATTTAAAATGTTTTTTGTGTCATTTTCACAGTTCGAAGAGGCTCTTGCTCAATTGGGAGAACGCAAGAGATTGATGAACGATATGTCGGAGGAGATAAAGCTGCTAATAGAGAAAAAGTGAGGGTGTGCTTCCACTATCCATATTTGATGGTATATCTCTTCGAAAGGGTACAAAATCGTTAATGGTGAAGATGTTTGAGGAAGGTGTTGTCGAGAAGGGGCTTAATATGAGCAATAACTACTAACGTCTTGGATGGAGGATTCCTGTTGCACCATGTGTCATGTCCAAAGAATTGTACATACTGTGATGTCCTAAAAAATTACTGTGGATATATTCACAATAAGTATGGAGAAAATGCGATCGTTGTTTTTGACGGATATCCCAAAGAGCCTACTACCAAGAATAAAGAACAGAACAGGAGGGCTGCAAAACATTCATCCTGCAATATCACATTTGAGAAAAACACCGTTTGTCTTACAGCAAAAGAGGACTTGTTGGGAAACAAATACAATAAAACGATATTGTCACTAGTTCTCAGATCAGAACTTCAAAATCATGGATTGAAGGTAATAACAGCAAAAGAAGATGCTGATGTAGACAGTGTAATGACTGCCAAAACCAAATTAACTTCAGCTCTAATGTCGTAGTTGTGGGTTTTGATAGTTTGGTTTGGTTTGTTGGGTTTAGTGGCGCAAGAGCAACTAAGGCTATGCTGCGCCAAACACTAGGTGCCGCAGTACACAGGGCTATTAAGTATAAAATTATTTGGTCATAAAATGATTACGTAAAAAAATGATTAAATTTGAGAATAGTAACCAATTTGGGTTAAAAAAGTAAGTAATTGACGACTAGGACAGGACAAAATTTGTTGAATAGTAGGATTTAAATGGTTGAAATTAAAAAGTCTACTCAGTGTAAATGCTGGGCAGTCTACCAAAATATGTTTGACACTTAAGGGAACATCGCACGTGTGACAGATGGGTTCTTCTTCTGCCAGCAGAAGGTGCACGTGAGTTATTCTAGTATGACCAATGAGGAGGCGTGCCAGCACGACCTCCTCTCTCCTGCTCGGTAAGGATGCAACAGGTCTAATTATTGAAGGACAAATTGCATGCAACTTGTTCATTATTTCTGCATCCCATTCTATTTGCCATTGTTGTTGAATTGAATTTGCATAGGCCAGTTTAGCATCGGGACAGTTAAGAGGAGTTTTGTGGTTTTTAATAGAGATTTAATTGTACTGCTAATGGCGCTGAACGGAAAAATATATATTTTCGTAAAGAGAAAAGTGGGGCTATTTCTTCAACAGTCATATACAAGATAGCAACATTCATTGAAAAGTACAAGAGTTTCCGACCAACTTCTACTATTTACCCATGCATTGACAGGCTGTGATACCACTTCTTGTTTTTATGGTATAGAAAAATAAAAGAAAAATTAAAATGGTTACCTACGTCGCCTGAGAATCTCAGTTGGGTCATTCCATTTTAAAATTAATTTATCTTTAATATAATGCAATATTGAATTGTAAACAATATTTCTGTCAAGAAAAACAAGTTATTGAAAGCCAGAAATATAATTTTAAAACTAGGTTATCTGCAGTTCGTCCTATGCCGAGAACCAAGCGAAAAACGAATACATTTCGGCTCTCCTTGGCTCAAAAAGATGTAAAGCGGTCGAGCGCTTAGTCATCGATCCAGTGTCTATTATTATTTTAGCTCAGTGGTGTGCATAGAGCTGTGTTTCAATAAGAGGTGCGCAGTGCAACGTCACAGAGCCACGTGGAAAATCCACTGAACTCTAACTGTAACTGCTGGAAGGCTCAAACTTTGTTTCCTCTACGGGCGCGTTGAAACCAATTGAAAGCTGCCATACGGTGCCCCAACATTTTTTAAAAAATGATTTAGTGGTGTTTTTTATTACCAAAGCATTGTAGAAGTATTAAATATATATAAATATTATATTTTCTTCTTATAGAATTCATTTTTACATTGCCAAACAGATAGTTTTTGCTCTTGCTTTTTAGCTACTTCTACTTTGACTTGCAAATGACTTCCTATTTTAATAACAGATTACATTTAAAATGGGTTTAAAAAGAAAATTAAAAAAACTTACCCAAAAATAATATATGTCAGCGTATTTTAACATGAAAAATATACGAAATATTGCGGTATTAAGAAAAGTGTGGCCCATCATGGCGGCCTCCATATCGGCTTCAAGTCAACAAAATGTCTTGCCCTATCCAGAAGTTACAGTTAGAGGTCAGTGGGAAAATCTAAAGGCAAAATATTGAGGATTTCCGTTGCCCTTTCATAGTAGATTTTAGTACCTTAGTAATAGATAGATAAATAAATAATAGATAGATTGATGAAAGTAAGTTTGGCAAAAAAAAGTATAACACAGGAAAGCGTGTGGATGGAAAGTGGATGTTTAGAGATCTTAAAACTTCCTTTCAGAAAGAGGTACGAAATGGTTTGGTTTTGTTAATTAACGTCGCACTAGAGCTGCACAGTGGACTATTGGCGACGGTTCGGGGTCAATCTCGAAGGAAAGACCCGGGAACACATACACATTCATACACACACCTCGTTATTTTAGAACCATGGTCAGATGACGAGGAAACACCTGACCTGGCACCCAACGCCTTCAATAGACGTCGGGACTTTGGACCCCGATCAGATTTATCGTGCACCAGTCCCGTATACACGCCACTATAATTTGTTGGATATTCTGGACGACTTTCTAGTATTTTTGTAGTGAAGCTGGCAACCCTCCAATCGCAAGATCACTACCTTTTTACTTTTCTATGTCAAGTCCATTTCCCGGATTCAAACCACCAATCCTCTGATTAGTAGCTGAACGCCTTACCAACTGAGCATCTGGGGCTCGGTACGGAATGGTATCATAAAAGATTAAATTTCTCGGGGTAAACGATGTCAGACTGTTAGTCCAGTTACAGTTGCTTATAAAAAAGAAGTTTTCTGGCATTTGCGGGTCAACCATAGTTTGGTTATTGTTGGACTTTAATTGTGTCAGGTTTCGGTCACATTACCTTAACCCAATGTGAGGTTATAAGTTTGATCTTGAAGTAGGTTTAAGTGTTAATGATCAGGATTCGATTCTTAGTTTAAGATTGTAATTACTACACACATTGGGCTACCAGATGGGTAGAAAAAAAAGTGCCGAGTAACAGCGTGATTTATGTAATTTTTTTTTCTTTCTTCTGACGTTTTTGTTTTTTCTTGTGGAATCACTTCGAGTCGAATGTTCTAAATAAAGTGTTGGATGTCTTTTCTGTTCCTGTGAAAATTGACTGTCCGTGTTTTCTTTGGCATAGCCGGATAGCATTAATTTATGCACGCGATGTCCAAGAGTTATCCTGATACAGGTGCAACAGCATAGAGGGTACGTGGAGTGAAATTAAAAGGTCTATCAAAGGTACGTGTCATATAAAAGATCATTTGGCCAAATACATGCAAAGGAGGCAGAACAGCATCGGAATACAAAGATAATTTTTGGCTTTCGTTATTGCCATTTCGTCCGTCTATCCTTCACAAACACATGATTAATTACTGTCAGGTAAGCGATTTTTCTCCAAATTTTAGAATGTATGTAATTGTTCCAAGATGTTCTTTTGTAAGAATATTCTTTGAGTGTGCGTCATTGCCCGATGTTAAAAATGACTGTTGTTAAATAATAATTTGGCTCCAATTCTAAATTTTTGTGCATTTAAAAAGTTTCTATGAAACGTCGTTTTTTCCCGGGGAAAACGGATATTTTTGTTAAACCATTATAAAATGAGAGTTTAAATTTTTAATTCAATTCCCTTATAGACATTAAAGACTAAAAAGGGTTTTTATTAGTCGCTATTTTTATTAGACTCATGGGAATAACGGATATTTCTGCTAGTGAAACCATAAAAAATGTCGAGGGGGGAAAAAATGGAAGTCGGTTATCATAGGTTACTTTGTACGTTACAGGTCATTTAGCTGTGTCGCAATCGCAACTATAAAAATAATCTATAATCAGACATTTAAATTATTAAATGCCACATTATAATCCAAGATTGTTGCTTTTAAATAAAAAAAACACGTGAGCTTTTGATAAGGGAAATAGAAAATAGGGTAACATTACACAACTGATTTTCAACTTTATTTTAACGGAATGGGATCCTAAAAATAACTTTTCTCGTTGAAAATATCAATTTATAGTTCAGCGTGTCGAACGAGCGGGTCTCCAGAGAGCACCGCCAAAGAGGGACGATCGATTGCCAAATCTGGAACACGCGCGATTAAAAGCGCCGAGATCCGTGTCAGTGGCACGAAGTGAATTAATTTCCCTGAAACGTTTTCCAGTTTTCTGATCCCGTTTTCCTTCTTTCCCTTTTCATTCCGTTCGTGGAAATCAATTTCGCCGGGTAATGGACCTACGACACGTGGCGGAAACAAATGCGATGTTTCTTCCATCGTGAAGCTCTTTGAAAAAAAAATATTCTAGGAATAAAACTGATTTCGTCTTAAAGTTAATGAATCTTTTAAGCGTAGTGTTTCAAGAAGAGTCTACCGATATCAAATTGCCGATCATTAATAAGTGCGACTTGGTGCCGTTTTCATTAGAAGACGGGTTTGCTATTCAAACTACGATAAAAACTCGTAAAGTTTTCTAGGTCTTAAAAATTACTGATATTTCACATTTTAATATTGAAGTCTTTAGATTCCTATTAGGTTAGGTTGATAAATCTGTACTTTTAATTGGTCAAAATTAAATATTTGAAGCGATTGAACGGTAAAACTGTGAATAACACAAAATGAACCTCTATAGGTCATTTGGTTTGGTTTTGTTAATTAACGTCGCACTAAAGCTGCACAGTTAGCTATTGGCGACCTAGGTTGGTTGGTTGGAGTTTTATGGCGCAAGAGCCAAATTCGGCTAAGCTGCGCCAAACATTTGTTAGTTTACGAAAACATTTAAATTAAATCTAACCACTAAAAACAATATTTTGCAGAAAAATAAATACATTTTGATGAGGGTTCATCGTTTAATAGATCTTTTAATGTTAAAACAGTACTACCAAAATGGCTTAGTCTTGCAATATTAAAATTTGGACATACACACAAAATATGTTTAACTGATAAAAGACAATTGCACCGGGTACAAACCGGTGCTGGTTCATTAAGTAAAATATATGCATGAGTGAAACTTGTGTGACCTATGCGCAGTCTGGTTAAAACTACGTCCATTCGTCTATTTGATGAAATTGCTTAAAATGGTTGCGTTGTTGGTTTTATAGAAAATAGTTTATTGTTAATTTGGTTATTTCAATTTAGTTCTAATACTTTATTTTGTGCTTGTTTAACTGCTAGTTTGGCATCATTCAAAGGTACGAAGTTGTCTGAGCAAATTAGAGTATGTTTTTATGCTGCGTCAGCTCTCTCATTGCCTTGAATTCTCACATGTGCCGGAATCCAGCAAAAAAGTAATATCAAAAGACTGCTCTGAAAGATTGTTACACTCTTTAACTATTTGTAAAGCTAGAGGATGACTATTGTGAGAAATATTTTGCAATGCTTCGAAACAACTTCGCGAATCAGTATATATAATGAATTTCTTGTAAAGAAGATCAGATAATTTTGTTATTGCCATATACACCGCGTAAATTTCGCTGGCGACTTAGGTCATTTGATATTTCGTGATTTTCCTTACCTCAGTGAGTGAGTTGGATTTGGCTTATATGAATTAAAACTAGTAGTTCTAGGAACAGTAGACCTCGCGACCAAAAATAATAATAAACATACACTACGTCGTTTTTACTGACTTCAATATATATTTATATCAAATTTGAAGAAAATTAAACACCGCAATTGGTTGTTCAATTTACAAATAGACAAACAAAGACCTTGTTAACGCTCGGTCAAAAAACAAAACGTCGGACAGATGTCTATAAAACATATGTTACTGTGAGAAAGGTTGAGGACAAATTAAAATCTTCTAAAGGGGGAGGACAAATAAGTAGTACAGGGGAGTTTACTTCGTGAATAATTATTCGTGCATATAGACAATAATTTTGTGGCTTGCAAACGTTCGTAAACATAATAAATATGTACAGATAGCCATTTCTTATATCGGAAAAAAAGTGTATTTATAATATATAGTATAATGAAATTTTTAAAAAATGCATGAAACTGCTTACGTCACTAGACGAACGGACGCTCCCTCTTAGATAAAATTCCGGTTGAGTTCTTGACGATCCCTGAAAGACAGTTGAACAAGGAATGTAAGATACAAATGCATACGAAACAAATGTTTCAAGAACGAACACGACTAAGTGCTAGTGGTATTAACTGATCAATTAGTAGTTAGAATTCGGTACTATTGCAAAAGGATTTACCTTTGATTTTATTTAGTGCCGCAAGGGCTATTAAGAATACGTTGCAAGGAATACCGCAAGAGCTATTAAGAATACGTTGCGCCAACTCAAGGCAAAAACAAAATGAATGTCATAAAATTAATACATATTAAAATGATTAAATCTAGTTACAGAATACGATTTTCGTAATAAAAGAAAATTGGCGATAAGGAAGATTGAACAAGATTTGTCCAATTGTAGCGTGCCAGCCCAACATATTCTCTGCTATTGGGTTAGAAAATAATAAAGAATATTTCTTAAGGGAGATATTAAATATAACTTGCTTGTTTTGTCTATCTTATTCTGCTTGTCATAGGTTTTTGAATAAATGTATACAGTGGCGTACGAAAGGGGGGGGGGGGGGAGGGGGGAATGTTGGTTAGTTGGATTTTAGTGGCGCAAGGCCCAGTTTTGGCCATGCTGCGCCAAGCACACGACATTTGAGTTCTTTATTTAGAGCCTTCTGAAGTGGCAAGTTTTAAAAAGTAAAATCGTTGTAAAAAGTAAAAATATATACAGTCAAACCCCGTTATAACGAACCCTCAACGGACTGGTTCAGAAGTTCGCTATAGCCGAGGGTTCACTATATCCGAATTTCCAATATTGACGATATAAAAAAATTATAAAGTCCTCACATTTCTGTGCGAAATAAATTAATTACACTGTATTACAATTTGTAATGGGCAATAATAAAGTGAAATATTTGTTCTTAAAAAACAATTAAATAATTAAATTAATTATACTACTACTTAAATTAATTTATTTGAAGTATGAAAATAGTTGTGATTTTTTGTTGAAGGCATCAAAAGAAGCCATTACATTCTTATCCACAGTTTCTTTTGCAAAGAAATTATGCAACATGTTCACAGCTGCCTTAGCATCAGAAATTGGAGGACCTGAACTTACATCCCCTTCGTATTCAATATCTGAAGATAAACGCTAATCACCATTTTCTGTTTTCTTAATAATTTTCGCTTTATTCTCCATGGAAAAAGCTGTTTGCTTACTGACAGGAGTTACTTTAAACAAACGCGAAGTCTACTAGTCAAACGATAATCGGCAATAGACTGAAGCATGTATGCTGACCAGTTGACTAGGGAAGGGGAGGAGCTGAGCAAGAGAGTCTATTGTCACCTTTGAGGAAACTGGTTTCTGTCAAAGGAACAAAGGGTGAGGAATGTGGTCGGGGCGAGTCAAATTTGCCGTGAAAAACCTTGAAAAGTGTGAATTTTAGTTCGCTGCATCCGAATTCCTTACTTTTGAAGATCGTTATAAGCATTTGAAAATACATTAGTGACATAGGAGTTCGGCTGGGACCATTTGAAAAGTTCGCTACAACCGGGGGATCGTTATATCCCGGGTTCGTTATACCGAGGTTTGACTGTATTTAGTACAACTGTAAAAGTTGACAATTTTGGTAAAATGTTAAAAACAATCTTAACGAATACAAATAGCATGTTTTGTAGAATACTATATACACTATATACATTTTTACAAGTGTTGACCTGCTCATTCACGTTGCAGCGACAGCCCACGCCGGTTGTCGATCTGATTTGCTAAGAAGCGTGAGTGCTATTTTTGTTGGTGATATATTGGTTGTCTGGATTGAAACCTGGATCTACCTTGTTGAAAAGGCGTCAAGGGCCTTTCGCAGGTTAGTGGGGTGTTGATTATGAATGAAAAAATGAGTGTTAGCAAGGCTAAAAAGAACAATGAAGTTAAGCCTAGTTCCGGACTTTGTGACAATGGCGGATTGCCGCCGAGTGATGGCAGAAACGAAAATGGTCCAGAACATGGTTTCTATTGATGATAATGCTAAATCTGATAATATTACTCATGTTTTTTCTCAAACTTTTAATTCTAATTCTGGTGTTTTTGAAACTAGATTAATTGAAACTAATAAAGCTAACGGGGAAGTTACTGTTGGTGCTCCTCGTATTGAAGCCGCTCAAAGCGGCTTTATTCCTAATAGTGTTATTAAAAATAACTGTAAATCTAATGTTTATGCTAAAATTGATAATGTTGAAAGTATGGATTTGGTAAATAATTATTCGGAAAAAGTTAATTTGGATAATGATATGGAAATTGTTAATGAAACCGAAACTTCATCGGATTGTTCTAAACTTACTCAAATTATTGAGCACATCGCCTATCTTGATGTGCAAATTAAAGGAATTAATGAAATTTGCGCTGGCGGAGAATGAGCAATACCAAAACTGTTGGGCCTTGAGCCTGTTGTTGGTCGTCAATATTTGTATTTGTATTTGTATTTGTATTCATAGTACAGATGTTGCTGTTTTGCAACAGTTAAACATTAAAAGGGATGAGTTAAAAGTTGAGTTGGGGTTTATCCCCAGATGTAAAGATAAGAACTGTAAAGCTCATGCCAAAGGTAAAAGGATTAGAACTAGGACTATTTCTAATACCAAAAAGGCTAAGAAACAAAATCCAAATAATGAGAGGGATACTGGGAAGGATGAAATTAAAGGGAGGGAGAAAGTCACAGATGATGGATTTAAATTCCCAAAGAACCCTATCAAGGCAGCAACCTTTAACCAATTATCGCAAAACCCCATTACAACGAATAATCAATTTGATAACTTAAATAGTTTAAATGCCGAGGTGGAGAAGGATGCCGAGAAGCCTCCCCCGCCCATAATGTTGGAGATTACTCCCAATAATAGGGAAATTATGAAGGCAATTGACCAGGTCACCACGGTTCGAACTAGGCCCTTTGGTGAATACATTAAGCTTTTAGCAAAGGACTCTACTGAGTACAGAAAGCTCCAAACTCACATCAGGGAAAACAATATCAATGCATATTGTATCACGCCATCGAAAAAGAAACCACTTAAAGTGGTAATAAAAGGACTTCCATCAAGTTATGATTGTGACGAAATTAAGCAGGAGTTGATTGACCAGGGCTTTGAACCCATCGAAGTCACACAACTCACAAACCGCAATACTAAGAGGCCCATTGGTATTTTTGTTGTTGAACTGGCAAGGGATGAGACAAATGAACAAATTTTCTCCATGTCAAAATGCATGTTCATGTCAGTTATTGTGGAACATCTTAGGAACATCTCAGCAAGGGTATTACTCAATGTTTTAATTGCAATAAGTTTAATCACGTGGCCAAAAATTGCCTAATGCCTTCCAGATGCTTGAAATGTGGACTTTGTCATGCGACAAACACATGTAAATTGCCCAAACAAGAAAAACCAACTTGCATTAATTGCAAAGAGGTTGGTCACGTTCCCGAAAACAAAGGCAGAAAGGAAAATTGAAAAACAACAAAACATTCAGGCTGGGATAAATGCTCATTTGACTCAAGGAGCGGGTGCTAAGACAATGACTTATGCAAACATTGCAGCAGGCCGAAACTTGAGCTCGGGTTAGAATTACCGACAAAATAATGTTACAACTGAAGTTAATGAAAATCTTATAAATAATTCTGGACTGGGGGCAGCGTTGATGAACATTGGCCCTATTGTGGAATTGATCAACGGAATTACCAGCATTTTCAACGGAATGGAGAATGTCCATTCGTTGTTGGCAAAACTTAAGGAAGGGAAGAATCCCTTGGAAAAATTACAGGCCCTCGCGGAATTCACGGTTGGAAATAACCAAACACCAATAATCAGTAATGAATAATAAAACAGTAAAAACCATCCAAAACAGGAACCACCTGAACATTTACTACTGGAACGCAAATGGCATCATGCAACATTTATACACCTTAATTGACTATCTGGAAAAATACTCTTTTGATATACTGCTTGTACAGGAGATCCTGCTTAGACCAGAACGTAAACTTTTCATTCCTAATTATGTCATTTACAGAAATGACAGACCCGTTCCAATACACAATAAAGCCTCTGGTGGTACGGCCATTAACATCAGAAATAATTTACCTCATCAACAAACAGACCTTGTGGGCGTCCGGGACATTTGAAACTACTGCGATTACTTTTAATCTGCAGAGCATTGACCCGGTCCTTCTTGTGTCCGCTTATGTTAAAATCAACATGGACCCTGTTTTATTCGATAATGACCTTAAAAAGATTTTCGACAAAGAAAGTAATGTAATTGTTGCCGGGGATTTAAATGCCTGGCATAAGAACTGGAACAACAAAAATAATAATAAAATTGGAAACCAAATAATGAAAATTTTAGCCAAAAACAAACTTGCGTTGGCCTACCCTTCTACGCCAACACACATCACTGGAGGGTCCAGTACCACAATTGACCTTGCAATTATTAAGGGATTCCACTTTCAATACAAAATTGAGGCTCTTATTGAGATGTCATCCGATCATAACCCGGTAAATATGTATTTTGACCTTAAATTTAGTCTACATATGAATAAAAACAATGTGAACACGAAATGGACGAAATTCCAAGAGAACATCAACCAAATTTCAGTTTTTCAACCGATCATTCTTAACAAAGAGAACATTGAAGAAAACATCACTAAATTAACAGAAAATATCCTTAAATGTCACACCGATTCATCTAGAGAAATTCCATTCAATTACAAAAGATTTATTCCTAAATACATCAAAAAACTTATCAGGGACAAAAATCAACTCAGGAGTTGGTTGGTTGGTCCACAGAAACACAATTGAAACTCAACTTTTCTTGAACACTCAAGAAAAAGTTGAATACAGACAGAACTCCTTACCACCAAAAAAGAAGAAAGTGCGCCAAATTTGAAACTAGTGCAGATGTCTGAATGCCAAATGTGGCAGCGCTTAACCACGTGATGTCGGTTTTTCTTTTCAATGTTGACACCGCGGCCTTACGAGAGTCTGGTATTGAAGGCGCTCTCTATTTAATATTACAACTCTCTGAAAAAAACTCTGCACTTAAAAGGACTTTCCTTTATAAGCCCTCTCAGAAAAAACTCATTTTTGAGCATTCTGTGATCGTCAAGGCTAATTTTGTCATTCGTTTCGTCTTTGAATCACGTAATGTTAGACAAAACATAAACCCTCAACATTTTAACGAAAGTAATTTACTCAAATATTTTTGTGGTGATATCAGCTCATTCGGTTCAATTTTTTATAAGAATATATATTGCCAAAATTCAAAAAAGTTGTCAGGCCTGTCGATAGCACACGTGATTTCGGACTAAGAGATCGCTGTTTCGAGTCGAGCAGTCGATTTTTATTTGAGATTGTCCTCATTTTTAACGAAATAAAACTCCAAACAAACTGTTCACGGTGTTTACTAATTGCGTGTGGATTTGTCGTTTACAGTTCCATTTTTCCTTTTCCAAATTTTCGGTTATTCATTGCGGATTTGCCATAAAATAAGTAGAACATATACCTATCTGGTTCATATAAAAGAAATCCAAAAGGGAAAGTACAACATAAGAAAGGTATGAAAAAACTCTGTTGTGAAGTTGGTTTGGTTGGGTTTAGTGGCGCAAGAGCAACTAAGGCTATGCTGCGCCAAACACTAGGTGCCGCAGTACACAGGGCTATTAAGTATAAAATGATTTGGTCATAAAATGATTACACAAAAAAATAATTAAATTTGAGAATACTAACCAATTTCGGTTAAAAAAGTAAATAATTGACGACTGTATGCTTATAGATAAATTTAGCAGTTTTATTTTAAGGTATGTCGGGGTGCCTTAACTGTTCTTTTGCTCTCAACTGTAAATCTGTAAGTCGGTCCATGACAAATGACAGAAAGTCACTGTTTAGTTATTTTTGGATAACTTCTGTGATGTATTATTCAAGGGAGTGAATTTGATATTTCTCAGCCGAAAAAAGATAATGCTGATGTATGGAGTGATGACAATTATCAGTGTCTAGTAATTTAGGAACGATGATAGAGTGCAGATAGAAGAAAATTGTGTGTTCTGCCATAACCTCCGAGACTGGAACAGGCCATGCTACCACGTGATCAAAAGCGAATGACGTCACAGTCGTGGATTCAGATTTCGAATCTACCGCCACTTTTTACCGTAACCACTGACTAACATTTTTGTTGTTGATGTTCGCATAGCGTGGTTGTTATGAGACGAAATTTTCTTCTATGTTTTTAATATTTACTAATCTTTTTCGTACAATAAAGGCATATCAGAATGCCTCACGCTTGTTGCGCACCATCTTGTACTAGTAATTACAGAAATGGACCAAAAGTTCGAGTTTTCAACTTCCCGAAGAACGAAGATCAAAAAGCAAAATGGATACGCGGAATAAAACGAGAAGATTTTATTCGTACTAGCCATAGCAGGGTAAATATATTTCCTTACTTTTAGTATAGCTGCATTATAAGTACTGGACAACTTTTTGGTGATTTGTACAACAATAAAGTTGTGTTATAATTCAAATTTTTGTGAGACCACTAGGAATAACTGAATTGTGATTGAATTACGATTATTAAATGTCGTTTGAGAAGGAAGAAAAATTGTCATGTGCAAATAGTGCAGCTATACAAATTTATTTAAATAACTTTTATAATAAAATTAACATGTATTGTAATACTTCATAATGTTCTTTATCTAGGTAATGTTGTTACAGTATGTACATTAGTTTGTGTTGTATACTTAAAAAACTGTAGGAATCAAGATTGAATTTTAATTATTAAATATTGTTTCAAAGAAAGGAAGGAAAATTGTTGTGTGCTAATGAAAATTAACATAATTAATAATTGTTGTGTGCAAAATATTCTATACCCAGGTAAAGTAATTGTAACTTGGGTGCATTAGTTTGTTTTGTATAGTTATGAAAGCATGTGGTAACCACATGGTTTATATTATCGAATCACACATCACAGACTGTCAAATTATTTACTTGTTGGGTAATTTTTTTTTCTGTTGACTAAAGGACAGTCGGTAAACAAAGAGTTCCATATAAAAGGGGAATGGATAATCGCGAGGTTCTACTGTACTAGGAATTTATTTAACGTTTAAGTTTGTTTTGTATATTTATGAAAACTGTAATTAATTTCAAATTAAATGTAGATCTTCATGTGCCAACTTCTGCCAGTATTAAAATTAATGTTTTTCTCGGTTTGTGAGCTGCACTTTCGACCTTCAGGTTTCATCTACGAGAACTAGCTATTTTGATGAAAAAGCTGGAACGAGAGAATTTCCGCACAAGTTTCCTAAATTAAAAGATGCCAGCTATCCAACAGTTTTTCCAAACCTTCCAGAGCGTATATCAACTGAAGTCTTTCCTCGAGAGTGTCCACACGAGACGGAAACGCTTGGAAGAGGATGCTGTGACCGTGCAGAAGGAGCAGGGAAGAGAAGTCTTAAACACGACAAAGAGCGGTCCTTTGCTTTGGTGGAAGAACTAATTAAGAAGACACACACAATAGAATGTGATGTTGATCTCAAAGAAGCCTCTATCGGTATCATTTTATGTTATTGAGACTAATCCAGTGCCCAAATTTGAACGTTCCATCATGATTAATGATGAACTATTAATTAGGGTGTATATTGATAGTGTGGAACTGCAAAATATTGGTATGTATGTCCTTCCACTTAAAGTAAATAACACTGATATTAAAAATGAAATTTTAAAATTAAGTAAAGAAAAGATTCTTACGAATGCAGATAAAATTAATATGATGTGTAATCTTCGTAAGAGCATATCTTTGGATGACTCAATTGCTGACGACAACATAATTAATTTCTTAATTGAACAAATTTCTTATTTTAATGTTAACAAGCATGCATTTCAATATAGTTTTGATTTTTTAATATTTTCATCACTTTTCTATAGTTTAGCCCCAAATGCCTACAATTTTGTTCGAAGCCGTGTAAATATTGTTTTGCCACATCCTAGTACCATTCGTCGTCTTTGTATTCACCTTAATGTTGATCCAATTAAAGTGGGGACTGATTCTATTTTTTTTTTAATTATAGTAAACAAAAGTTTAACTTTCTTGATGACAAAGATAAAAAAGTTATGCTTCTTATGAATGAGATTCATTTAAAACAATTTGCAGATTATAAAGGTGGTAATATCTTGGGTATGGCATATAATTCTGAAAAATTGGCAAATAGTGCTCATGTCTTTATGGTCAAAAGCTTGTTGTTGAAACATAAAGATATAGTTCATATTCTTCCAGTATGTACAATTAAAGCTGAAAATTTGTATGAAATAACCGATAAAATGATTCGTGGTTTGGAAGATATAGGATATTTTGTGTTATATCTGATAATAATGCCATTAATAGAAAATGTGTGAATTTTTTTGCTAATCCCCCTAGAATGCGTATTTTGTACAGACATCCTTGTGACTATTTAGTTGTAGACATGTTATGCACAAAATTTGAGAAAACATTTTAAATGAACCAAAGAAATGTTGCCTGTTCTATAACGTACAACGAAATCTTGAACAAGGAATTGTTTGAAGATAAAATTTGTAATGATGGTCATGTTTTAGATAAAATTGTTTGTAAAATTATTTGGTTATCCACAAATATTTTTCTCAACTACTTCTGTAAAAACACACAATGATTTCCAGAAAGGAAATAAATAAAAAGGGGAATCCAGTAAGGAAAAAGTTGATAAACCCTGTGATGGGTTCATCAGATAATAATTGTAAAACTAAGAAAAGAAAGTTGTCTACATTAAATAAATAATTTTGTTTTTAAGTTGAAATGTATATTTATAGTTGTCTATAGATGTAATGTTTATTTTTGCTCTGTATAATAAATATATTTTTATACACTAAAATAGTGTCTTCATTAAAAGTGTTTAATCTATTGCTAGAAAAACATTACTTTTAAGAAATTAATTTCAATAAAAATTCTATTTAAGTAATTATGTAGTAACTAATTCTTTCTCATTTTTGATTTCTTCCTCAATACTATTGTTATTTATTGAAATTTAACTAACTTAAAAAAGTGTCTATAGTTGAAATACAAAAATTATGTTAAAGCAATTTACATGATTACAAAAAATTGGTTAAAATTGGATAATTTGTTTTCCAATAAACTTTGGCAGTTACATTAACATTTTTGACTTGACAAGTTGTTAAAGCTGAATCGTAAAATAATGCTCTAAATAGTAAAAAAAAAATATATGTATTTTTTTTAAAGCTGAAATAAAAATTCTAACATGCCAAAATGTTTTTTAAATTTTAGCGAAATTGCTGAAAAGTTTATAAAGCCCATCTTCAACACTTGCTATACTTTATTTTTCTGCTAAAAGTATTTTCATTTTATGTTTTCAAAAAAATTTTAGTAATTATAATTTTATTTTCTGACGCACTTTTGTCAGTATTTTCAATAACTATATTTGAAAAGGAATATATTTTAAAATTCCTCAGAGCAATAGATTTGTTAAATATTATAACATAGTAATTTTATGAATTTAAAAAATGGGGACATTGCAATATAACTGGAGATCAGTGAACGAGATATCACTTGTATAACCAATAGTGAGTCAAGCAAAAACTGTTTCCAACAAAAATATTTGGAATCTTAAAATAAAACAACTAGAACTTAAAATAAAATGAATCTTAAATTGGAACAAAATAAACAAACATTCGTTTTCAAGAAAATTCTAAGTAGTCAATGTCGAAATAACGTCGCAACAGAGCTGAATAGTGGAGTATTGGCAACGGTTCGGGATCTACTTCGAGGAAAAACTCGGGAACACTACCAGATACTTTTGAACCATAGTCAGATGACGAGGACACCAGATTTGGCGCAAACTCAAAACACGTAAAAAAAAACGTATTTGAAATTGAGTACCTGAACATACTCGTTTTTCTCTTCTTTGAGTACAATTGCATCGCAAATCAGCGATGGCGTACTCAAATTTAAGTAATCGTATACTTTCTCCAAAATTAGCAGTGTGATTTAATATTGCTCATCTCAGCTTCTGTTCAAGTCATCTTAACGAAGGGACCTTTACAAACTTAAAATAGTTGTTCAGAAGATGGTTTTCCAGATCATTTGATGACGATTGCTTAAATAAAAACTGAATTATTACAACTATTATTTTTTCCCGAACCGTCGCCAATAGCCCACTGTGCAGCTCTAGTTTGGTTTGGTTTTGTTAATTAACGTCGCACTAGAGCTGCACAGTGGGCTGTTGGCGACGGTTCGGGGCCTATCTCGAAGAAAAGACCCGGGAACGATGCCTCGTATTTTTGAACTTTGGTCAGATGATGGGGAAACACCTGAACTAGCACCCAACGCCTTCAATAGACGTCGGGACTTTGGACCCGATCAGATGTATCGTGCACCAGTCCCGTATACACGCCAATATAATTTGTTGGTTGTTTTGGACGACTTTCTAGTATTTTTGTAGCGAAGATGGTAACCCTCCGATCAAAAGATCACTACTTTTTTTACTTTTCTTAGTAGAGTCCGTCGCACAGGATCGAACCGGGAACCCTTCGATTCCCAGCTGACGCCTTTACCCACACGGCCACGGGGGTATTTTTGTAGCTCTAGTGCGACGTTTATTAATCAAACTCAAACCACGTGTAGAAAATCTCTATAGTGTTTTACTCACGTTGACTCCTCCGTCGACGAGTTGCGGCAGCCTGACCGGTTCATCGGTGCTCCTGCGCCGCAACGACACGTCGCCGTCGGCCGCACGGTTGTAGAAGCTTCCGCAGAAGGGGCACATGGATCGGGCCCGGGAGTGCACGATGCTGATACGGCACGAGGGGCACGTCACGGACTGGGGCCCCTCCATTGGAGCCTATTCTTCGCAAGGGAATATTTCGAAACTATCTTCGATTCGATGGTTAATCGATTAATTTCACCTTAAAACATCATCGCATCAAGTAGAGTAGTATTTGATTACGACATCGACTAATTTGCAAGAAGGGAATTCTTTCATTTTTCTGCTTTCACGCCGTCAAATAAACACCAATATCACTGGAACTTTTCACTTTTTAAATATAACTCGAAATATTTTCGAAAGTTTAAGAAACTGTGGCTTCACATGGACTAGAAAACGTTCTCGCAGCCCGGCCTTTAGGGTCTGTGTCGCTTCAATACGCAATGTGATTTATATTCGATAGGGAGAAAGGAAACGGACCGATCGCTTAGTAGGGTTGCCCTGGGTAACTAGGAGAGGGATCGGGCAAAACAAACCGTAGTTCGGGGGAAGGGGAGGGGGATAGACACGGTCTGTCGAGTAAATGGAATCGGTGTGAAAAATTAATTGCACAATTTTTTTTTTTAAACGTCGCTGGTTGGTTGAAGAAGCGTCGCACTAGAGCTACCCAATGGATACAGTGCCTCATAATTTTGATTTATGCAAACTTTAACAAACGTATAACTCGCATTACTATTCGAATGTTATTCAATATTCAAATATTATTTAGGTTTTTTTTTTTGGTTTGGTTAATTAACGTCGCACTGGAGCTGCACAGTGGGCTATTGGCAACGGTTCGGGGCCTATCTCGAAGGAAAGACCCGAGAACGGTGCCTCGTATTTTTGAACCATGGTCATATGACGAGGACAACACCTGAGCTGGCACCCAACGCCTTCAATAGACGTCGGGACTTTGGACCCCGATCAGATTTATTGTGCACCAGTCCCGTATACACGCCGTTAATTTTTTGTGGATGTTCTGTACGACATTCTAGTATTTTGGTGACGAAGTTGGCAACCCTCCGATCGCAATATCACTACTTTTTACTATTCTTTAGTCTAGTCCATCGCAAGGTTTGAACCGGGGACCCTTGGATTCCCAGCTGACGCCTTAATCCATTCGGCCACGGAGGCCTCAATATTATTTAGGAAATTGCCAGAGGAAATCCCCATTTTTTATTCGGAAATAATTTTTATGTTTTCCGGTTAGTTGACGTTTAGTGGCACAACGGTTAGTTTTAGCCACGTTGCGCAAAACACAAATAACTGTCTATTTTTCCATACAATTGTTGACAATATTTCATGTTATTATATTTTTCGTACCTAATTCCGTCTCAATCAAATTTCCGCAGATCCACCACAAAAGAACAGAGCCTAACAAAGGCACCGCTTAGAAAAAACAATCAAAATATAAGTAAACCATATCTAATCTAATACTATTAAACGAGCAATGTTTATGATTTTTTTTTATTTGTTTGCAAGTATGATCCCGAAATCCGCTCTAACGATAATCACGAAAATTGGCGCAATTACTATTCTTTGGGGTAAAAATTCGATTGGGATAGGTTTCATCTTCGAAAAATGTAATTTAGAGGATGAAATAAGCAGATTAAAAGTTCGATGTCGTTCTTTCCATTACAAATTATTCATCGCGTATGAGTTAATTAGGTTATACGACAATAACAGTTAAACTGTATTTAATTCATCATGAGTTATTTTAATTCAAAACGTGTAAAAATATTGATGATATATTTTTATTATAATTTTTATTCAAAAATAAAGTACCTTTTTTCTCGTAAATAACCTATGGATATGTCGGTAAATTAAAATAAATCATTTGTGTTTTCAAATACAGAACAAACACATTCTAATAATGTTTTCGTCTATTAAATACTATAAGTTTTCTAATAAATATTTAAAAAGAACTTGAACAAAAATTGTTTGAATTTAAAATAATCAAAACTTGAACAAATTCAAACCTGTGATTTTTTTTAATGTGTTTATGCACGTGACGTAATAAGTGGAATACACAAAAGCAGTTGATTAAAATTCTGTATAAGAAATAAGTAAAAGAAAATATCTTTTAGAAAACCACGTACGTATTTTTATTCCATTTAAAATGGCTTATTTATTACGCTACAGTTAATCTTGAAACCAGGTCCTGTATGTTGTGGTATTTCCACAAATAGAACATGGAATTTTCAAAACAAAATATGTTTGATAAGAAGCAATTTCGTTTATTTTGGCATTTATATTCCAACGGTCGAGAAGGTAATGAATATCCACATCTGATATTAAACTTAAGTGAATATTAGCATTGCAGGGCATATTTTAACATAGAGTTGGTGGGGATTTTTCCCTACCAGTGTGTAGAAATTCCCCACCGGTCATACAGAATTGCCACACCGTAATTTTTTTTTTGTTTAACCCATTTTCCATAGTAAAAACATAAACTTGAAGCATATGAATGAATGACGCTGGACAGAGACAGATGTCCCTTCCTGTGAAAAGACCCCATTTCACAGCGAGGGAGAAAAGCTTTCACACCCCTCCCCCGGCTAGCTATTTCCCATCCACAAAAATCCTTTTGTTCAGAACAGAGAATTGCCCCATTAGTGAAGAAACTGTCAAGTTTCCCCTGACTTGCTGATAACGAATTATACACATACTCTTCAAATTTAAGACGCAATTTCCTTTCCGAAAGTTTCTATGTTCGACCAGTTGACAATACACCTCGAACTGCCTACTGTTCGAAATCGTTTTATCGCACTCATCCTTATCTACGCAGGATCTCTTAAGTGGACACCAGCTTCTTTTTTTATAGTCGGGAAAACTCCTGGCATGTATTTGAAGGGATTAGTGTAGAAATATATGGCCTTGAGGTGTGGGGTGTGGAAAGTGTTTCAATCCGATCCTTTTGTAATGGTTTACTTGCTACCAGTACAAATGTTTTTTTTTTCACAAAACAAGACGTACCAGTATTATTCCTTAGAACTATTTTTGACTACGATTTTAAGACATTTTTACCCAGCATTTAACAGCTACAAAAAGTAAGTAAATTACTTTTATTTATTTTTTATATAAATTTTTTACGGTGTGTATTTTAACTAAATTTTATTTGTTTACTTAAAAGAGATTTCTAATTTTTACTTTTGGGGGGAAATATATTTCCCGATGTAAATAACAATTTGAAGGGATCATTATTTATGAATTTTAATAAATATAAACAGAGGCGTAAACTTTTTTAAATTATTGGGAGGGGGACTAAAGGATCTTATTTTTAATAAAATGCATAAACTATATGGAAGTTAAGCCAATTTTTCAAAAGATTATGCTTATGAATATAAATGTATTAGTTTATTTTTTTTAAATTTTAATTGCTTTCTTTATATGAGCTAAATATATCATGGACGTATAATTCTAAGATACTAAAATTAGCATATATAAGTTATTATTGTACTAATGTCTAGAGGGAAACGACAGCAAGAATAAAGTACTCAAGAACCGTCTCAAAGAGCTATTGCCATTTAACTGCTAGAGCTAGATGATGTCTATATTTATTATTCAAATTTGAAGAATGGTTCTCGACCCTTTTCCTTTTGCTAGGACTACTGTAACCCTTACTACTTTCCTCAGAAGAAAGATCATCTCTACAGCTCATCTCAAAAGAGGCTCCTCTCCCTTTCTTCCTACGTCGGCGTTCTTTACTCAAGAACCGTCTCAAAGATCTGTTGCTACTTAGAAAACTGCTAGAGCTAGATGATGATCCATATTTATTATTCAAATTTGAAGAATGTTTCTCGACCCTTTTCCTTTTGCTAGGACTACTGTAACCCTTACTACTTTCATCAGAAGAAAGATCATAATTTCATTGGAATGTACTTCTTAAAACTTTTGGGATATATAAAACAAACTAATAGTAATACATTAAACCTTTCTCAAGTGTCTGATCTGAAAATCAATTGTTATAGAGACGCAGATTTTGCGGCTAACAGGGATTACCATATTTCAGTTGATGGATTGATATTGTTCATAGGCAACTCCCTTATCATTTGGGGAACTTTCAAACAGAAATCTGTTAGCTTGTCTACGCTAGAAGCCGAGTATATCTCTTTGACCGAAGCTGCTAAAGAGTTAACTTGGGTCATAAATATATTGACTGAACTCAAAGATTGTAACTTGATAAATCTTAAGTTTGAAAGCTTTTTGTACTGTGATAAATGAGGCTGCTATAAACTTTTCTAAATCCCCAATTAAAAATAATCGTAAGCATATTGATATTAAATATCACTTTTATTAGAAATCTGGTACTTGAAAGTCTATCAAATTATGTTATGTTAATACTAAAAACAATCTAGCTGATCTTTTTTACCAAACCTTTGCCTAAAGTTGGTTTAAAAACTATCATGGATAAAATTTTAACCTAGATTTAAATTCACAATATTTTTATACCTATAAAAACTTTGATGAAAAGTAATTTTTCATAAGATGTATTTTATATTGAAATGTATGTTCTTTCTCTTTTTCCGTATATTTGACGAGTATCCTGGTGTGGAGGAGTAGCAGTCCCCGATGAGATGAAAGATTCTCTTCCGGTTGGCGTTTCGGACCGTACGGCGTCCTCTAGTACCGTTTCGGAAGAGGTAAAAATGTAATCTGAAAGAATGCGACCTCTGGGGCTACTTGCAGGGAGAGAAATTGCATCAAGGCCCATATTAGGAGACATGAGTTTGTTATTATTTTGCGAGTCCCAGTTTCCGGAAGAATACTCATCTATATCCACCTCGAACAAAGCTTTGATGCAGTACCGTAAAATGGGGCAACTTTGTGCCAAGGTTACAACATTGTGCCACACACGGTTTCCAGACTTCAATGCGTTCTAGCGGTAATATAAATGCAATTAGAGGTTTGGAAAAAATCCTGTAGTTAGCGATGATGATGTTGAATCTAAACGAGTATGTAATAACCTAGTCAGTTATCAGTTATGGTTATCAAGAAAATATTGTTTGTGATTACAGTGTTTAAAGGTTTTTAAAATATCAGAAGAGTCTCATCTGGACCTCATATCAGTTGTTCCCATGAAGATTTGGTAAGTTTATACATTAATCACTATATTATTATCTACAATATGCTGTATTAAGCAATTCAAAATGTTTGTTAGTACTGCCATAAGCTCACGTGTTATCAAAAATGACAACTTTGGGGTACAACTTTGTGCCATTCAATTTTCTTAATTTTTGAGCTTCAATCCGCTTTTTATTCAATACTTTTTTGCAGATAATGGTCCGTAATGACAGAAAGAAGGTCGGAGGTCGCCCTTATCGGGCTTACACTAATGAATACCTTGAAAAGGTGTTAGAGGAAATTACAGAGAAGAGGATTTCAATCCGTAAGGCCCGAGACAGGTATGGAATTCATCGAAATTCACTTGCATTTATGCTGAAGAAGAGAAAGGATGCTGAATCATCCCCATCTGAAGGTCTGAAGAAATCAGGAAGATTGGTTTGAATATACCATGTTACTGGTCCGCAGGAAACAAAGTGGTACTTATAGGAGACAATCTCAGTTCACATCTTAGTTCTCATGTCCTGCGTTTGCGTCAGGAAAATGATGTTAAGTTCATAGTGCTGCCTCTACACTCCCGTAATGTAATTTAAAATAATTTTTTGTAATGTAATATTATAAAACAGTTTATCATTAAAAGTTTAAAAAAAACTCGTTTTCTACCATTTCGCACACTTCAAAATTGATAAAAAATGCGAAAAAAACACTAAAATGATGAGAACAAATTTTATTTCCCTGCTCATAGCATAGTAGATGAGCCGAGTATGAAAAAAAGCATGGTCAAGATTGTGCCACATTAAGTTTCAATGTGTTTTAGAGGCAGAAAAGAGAGTGGCACAAAGTTGTACCCAACCGGGTACAACTTTGTGCCACACGAAAAAAATTCCTCCTCCCTTTCTATAAAGAAAATAATTTTTTCCACCCATCATTGGATAGCCGAGATGTGTAGGTATGTTGCGTAAAAATTTCAGAGCGATTGGTGCATGAATGATAGATATATTCTGAAAAAACCTCAAAAAATGGCACAAAGTTGCCCCATTTTACGGTACGTACCAATAACCAATAAATCGAACGCGTTCTGACAGTAAAAGACTATTGCCTTACGATTGTTGATTGGTTAGAACATACATGTATAAGTGTTTAACGAACTCCGATTGATTATACGAAGTATTCAAAAATTACAAATATTTAAATTCGGATATTTGCAGGATATTTGTAAATTATGGGGTTGGTTCAAACAATTTTAAATTAAGTTTGGTGATTATTCTTTATAATTTTGGCAACACGTTTGATTGTTATGATAGCTCTTGAAAATAAATTTATTTAGAACGTTTGGATTACGTGGAACGTTTTGAGATGCAATTTTATGCTTACCACGTTTAATTTTGGTGCGCTTTAATTATAAAATATTATTTATATTTTTGGAGGTAAGTACATTTAATTTTCTGTTGGTATGGCTCCTCTAGAGCAAATGCTGTAAGGTTCAAAGATTAAGTTCTTTTTTTTTTCGTAACATGTCAGAAGTTTGAGTGATAATAATACGAGTGCGATAGAATGGTACAAGAAAGTGGGATTACTGTCTGACAGTTATAAATGTCCTGTGTGCAAAGGTCGGATGGAATTGAAAAAGAGTAATGAAATTGAGGATAAACGGAAATGGCTGTGTCAAGTGGATGGACATCGTAGAAAAAGGAGTACAAGAAAGGGTACATGGTTTGAAAACAGTAAATTAAGTATGGCTGAGATTCTTTTATATACGTATTTTTCTTTAAATTAAATACCTGTAACTAGTGTTATGAATGATATTGGATGTGGTTCTCATACCGTGTGTGGTTGGTATAATTATTGTCGTGAAGTGTGTGCGCAGATGTGTCTAATGAAATGATTGGAGGGAGTGGAAGGACCGTTGAAATTGATGAGAGCAAGTTTGGTGGTAAACATGTGGAAGGTAAATGGATGTTTGGAGGGATTGAAAGAGACATAGATAAATGTTTCTTTCTGGCTGTGCCTGACAAGTCGCTAGAATGTTTACTGAGTGTGATCAAAGAATAGATTTTTCCGGAAACCACAATAATTTCTGACTGTTGGTCCAGTTATGAATGCTTAGAAGACGAAGGTTTTCAGCATTTAACGGTCAATCATAATCTGAATTTCGTGGTACCGGATACAGGGGATAATGCCAACAGCATTGAGGGTACATGGATGCCCTAAAAATTAAATACAAAATTTTTAGGGGATTTAGTATTATGAGACTTATTTTCTTGCGTCTGTAACAAAATTTAGGTAAAAAAAATGTCCATTAAAGATTTTCTAATTATTGTTTCTTTAGAGCTTTTGATTCTTCTTTTAGATATATAGAAGCATAATTGAAATAATTTTGCAACTTTCGATCTTTATCGGAATTTTATAAGACAGTGTTACAGACGTAACATTTGTGTTACTCATATTGCTGAAAGTGTTACGGATGTAACATCTGAATGAGAAGTCTGTAGGGTTCACGAAGACATGGCCACGACTTGACCTTCGCCTCCAGTATAACAAGTAGTAGATGACATTACTTTACCACGGAGGCTGCATAAATGAAGAAAGGATGGCCATCTCAGATTCCTATGAAGGACATCAGGACGAGGCTCAGGTGGGCGGGGCCTAGGTAGAGCAGGCTCCTGATACGCTGGTGGGCGGGGACTCTATGCTTGAAACTTGCTGAGCGAAATAGTCGAAGAAAACTTGTAACTTTGCAAGCGGATTTTTAAAGTACCTCGGAGTCGTTATCGATAAACGTTTAAGATGGAAACATCACATCACTCACATTCGTGAGAAACTAAAAGGAGCTCAAGGTGCCCTTCGTCACTTAATCAGTAAAAGATCTCCCCTCAACATTGATAATAAACTTATAATATACAAAACCATGCTTAGACCTGTCATCACATACGCCTCACCAATCTGGACATCGGCATGTAAAACCAGGCTAAACGAACTGGAAAGACTACAGTCTGCAATAATTAAAATTCATATAGTTAGAGCCCCTTGGTTCATAAGAATTAGTGACATCCAGGAGTCACTAAACATCCCCACTCTTCGCGAATTCATGGGAAAATTAGCAGTAAATTTTTATGCTAAGATCCCCCACATTGAAAACTCGGAACTACAAGATCTGGAAGTGTACGATCACACTCTCCGTGAAAATAGGCGGCGGCCTAGAGCAGCAATGACACTCCATCAATAAGAGTTGGTTGGTTTGTTAATTAACGTCGCACTAGAGCTGCACAGTGGGCTATTGGCGACACCATCAATAAGAGACTTCTTCAGACATGTACCTCGCTTTGTCTATTGTGTTTGTCCCTAGACTTAATTAAATTAGTCATGTAATGTCCCCGGAACGTTGTCCAACAACAACGTAAATATTTTTCATACTGTACAGAGGCTTCATGCCAACTTTATTTCATGCTTTACTGTTTAACCATGCCAAATTGTATTATCATGCCAAACTTTTATTTTGCCATTAACAGAAATGTATTCGTCCCAGAGACTTGGAAAATCCCAATGTATATATATAAATTTTTCCATGGTACAAGGCTTTATGCCTTCTTTTTTCACTGTGCTAATTATTGTCATGACACGTGCAAGTACATGTTTTGTACTTGCAATCGCAAGCCAATTCCCCCATTTTAACCCAACATGTCATTATCATTTATAGTCATACAGGAGGTAAAAGGGGCTTCGCCCCTACGGTACTCCGCACGCTTCGCTCAACCAAGCAAGCGGATTTTTCTCTTCCCGAAGACGAGGGATTATACTTTTAAGGCGACAATGGACGATTAGTTGGTTGCTTTTTAATGGCACAAGGGCCAGATTTGGCCATACTGCGACAAACAGAAGACTCAAGTTCTAAATTCTAGGGTTATCATTATTAAAAATTAAAATCGTTGTAAAGGATAAAAATATATTTTAAATGCAACTGTAAAGGTTGATATATTTTAAAAAGCTAAAAAAATTTGGATGAATATGATTTCCTAAAAGCGATGATAAATTAAAATCTGATGAAAAGAACATACGCTGAAAAAATATCAATGCAGTACATTCTATAAGAATGTGCTTTATATAGATAACATTGATGCGCAATAGGGCACGGTTCATTAGATATGAGATACTCATGGGTTAAACGTGTATGCCCTAAACGCAGCCGAGTAACAACGACTTCTTGTATGCGACTGCACAAAGGATAATCTTTAAAGCCATCAACCAAAGGTTGGAAAGAATGTAGCTTATTTGAAACTTCAAGATTCCATTGTGCCTGCCATGCCAATAGAATGGCGCGCCAAGTGGCAGCTTTAATGTCTGTGAAAGCAAGATTATTAATAGATGGAGTTGCAGCTGTTTTGGCAGCTATGTCAGCTGTTTCGTTTCCAGCAATCCCTACGTGTCCCGGAATCCATGAAAAAGCGATTCTAAACCCCCTGTCTAATAGAGAAGTGCACAGTGAAAAACATTTCTTAACAAGAGGGTGTGCCTTATGAGAGAACTGTAGAAAGGCATCGAGGCAGCTTTTTGAATCACTGTAGATAATAAAATTTAGTCTGATAGTTGAGAAATGTGCTTAGAGTAAGACAGATGGCATGGATTTCGGCTGACTTGTTTGAGGATGGAGTTTTTCTTCAAGAATACAGTTATCAAAAACAGCTGCAGAACCTACGTGTTGCAAGCTCTTTGAACCATCCGTATAAACTGCAATACAACCATCATAGGCTTGACGATGTTCATAAAACGTTTATTGAAAAATAACAAAAAGGTGAATTATCCCAAGGAGGGTGTTCATCATTAAAAGTTTAAAATAGTGTAATCTTCCACTTGAAGTTCTAAAAGTGAAATATCTCTTTTGAATACATGTAGAAGCTACCTTAATTCTGCTTGTCTCTGAATTACGAGATATTTCTTCTAATAACACCCCCTAGGCGGGGTACATTGGTGGTTCTACCGAGATTCGAGCGGTTTCATCTTTTGAAGTAAGATCAAATTTGATTATTCTCTTTAAGAATGGACCCAACAAAATTCTTGAATACGACATCCGTTTTGCCAGAAGAATTGTCAGAAATAACAGAACTAGAAAATCGGTACTTCAAAAGCATTGAATGAACTAGCGGAGCCAAAAGCGCGTCCCGAATTCCAAATAGATTCGCAGCTTCAAAATACAACTTTTACAACTGTAACTGACTTTCGCATGCTTAATCTAAACATTCCTGTGTTTAACGATGATTATACACGCCCTTTAAAGATTTGCATTTGGGTGTTGTACACAACAACGAAACGTTAGTCCACATTCAAAAACTTCAATATTTGCTTGGGTTGTTAGGGGAAGAACCCACAGCAATCATTCGGCATATCCCAGTAACAAACGCCAGCTACGATGAAGCGTGGACAAAACTTGTCAGTCGTTACGACAAGAAAAAACAACTCGTGAATTCATTGCTTCCAACATTATTCAATCAAAACGCGATTTCTTACGCTAACCATAGTGAGTTACAATCACTCTCTGACAAATCTGAGCAAATGGTCAGAGGTCTGAAATACGTAGACGAAAGTGCCACCAAGCCGGATTTGTGGATCATCTACATGCTTCTGAAAAAAGTTACGGTTTAGGTAGACTTTCCGTCTTTCATAGAGTTTTTAAACGATAGATGCTCTGCACTATAAAACGCGAGATTTGCCACTTCAAGTCGAAAATAAACAAAAAAAACCTTTGAACATTCTCTTTTTCGGTGCAAAGTGCCCAAAATGTAAAGAGCAACGTTATCTATCAAGATGCACAAGTTTCAAAAATCTAAATATAGCCGCACGCAAAGCGTTTGTCTGTAAAAGAAACCTTAGTGTAAACTGCTTTTCAGAAAAGCACACAGCAAAAGCTTGCGCATTACAATTCTTTTGTAAATTTTGTAATCTAAAACACCATTCTCTTTTACATCATGATAACGTAGGTTCGAATGGTGCTTGAGGCCGCTTCGCTGGAGATTTCGGGAATTTTGTGCACCTTCTGCTGAAGGCTACGTGGCCGTGTTCAGGCAGTTGATGCATCTAGGGTTGTCAGCTTTTGGCAAGGAGCAGTCACGGGTAGTGTGGGGATGTAACATCTGAATATACTAGCACAGAGTACTTATTTTTCAATACAATTTTATACATTGGTATTTGGCAAAAAAAATCAACTTTTCACGAGTGAAAATCCAAACCTTCTCGTATTTTGTCTCTTTTAGACAACAAAATGTCCTTTTATCATCCAAAACGCCACCTAATATTTGTGTTATCATGCTAACCTAGACTTCCTTGCTTGTATTACATAAATAAAAGGGTACTAACTGTACTCAGCAAGTCGATAAAATTAGTATCAAAGTTCGTGTGTTCAAAAAAATAACAGAAGTGCATGCTAGGAAAATGTGTCATCGGCAAAGATAATTATGAAGTTTTGACAATATTCACAACGGATTAGAGTTAATATCCTGGTATGCATAGGATGATAATTCAGAAGGAAAACAAAGACTGTGCAATAAAAAAAAACATTGCTGTTGTCATTATCACTCTTGAAGAAAATATACCCTCATCTTTGAAGCAGTGCTTCATAAAGTGATTATTTCCACGATAGTAAGTAAAAATATATAATGTCAGAATTTTTCTTTTACTTCCAAGTCGAATGCAGTGAGACATGTACTATTACAACGCAAAATGCTCATTGGATCAATGACGAATTTTCCATATATATATAGCAGCTGCACATACAATCCATAGCAACATATTCTTATACTTTGATTTCAAATTATATGCATGAGAAAATTGCTGTTCACATTTTAAATTCTAAATCGTTCGACGATTTGAAAAAAGAGTTTCCTGGCTGGAATACGCAGAAAACTTCTCTGACGGTGCTGACCAGCATTTCACAGCAATGTTATACGTTACGCAATATGAAATATGGTGTGGAAGATTATAATCTTAATCTTAATTGGCACTTCTTTCCCACATCACATGGCAAAGGAGTTATGGATGGTGTAGGCGGCATGTTAAAAGGCCTTTTTGCAGTGTGCTGCATCTCATGTACAGGTCAAAAACCAATTTGCCAAATTAGTGAAACGTTTAGATGATAATTCAACTTTACCAAAAACACATGAGACACGTTGAGTTAGAACAGAATGCGCAAATACTATATGGTAATAACAATATACTAACGCAATAAAAATATACTAGATGGGTATTCTATGACATCAAACAATGAAGGAAAGGGTTTTTTTTCCTTTAGAAAAATGCAATCGCTGGACCCAGCAGTATTACAATAGTTGATCAGAATGTACAATATATTCATTTTGGTAAATGGGTGCTTGTGGAATTAACTGCCGATCGTGGAAGTGCACTTCAATTTGTAGGACAGATTTATAATACGAAAAGAGAAGGCCCATGTCACAGGCACGATCAGTGACATTCACTCGTTCATAATACATTGGACTAAGAGTGTTGACAAACAGATAATGTGGAGCTATGGAAGCCAGTGACGCTCTTAGGAATTCCATGTTTTGGCACTGTGGACCTTGCTCTATTACAAGCAATAAAAAAACTAATTATTCAGATCCTTTATGTTGATTAATAGTGGCATGGCGGATGTGCTTTGTCACCCATTTCAGATGAAGTGTGGGCCTAAGGGAGCACTAAGGAACCCCAGGATCCCATTGTTCATCCTTACGGGTCACATGACACATGTAAGCCATAGTTGAAAAAAAATATTTGTCAAATTAATATCAAACGAGTAAGCACATTCCACCGAATGCGAGTCTCGAGAAAAGTCAGACCTTCATTTCAAAAGTCCATTTGACGAAAATAACCTTTCAACTTGCCGATTTTAAACGTTGTATTGATATTTTTAATAACAATTAATAAATCACGTTGGATGACGTTAAATCGTAGTTAAACTTGCATGTGAAAAGTGTGTTAGCAACACTGCCACATGAAATACTGTTTTGTTGATTTTGTTAAGTGACAGCACAGTATAGATTTGTATCTTGATTTTTAAATTTGATAGAGTTTACCGAAATTCGGAAAATGTCGGTTGGTTTGAATAAAGTTAAAGCTTCTTATTTCTTCATAAACTTCAATGGCATCCGTTTTATGTTATTAATGAACGAGTTTTAATGTATTAAGTCATTCTACAGTTGATGATTATAGTGAATTCCAGAGGCAATTTACTATATTAAGTTTTTGTGATCGAACATTTGTGTTGTCCGTGACAGGACAATTGTATTCAGACTAAATACGTTTAAAAAAGTTAACAGCTTCAAGAAAGAAGATTTAAAGTTTGTTACAGAAGAAATAGATGACGATGTGTCAATATCAAGATAACGGATTTACAGGATCTTATTTTAAAAAGTAAAGAGTATGAAGCGATCCCGAGTGCGTAGAAGTTCTTAAAATAAAATGCTATATTTCCAATTTTTATATATATACAATGGAAGAAAAACCCAAGAAAAGGAAAAGAGGCTTATTAAAGAAGAAACGAGGCTTAAGGTAGAAAGGCTCAAGAACAATAAAGAATTAAAGATGGAGAACAAGACACAATAATTTAGAAGGGGCAAAGTTGGATCATGAATTAGAATTATCGAAAATCCGTACTCAAGGACAAAATCCCATTGACTCTCAACCGTTAACTACTGAAAGTGGTAAATCTAGAAGAAAATTTGCATTACCAAAATTGGAATTTCGACAGTTTGGCGATGATATTACAGAATGGTTACCTAAGTGGAGTCAGTTTGAACGCATCGATCAAGATGGAGATATTGCTTTGGAAGATAAGTTCAAGTTTTTAGTACAAGTGTCTGGTTCTAGAGCAAGAGAAGTTGTTGAGTTTTTTGTCAACTAGCACCGAATATGCAAGTCATAAAAAGATTATAAAAGCTCGATTTGGAAGAAAAATTTGTTATTTGAAGTTTGTTCGACAACTACTGACGCTAATTATATCCGTACAACGCAAAGGGAAATTTTTGTCCAACTTATTTGTGTAATAGACTTAAATCTTATATCCGTGCACTAGGTGCTTAAGGTTTTACAACAGATAAATGCGCCTTAATTTTCTATACTATGGTCGGAGGTTGTTTTCCCGAAGAATTTTTAAAGTCTTGGGAATAGAAACGAAACTTTTCTGTGAAAAAAGATATCCAAGACCGTCTTACGGACTGAACTTGGTGTTATTTTTAAAATCTGAAGTGGAAGGAATAAGCATGACGATGACTGGATTTGGACTGGGAAAAAATTGATACAAGAAACTTTCTAAAAATAAAACATATTAACATATATAGCTACAGAAATTAAGTATTCTCTTCGCCAAAGAAGGATTACGCATTTGTTATTTGGCAGTGTTTCAACCAAAGAGTGTTACAGAATAAGATTAAAAGTGTTGTTACAGAATAAGGTTGAAAAATTGGAATGGCCAATTCAAGTGCAACTTTGAAATTTTACGTTAAGATGTCATTTGCGAAAATATAGTGCTTGTTGGAAAAAGTCGATTACTTGAAAAGCTGAACATGAAATATATAAATTTGACTGATATTAGTGACACATACAAGTCAATTCAAATTCTCGTTGGAGGAGACATCATTGGAAAACTTTTGACTGGTCGACGAGAAGTGTCGTCATCTGAATTAGTTGCGATTAAGACGTATCTCGGGTGCACTTTGATGTGAAAAGTTCCATTAAACAACATTAAAAAAATGAGTTTGGCTACGACTGTGACAAATTTATATTTTTGATTTATGGAAATTAGACTTAATTGGAATCAAAGCTCCAATCGAGAAAAAATCGAAATTAAAACAAGACTTCTGATAAAGCATTTTCAAAAACCTGTGCACTTTAATGAAAAAGGTCGATATAAAATTCATTTGCCATGGAGTGAAGACGGTTCTCCACTTCCTGACAATTTTGATTTAGCTACAAAGAGGTTAGAAAAAAAAATCACTTCAGATCTTGTTGTTAACCACTTATATGAAGGATACTAGGGGTTAGAAAAGAGAAAGAATGAACGTTAGAAACAGTTCCAAGAATTGCAGAAAGAGGGAATCATTTAATAAGTAGTTTCTGATGATGAAATGAAGTCTTATAGCCATTAATTGCCACATCGACCAGAGATAAAGGAAAGCAAAACTACGCCCATTCGTCCTGTATTTGACTTGCCAGCAAGGAAGCAGAATAACCTTTCTTTAAATCGGTGCTTAGAATGTGATCCTAAGATTTTCTAAGATTTCTCTGGTGAAAGAATAAAGAAGTTAGAAAACTCAAAGTATTTCTTTCACCATGGTAGAGTTGTATTTGGGTTTAAATGCAGTCCATTTCTCTGGGAGCAATCACAGACCACCACAGTCGTGCTTTCTTCGAGACAACGACCCAGAATCCAAATCACCTGTGTGCGAGTTCATTTATCGAAGTAAAAATTTACTCGAAGTAAGAGCAGTACACAAAAATTAGCTTATTTGATTTAGCTTATTTTTTTTACTAATTAAGCTTTGTCGTAAGTCAAGAATAGTTCGATTGTTTAAATACCAACTTCCATTTTTTTTTCACATGTATTTTTAGCTTTTTTGAAGTAGCCAAATAATAAGCTTAACTTTACTTAACAATTTTCTCATTTATTAGTTCATACATGAAGAAAATTTTCTCAAGTATATGGTAATCTTATCCATCAGAATATGGTCACCTTTTGGTACAGAACTTATGCTTTGTCTGATAATTTCAGTGACTATGAAACTTTGTTCAGTTTCTTCAGACATATCAATAATTATGCTTTAAGGCATTGTATTAGCTATAAGGAAGGAATCCCCCTAACTTCAACTGTGGCTGGGTTATTTTCAATTAGGTTTTGGAAAGTTGAGGCTCGTCTCCTGTATCCCTTTATGTTACCGTTTCAATTACATTAAAAAAAAATTATAGGTTACAGGCTCAATCGTGTATTTTAAAATGGATTGATATGTTTAAGGAATCAATATATGCCTTCCATTGCAAGTCAAGTAATTAAGTTATGTAACTAGCATTAAGCTTAGTGCTTTAGAACAACCATGGATGGAGTCTTGTCTATTAACAAGTTCGGAAATAATTATTTCCAGCAATATTCAACAATGCTAAGGATGGACTTTTTTTTAATGTTTTTTACAAAAAACTTAATTAACTTCTTATTTAAAGTGTGGAAAGGCATAAAATGAAAAACCATTACTGTATTCAAATGTTGAAAGCACCAATGAAAAATCTGCTTGGTCATAAAATAAATTGTAATGTGGAGAGCAAAAAAAATCTGAAAAATGGTATTATGTGGTCTATTATACCTATAATCCTCTCTCTCTCTATATATATAAAAAAAAAACTTTATTTTCTATTTTGGTGACATTTCACACCAAAAATTTGATTGTAAAAGAAAAATAGTTAGAGTGTATATTCATTAAAATACTCTCAGGAACTTGTTTTGGCACACAGATTTAGTCTTTGGAGAAGAGAGACCGCAGACTAGAGACATATGCTTCATGAATCTTGAGCATTACTTTGGGATTTTCCTGAAAAGAGAAAAATTGTCAAATCCAAACCAAGACTTCTTATTTAAAGTATTATAGTAATACAGTAGTGGTGGGTGGGGGCAAAGAAGCGTTGTGAATACTGGCATCTTAATGCATTACAATTGTTTAGTACATAGTATTTACAGCAATTTATTGATAATTTTCACCACATGAAACTAGGCAATATTTAAAAATATTTTATTCACAGGTTTAAATGGTATTTACACATTAATTTAATTTTAACATCACAATGTCAACAAATATAAAATGTTCCCAATTACCAAACATTTTAACAGCTATTTTAAAAGGGACTGTTCTTAGTCAAATCTTTAAGTAAGATTAAAGTGTAACCAAGTGTGTTCTGTAATGCCTAATAAAGCAATAGAAGACCATGTGTTTACTACGAAGATACTTTAAGCTACAACTTAAATTTATGTGGTTAATTTTAGAAAACAAGCTTAAATGAATGTCAAATTTCATAAATGTCTTTTAATATCAGTAAATGTCAAGTGTTGCACATGGGTATCAAAAATAGTAGGGCTGCATATGTTTTACAGGGTGCAGAAATCAAAAATAGTGAGATTGTAAGCGATCTGGGTGTGTTGGTAAATGAGGATTTTAAAATGAGTCATCAATGTACAGTGGCTAGCAAAAAAGCTAATAGAATGTTGGGGTACATCAGGAAAAGTGTTTCATCAAAATCTAAGGATATTATCTTGCCATTGTACAGAGGTTTAGTAAGGCCACATCTTGAGTATGCTGTACAGTTCTGGTCACCATATCTTAAAAAAGACATTGCATTGTTAGAGAAAATTCAGCACAGGGCTACTAAAATGGTTCAAGGGTTCTCAGGCATGAATTATGAAGATAGATTAAGAAATTTGAATATGTATACTCTGGAAGAAAGAAGGGTTAGGGGAGATTTGATTCAACTATTCAAATTTATCAAACAAGGAGATGTGGAGGGTTTAGATTTTAATATGAGTGATAGAACGAGAGGTCATGGGTTTAAGTTAAACAAATCCCATTTTAATCGGGAAGGGAGAAAACACTATTTCTATAATAGGGTAATAGACAAATGGAACAACTTGCCAGTGAATATTGTTAATTGTAAAGGAGTAACGGATTTTAAGAAGAAGTTAGATATGCATTGGGGGATAGTTAAGAGGTACTAGATGGACCAACCTTGTTGGGCCTTGAGCCTGTTGTTGGTCGTCAATATTTGTATTTGTATTTGTATTTGTATATATCTGCAGAGTTTAATTGCTACAATGAAGTATATTAAAATTTTTAATTTTCATATAGAATTATTCATGCTAAATAACTTAATATATACAGCACAGAAGTATTGCTGTTCTAATTTTATAATTTTATGAAACAGGAAATTTGATGCTACTTATAGCTGTGATTTTTGCAATTTTTTTATAATAGGAACTTCAAGGTTGTCATCATTCCACCCTCTTCCCTACAATGAAGCTATTAAGTTTGCATGGAAACAATGCAAAAATTGTGGAAATAATTGACCTTGATGTCATGACATTTTGAGAAGTGATTGTTTTACAATGTGTTCCTTAATCCTTTGAGAGATACTGAGTGGAAGTGTGAAGTAGTCTTATGCATGAAGTAGCTTTTCGCTGCAGTCCTGCCAATATCAAAAGCTACTTTTCACATCAAACCAAAATGTGTCACCAAAAATTGAACAAAATTTAGCAACAATTAATTTTTTTTTTAATTCAAATATTTATTTGAATATTTGTGTGATAACACAGTCACCTATGCTATATATCTAAGCTGCTACTACTACTGGCAAAAAAGTTAAGTCTATTCTATTGGTAACAAATATAGCTGAAGGACATCATGACGCAGATCACTTCTATAATCACACCTGCATGGACATTTTCTATTGTTCACTCTTCCACAATTTTCTAAGAAGAACAAGAATTTCGCTTTGTTCAAGAGGGCCATTAATCTACACCCATGGTGTGTTGTGTTCTTTTCCTCCGTGTAAATTTCAAAGGATTTATTTTCGTGTGTGTAGCACTTTTATTATGCACATTTTTTATGGCTTGAAGGTGGTTGTAGTTGTTGTTGAATAAAGAAGATTAGATCGGCTCATTCTCATTTGACTTATGCTGGCTATTTACCCAAACATCATGCGGTGCTAGCGCTGAATTCTTAATTAATCATGAACTCTATTGGAGTGGTCCGGAATTCTAATTACAGGATCCAATTGAGTGCAAAAGTTTTGATAGCCAAAATTTAGATATAAATATAGAAACTTAAATGAGACTTGCAACCTTGCATACAGTGAAAATATTGTGGTTTTGAATTTATAAATTCTCTTGTTTAGCTAAGTTAACTAGTGTAAACAGAATATTGTATAAAATTTTTCCATAATGTTAAAGTGCCAAAGACTGAACATTTAACTGGCAATTTGTTAATTGCTGAACTAGGTACAGCTACAAATATTTGGGTTAAGGTTGTTCAAAAACAGGAATTCCATGATGAGTTGGAATCTTTGTGTAAAAATATGCCAGTTAAGAGGAGAAGCAAGATTTTAAAATTAAATATTTTCCTAGATAAAGATGGTTTAATCAGAGTTGGTGGCAGGTTAATAAATGCTGAACTGCCATATGATCAAAACTACCCATTGATTCTTCTTGAATCTAGTAGCCTCACCAAATTGATTATTGTAAACATGTATTTATCTCACTTTCATGCAGGGCCACAGCTACTCTTAACACTTATTCAAAGAAAATAGTGGATTCTATAATTGTGAGATACTGTTCGACGTATTGTGCGAAATTGTACAATGTGCATCAGACATCACACAGCAACTTCAAAGCAATTTATGGGTGATTTACCTCTTGCTAGAGTTCAGGTATCAAGAGCATTTAATAAATGTGGTGTGGATTATTGTGGGTCCTTTATTTTACGGACTTCCAAAGGTTGAGGCCGAACAACTTTTGCACTTTTTATTTGTTTTTCCACTGAAGCAGTGCACATTGAAGTAGTAAATGATTTAACATCGGAAGCCTTTATTGCAGGATTGGAACGTTTTATGTCGCTTAGAGGCAAGTGTTCTGATTTGCAGTGACTGTGCGACTAACTTTGTTGAAGCAGTTAGAATATTCGCAAACATTGCTTGCCAGGATGAAGTTAGTAATTACCTCAGGAGATTAAGTAGCATTTTCACCCTCCAAATGCACCTCATATGGTCGGTTTGTGAGAAATTAATATTCCACTTGAAAAGAAATTTAGGGAACATAACATTAACATTTGAGGAAATGTATACTCTATTGTCTGAAATCGAAGTCATTTTAAATTCGCGACCATTAACCTCACTATCTTCCGATCCAAATGATCTTCTCCCTGTAACTCCTGGGCAATTCTTGATTGGAGATACATTATGTTTGCTACCCGAACCAGACTTGGCGAATGAGCTTACAAACAGATTAACCCGTTGGCAAGTACTTAAAAAATTACATCAGCAATTTTGGAAACGTTGGTGTACTAAATATTTATCAAAACTTCAAATGCAACAAAAGTATTGTTTAAAGAAAGAGACTTTCAAATTGGGGACAATGTGAATGTCGAAGATGATAATCTACAAACCGGCCAAGTGGTCGTTGGCTAGGGAACTTGAAGTTTTCTCTGGATCTGACAATTCCGTGAGAGTTTTGTATCAAAACTGATGACGGATCATTGAAATGTCTAATTTCCAAATGGTGTATATTGCAGTGAAACCTTAAGTGTTGCTAAAATAAATATAAAAAAAATCTTCAGATGATAGACTTTATGCCGATTACTTAGTTATTGCTATCATTAGAGTTTTAACGTTAATTTTTGATTTACTTGTATATAAATGTATTGTATAAAGATTGTATTGTTTCGAAACCGGTGCTTCAAGGTAGGTGGTATGTTTGAGCGGTCCATTAGTCTGCGTGCCTGTGGTGAGCTCTGTTCTTTTCCTCCATGCAAATTTCAAAAGATTTATTTTTGTGCACACAACATTTATATTATGCAAATTTTTATAGCTGCCACTCCTAAATATAGCGTGCCTTGGGGCAAAAGACAATGGTCAAGGTTGCTGTTGGGTCATTCCATAAAAAGTTGACATTCAAGTATTTTTTTTTATTTTTTATTTTGTGGTTAACTTTTACTTGATTTTGTAGATAATGTTAAATTTTGTTAGCAACAGTGATTTGTTTCGAATAACTTATTTTCTTGTAAATGGTAGCCATTAGAACACATGGTTTGTTGTAAGCTGAATAGTATCCAAAGTTTAGTGAAATTTGAGGTAAGTTTTTCTTTTTTTTTTTACAAAATATAAATAAATAAAATAATTCTTATCTTATTCCTTAATGCTTTCTGTATTTAAAAAGCTAAATATTAGGAAAATTATTGTTGTATAATTATAGTTATTTTAGACTTAGTTGAGAGGCAACCCATGTGTAACCCGAGTTACCAAAACATGAAATTGTCCTTTCCATTTGCATGTTAAATATTACTTTATAATAAGTTTTCTCTTTAAAAATGGGATAAATAATTCATTCTTGCATATTTTTTTTTTAATTTCGAGAATTACTTGTTAAAATTGAAATTATGTAACCTGAGTTACCACGTAAATCTAACCATAGAGTAATGATACAAATAGAGGAATAAAAATGCCGATATCCGTGTGTCCATCATTGAAACCACGTGATTTGTGGAAATGCCAATTCACTCATGCGCCAATATTACTTGGCAGGCCTTGGCGACTTTCAGAACTAAACGAGATCGAAGTATTGTAATATGATTTTGGGTTTAATTTTGTATGTAAATATCGTTTTTTTGAACGAGTGGCACAATTTAAGGGAGTTTCACAGATATATTAGGGAGATTTTTCTTACTTTGTAGTTTTAAAATAATTGCATTACGTTTTTATGTAAAAAATTTACCATAAGCGAAGTTCTTTCAATTGTTATTTTGTATAGTTCAATAAGAAAATTATATGAACAATAAAATCTGATAAATATAAAGAGTTTCGCTTCTTCGAGTATAGAACACAAAGAAAATGATATTTTTGTTTCGTTAATGAAGAGGAGATATTTAGCACATATTGTTTGAAAATAAGTAAATACGTACATATATGTTAAAGAAGTTGAATACGGACAGAACTCCTTATCACCAAAAAAGAAGAAAGTGAGCCAAATTTGATGCTCCTACAGATGTCTGAACGCCAAATGTGGCAGTGCTATAACCACGCGATGTTGGTTTTTCTTTTCAATGTTGATACCGCGGACTTACGAGAGTCTGGTAGTGAAGGCGCTCTCTATTTAATATTACAACTCTCTGAATCTAACATCTGATAGCTTTTTTACCATCATAATGCATCCATTATGTGAATTTTGTGTTTTTAATCACATTGGTATTTGACATGTATAAGAATAGTTTTGTTGATATAATAATTAAATAGGTTTTTTAATGAATTATAAAATCTCAAAACGTTCTTTTAAGAAATGCTCGAGAAAGTTGACTTTAAATGCGTTTTTTTCTCTTTCTATTTTATAGTGATATTACATTAGCCTTACAGAAGTTAAAAAAAAGAAGAGAGCAAAGGAAAAACTAAAAAAAAAAAGAGAAAAGTATCAGGAGTACAAGGCGTACAAAGGAATACAAAGAGATAGAAAGCGGTATCAAAATAGCAAGAAAGAATTGAAGATGCTTCCAGAAAAAGAAATAAAGCTAAAATTGACAAAAGAGAAAATAAGAAAAAAAGTATAAATTTATGCATCAACTGCATAAGCATGGATGTAATTTCAAAAGAGCATTTTATGAAAGAGATGACATCAGCCGACTAGCGCCTTTTATAAAGGATGTGGTAACGATAAGACAAGATAGATCCAAAATTAAAATGAAAATAAGGCATTTGAGTTTGTCCATCAATCAAATACATCAAATGTTTTTATCTGAATTTGGCAAAATAGTAGGTAAAAGCAATTTTCCAGAGCTAAGGCCAAATCATGTGAACAAAATGCCTCACAACGTTTGTCTGTGTAAATATCGTAAAAACTATATGAATGCTATTAATTCGTTTCATAAATATGTAGCAGATTTTCCTTCCTATAACCATAATTTCATATGCCTAATATCATCTGCGAAGAACCAACAGAAAATTGGCGGTTCAGCACATGTTCCCGTTTGTAAAGGTAGTCTTCGAAAAAATAGAATATCGCTATATAGTAGTGTGCTTAAATGATTTTGATGACGGGTTGTTAAAATCATATGTTTCAAATTAATAAGAGAAAGTGGTGACGGGTTTAAAGTGGACGAAACAGATATTTCGTATACACAGTTCAGTAAAATTTTTAGTGTTCTACCGACTCCATCATTAGTTGTGAAAGGAAATTGTGTCACATATGAATTTAGCAATAAAATTTATGTGTTTGGAAAGGCATAGATTTCAGCGTTTTAAATTCTTTTCTGTATTTTGTTATGAAATTTGTTCTTTCATTAAGTATTGAGTACTTTTAGAGAACATTTTTTTTTTTGAAAATTAAAACTACATATGCATTTTCATGCAACATATTACTTTAAAATTATTACTAAAATACCAGTAATTTAATTACTTCACATAAAAGGAGAAAAGGTTTGGAAAGTTAATCAAAATTCAAAAGGAAATAATGAAATAATTACAAGAGCATTGTTAAATATACAACCTGAGTTACAAAAACTCTGTAACCTGAGTTACTTGGTAAATAATTAATTAAAAATTCCCAATATGGATATTTATCTTTCAATGTAAAATTTAATGTAGCTTAGAATCCCTAGATTTATTTGGATACAATTTATGAATTTAAAATTTGCAGAGTTGTCAGTTTTTAAAGTACCAAGTACATTCCATGTCCGTTTTAGGTAACCTGAGTTACCGGAGGAAAATAATTTAAAGTCGGACAATTCTGATACTTATAATATATTTTGATATTTCTAAATTAAGTTCAAATCAGTTGAACGTTTTAAAAAAATGTATTGTGCTTTCAGAAATTTTATTTTGGGTATAATTAGTGTGAAACCAGCCAACGTATGTGTCAAATGTAACCTGAGTTACCATGGAATGACCCTGCTGAATTAAGAAGATTTTAGATTGACTCATTCTCATTTGACTTGTGCCTATTCCAAGATATAATAGCCCACACTTTGATACGATTTAGATTTCAGCAAATTGTCCTGCTTGCAAATATGGTAAAAATGTATCGCCAGTACAGAGTTCCCCATAGTAATGCTGACTTTCAACATATCTGGATTCATCCTCATTTGACTGACATTGGCTATTCACCCAAACATATTTATTGACTGAAAGTGTGTCCCATAATGTCAAGGATCTCAAAAGTCACAATAATGTCAGATCAAAAACACTCATGAGGACTATTCGCAACAGGCAACACAACAAAAAAATCGATAACACAACGCACCTGAATATGAGACTTTAAACTTTGCTTCATAGCAGTAAAATGTGTATCACAGTTAATGCCCATATTCTTCTTCCATTCAGCATTCTCTGAAAAATAATATACAAGGGTATTCAGGAAAAAAAATCATCCTATTTTAAAATTATATTCTTTTAATTAAGATAGAAGAATAAGTAATATATGAATAAATAAAAATTAGTTTGAGATCTTCCAATTGACTTTCTATTGAGAAAGCAATGCAATGAAAAAGCAGTTCTACCACTTATTCATGGTTTGTTTGTTTTTGCTAAATATATTTAGTGAAAAATATAGTAAACTCTAAACAAAATAGATTAATTTATGTTAAAACTAGAAAATTAACATTTATAAAATAAAAATGTTTGAATAAAACTGTAGCTGCACATAAGCATTGACATCAGTAATATAATATCGGAATATGTTCCATAAAATATACATGAATATTAAATAGTGATTTTAATAGTATTAATTCAAAAAATATTAAATTTCAAATTGAAAATCAAATTGCATACAATATGTGAAAAGTACAGCATGTAATAACACTAAAAAAAATCTAAATAAAACCAACTTACCAAATGATTTTGAATGACGTTGAACAGTTTTGAAATTGGAATGATCCTATAAAAAAAATTATAACTTCAGATTTTGTTACCTATTTAAGTGAATAATACCCTGAAATGTGAATGGGGGGATATATAGTTTCTTAATTAGGGATGAAACGGATATCCGGTATCCGGCTGCTTTTTAACTATCCGGTAACTATCCGATATCCGGAAGTAAAGTGCCGAATATCCGATTTACCATGTCAGATATTCGGATGAATAAAATATTGAAGGTTTGTTTTTTTTGCGATCAATTATCTTTGCTCTTGCTTTAAGTATTTTCCTGAAAATTCTACCAATGTATTCACAGTGTGCAGATTCTCCCTTTAATTTTTTTTGGAGCTATTCGAGTGTGTAAGGAGTGCGTTTCAGGCGCGGTGGGTCACAGAAAATAGATAGTAAGGAAGATATGCGGCAGACATTCGAAACACGCCACTATAAATATCATGGAGTATCTTCGAGTTTCAACAATTCTTTTTAACTATCCGGTAACTATCCGATATCCGGAAGTAAAGTGCCGAATATCCGATTTACCATGTCAGATATTCGGATGAATAAAATATTGAAGGTTTGTTTTTTTTGCGATCAATTATCTTTGCTCTTGCTTTAAGTATTTTCCTGAAAATTCTACCAATGTATTCACAGTGTGCAGATTCTCCCTTTAATTTTTTTTGGAGCTATTCGAGTGTGTAAGGAGTGCGTTTCAGGCGCGGTGGGTCACAGAAAATAGATAGTAAGGAAGATATGCGGCAGACATTCGAAACACGCCACTATAAATATCATGGAGTATCTTCGAGTTTCAACAATTCATATATACCTATAGGTGGTTGTGTATAGAGTGTATAGCTACATCTTTGTTCGTTGTAAGTTAGAAATTGTTTTATTCTCCAATCTAAAAGCTAAAACTAGTTTTAGCATTCAAATGTGGCACAATTTATATCAGCAATTTGGAAATATTTCAAAATTATATTTTCAAACGCATTGTAAATACAGATCTGGCCGTTTCAAAATCAGTATAAATATGAACAGTTTATTAAAGAACTGTTAAGGTGTATGTACACACTTCAATTTTTGTTCTTAATTATAAATTTAAAACTCTAGCTTTTCCATGTATGAAAACACTTTAAAAACCATGATGATTCATTATAAAAAATACTGAATAAAGTCAAATGCTAATTAGCTAATTATATTTTTTAAACATGATTATGTAAGTTGTAATTCATCTAGAAGCATAATTTTTGTTGGCAATTACTCGAAGTATCTTTCTTAATGTTACGACCCTCTAAAAAGTTTATAGCATTAAAAAAAAAATTATATAATTTTTTACCTCAAGAGTCCTTAAAAAAACACTTTTTTTCAAATTTTTAACTTTTTGCATAAAAAACAAACAGCCGGATATCTGGTAAAATCTAGTTCGGATATCCGATATCCGGTTTCTAATGTGCGCCGGATATCCGATATCCGGCAAAACCACTATCCGGTTCATCCCTATTCTTAATATAGAACCATTCCTGGTATTTATTAAGCATCCTGGGTAAAAAGATAACCCTTGTATTTGAGGATATTAACTTTTGCTTGAATGTACATAAATTATGTAAATAAAAGTTATATTTTAACATTTTATATTTTATTAAATTTTTCATATATCACTATAACATATTAATACGATTTGACAAGAGTGGGTCTTTTATATTGAAGAAAATAAAGTGTTATGGACAAATACAGTCAAGCAAAAAAAAATTATGTGCATCTAGATATCTGCAACTCTAATTTAAAAAATAATAATGAAAATCAGGTCAATAAAATGTTAACCCTTTAGTAAAAAAGAAATATTTATATATATAAATATTAATTTGAAAAAATAGTTTTATAGCCAATTATATCTGGCGAACATTCCTTGAATAATGCAAATAAACTAACTTGGTTGACATTATAGCATAAACTGCAATATTAAAAAAAGTCAATAAGAAACTAGGTTACCTTGTAGTATTTATAACTATATAGTAAATTCTATAAATTAAGTATAGTAAATTCTATATCTTTTGGATTTAATTTCCAGGAAAAAAAATAAGTATATATAGAATCACATAATAAAATCAAAAATTGCTTTAAATATCACCTAAGACTTATATAAAAAAAAGTGTCAAATTTGCAAGCCAAAATTAATAAACATGTTATAATAGAAGAAAACAACAAGAAAAAGTACCGGTACAAAGAACCTGAATAGGATGCAGTCTATTTGACTCATGAGTCACTGTGATATTGCTTTTAGGGTTAATATAATACCACATAGGGGCTACAGTATACAATGGAAAACACTCCAGAAATCGACATTTGATATTCTCCGTTTAATTTGCTTTTTCATGAAAAGCAAGTACCATATATATTTGTGTATAAGCCAACCCCGTCATTTTAGGAGGATTTTTTGTCCAAAATTGAAATCGCGCATATAAGCCAAGTTATATATTTGTACATAAAAAAATCACAATTAAAATTGCCAATTCGTCAAAAAAATAGTGGCATTTTAATTCTTAAAATATTTAAGTCGAGAAATCAAAAATTAAGTTTACTTTTCAAGCAAACTTGCATATATTTGTAGCAAAAATTTAGCTCTGAAGACGAAAATCCGCTTCTTAGTAAAAAAAATATATTAAAACCAAATATATTAATGTACAAGAGGAAAATAGTGGCAATCGGGTTAAAAACTATCAGGTGCAGATATTTTAGATACAAATTTGTATTTCAATCGCATATATTCACATTTTGAAAAACATTTTTAATATAGGCTTAGCAAAATTACTTTAAGTCAAGGGTTTTAAGGACTAAGTGCCTTCGGTAACATGCAAGTTCTATAGACAATTGACAAATAAGTACTTTATGGGCATGAAACAAAAATAAGAAGTTTCTAGGAACCATACGAACACTGAAAATTATATAAACATTAAACTAACATTTCTTTAAAAAGCAGTTTCTCTATCATTTTGCAATAAAAATACTACTTGCCTCAGAAGGAGATGCATTTAGGAACTCAACGTCAGACAAGGGCGACCCTATCTCATTGTGGCTGAAGAGGGGAGAAAGCTTGGTCGGAGCCGTCCAATCACTGCAGGACGATTTAGCGTCTTTCTCTAAAATACAAAATGAGAACTTGACTTTACTTACTTTACTTTACAAGCGAGTTCTGTATGCATGTATTTCTAGAAACTATTTTCATTGAATTTTATCATTTTAGCATGCATCGTTATGGCATGTTTTGGAGCTGTTAATAAAAATTAAGATCAAATTATCTGACCACTTCAAATTTTATAGGCTGAGAATTTATGCATGAAAATTACTCATAACTTCATATAATATATATTGTCTTCTATTAAATAACCTGCATGCGAATAACAAACTAAGATTAGGAATCAAGAACATTTCTTAAAAGAAATTTTTCTGACTTCTATGAAATGTGAAATATTGTTTATTTTCCATATTCAATGTTGCTTACAATTTTAATTTCACATGTGTGTAGCAACCCTTTGCAAAACTAAATACGACACAAACAATTTCTAATTATTTTATAGTCTCAGAATTATACTTATAACAGAAAACTCAAGCAAACTGCTGACAATTAACAATATCAATTTTGATTTTATACTGGAAAATTCCGATAAATAGCTACAATCACATTTTCTGCACACAAAAAGTTTTCACAATTATAAATATACTTTTCTCCAGAAGAATTCTATAATATATTATACAAACTAAGAAAGAAGATATTTTAGCATATACATTCTTATGAGCTATCTATTCAAGTTGAAGTTATGCATCTTTCTTGAATAAAGGAATACAAATAATACATATGAAAACTTTCATTTTATAGCTGATTTTTTACTTTATACTTTTTTACTGATTTGTAATATTTTTTCGAACTCATTACAATGCAGATCTTTTGTTATAAAGACTATAATTTTGGAAAGGATAAAATAAGACTTTTTCTAGAAAAAATTTAATTCATATTTCCTGACAATTCCGGATTCTGTTTTTCAGTTGCATGACAACCCGTAATCATGCAAAAAAAAAAATCACCATTTTGATTTCTACTTTCATCCTCTCTCAAATTCTGGATCTTCCCAACGTTCCCCAATGACAATTCGTAGGATCCCTTGGTGTCAAAGGATCCCGTAGAGCGGAATCTCCTACGAGGAGACACCGGGTACTCTTCCTGGGAAGACGACCGCACCACTGCGGTGTCAAAGCTGCCAACAGATTTCTCCAGGGTCTCCTTCTCAGAGTAGGTGCTGAGGTGATTAACGTCTACAGGCGCTGATTTGGGAATATGGGGTTGTACATTTTTCTGAAATTAGAGTCAATTCATATATTTTTTAATCAACCTTGCTGTTATATTCCACATATTATTTCTATAAATTAAATATACTTATACCTATGCTTTAACCCCCAATGAGCAGTGTAAAAAGATTTGAAATAAAATACAAATAACAATGAACAACTACAAGCCAAAAGCCCAGAAAGGTTGGTCCTGTTTAACACATATTAACAATCAACCAGTGCAGATCCAATTGTCTTTTAAAACTACCAATCTTCAAAGAAATAAAAATTACCAGGCAAGCTCACTGATCTCTAACTGTAACTTCTGGATCGGGCAAGACATTTTGCTGACTTGAAGCCAATTATAGGTTTAACAACTGTACCCTACTTTCATTACTACCACAATATAAGTTTAATGTTAAAATAAGCCTACATGCATTGTTTCTGGCTGAGTTTTTTTTTTTTTTATTTTCTTTTGAAACCCATTTTAAATGCAATCTGCTATTAAAATAGAAAGTCATTTGCAAGTCAATGTCGAAGTAGTTAAAAAGCAAGAGCAAAACTATTTGATTGGCAATATAAAAATTCTATAAGAAAAAATATAATATTTTATACATTTAATATTTCTACAATGTTATAGTATTAAAAAACACTACTAAATCACTTTTAAAAAAATTCGGGCACAGTATGGCTGCTTCCACATTGGCTTCAATGAGCCCAGAGGGGAAACAAGTTCGAGCCTTTCAGAAGTTACAATTAGAGTTCAGTGGCAAGCTATACCATTTGTCTTGTACCCCTGTTATAAAAACATTGCTTCCTGCATTTTAGAATTAAGTTGTGATTTCTATAACATGCTCTCAATACTTCTGATCTCATAAGCTGCATTCAATTCCAAGCCTTCCACAATTTGACAAATTTGAATAGCTGAAAAATTTCTTGTTTATTCTAATATCCTTGAGTGTGCACATTTAAAGCTCTAAGTCTGTCTCCATAGTTCATTCTTGAAGTACTTGACATCTTTTTATACCCATTCTAAGAAATAAATATTTGTCCTTAACAAGAACCACAATAATTCTCTTTTAATGCTTATTAGGGATAAAAATGCTTTTGTACTAAAATGTTTATTGTGAACTTCAAATAAAAAAAATTACCAAACATTGAGAAAATTTAGCATATGATCCATTTTTTATTACAAAAATCTGCAATTAGTGCTTAAAATATAATATACCCATAACACAAGACATTTTATTGGTTGTGGAAGGATTCAAAGAAACAAGTATTTCAAAAGAAAAAATTTAAAAACCATATAACAAAAATTTCATGAAACTTAATCATTTTTAAAGGATTTTACTATTTTTATGGCTTGTTGCAATTACTTAAGCAAATTATACAAACTTATGCAAAATTATTAAAATCCATACATTTGTACAAACTATCAATGCAAGTTGGTAAACATTTTCGCTGCCAAATTGGCCCACTTTATTAAGACCATTATTCATTAAATTCGATTTAGTAAATTTTTCATAATTTTAATTCCTGTATATTGTATACTTAAAAATTCCCCTCCCCCCCAAAAAAAAATTCTGATCATTTCATTTTCTGTGACATTGTCAACTTTTCCAAGTGCACATGGAAAAATAACACTACAGGTGTATAATTCTAGCATTACCATGTACTCCTTGTGTGCCTGGGAAAGCAGGGTCATGATGTCCTGTCCTCCCTCTTTGCCCACTGGGAGAGATTCGCTCTCGGATGCACACCTCTGACGCTTGGGGACTGCAGACTGCTTCAAAACGATTCTGAAAGATATTCTAACGGTTAACATTTGCTATATGTACTTACAACATGAACTTGTTACTTGTATTCACTGTTATTACATTTATATTTAATACTTACAGGAACAGCAGCTGTAACATATAACTTCAAAATTTTGAATTTTTACTTGCAAAAAAAAATATACAAGTTTTATGTTTTAAATATGTATTCTACTTTTAAAAAGACCTCCAAATAGGCTCTTTCTAAAATGTGATGTATTTATTGAAATAAATACCATTTAAAAATTATTACAAAAATCAAAATGTTAGTACAGGTCACTTAATATGAGTGACAAAAGGAAGCACTAAGTTAGTCAGTTCAATTTTAAGACCAAAATCCACTGATATTTTAAGATATTTATTAGATAATTTAAAATTTCCAGTAATAAGTTTCAAATAATAACTATATCTGTTCACACATTATATTTGGCGAAAATCTCCCAAGTTCTTATAGAAATTAGAAAACTGTTTTTACCATTATCAAATTCTCCATTAATAACAATAAAGAAAAATACAAATAAACTTTTAAATACTGAATTGTAGTCAAATACAAAATATAGGAATTTAGCACAAAAGATGTGAAAGGTCATTGTTTTGCCATCAAAATCTAATTAAAACTCTTCCTAACTAGTGGAAGTCATTTCATGAGACAGTTGTATGATGTTACTAATGCTAGCGTGCTAATTTTGTAAGATTTGTAAAAATTCATATAATTTATATGTACTAATATACTACTTTTGTATCTTTTTAGAAATCCTTTGTAGATCTTTCCGCTCATAGAACCAGGAACCAATGATATCACCTAATAATTAAACCATATAATACAATTAAAACATATAATCAGAAATGATAGTTACACAAAATAAAACTACAATTACACAACTTTCGACAGAAAAAAATAAAACATTTTCTGTAAAAAGATGCTAGATTCTCAAAATCATTGGAAAAATTCTTTTTAATCCACAGAATATTTTGGTACCTTAATAAGATGCATAATATTCATTGCCCAATTACCTGATGAAAGCACAGCTGAAAATCAGCAACAAAAATTTGACTTAGCAAGTAAGGTTTAAGTATGGACGACAGTGGCTCTGAAACTGTGGGGAGTCAAATAATAAAGTGCAAATGTCATAGGAAACTGAAAATAATTTTTCCCCAATACCTTGTTAAGAAGATTATCTTTGCAAGTTTTCAATGGGAAAAAATATTTTAGATAAATAAAGTAGTTTAGTTTTATACAAAAAACGAAGGTGAATTCAGTTATGAAATAATCTAGTTCTTAGAAATTTCGGAAAAAACAGTTTGAGCATTTGCTTCTCAAATATCTGTGAATGCTAATTAGTACATTTGTATGCATTTGATTGAATCTAACAAAATTTTATGTTTGGTGCAGTTTCATACTTTTGCCATTTCATAAATCAAAGTTATACAATTTTTTTTAACTAAAAAATTTTACTGAAATAAATTTTGTCAAATGTTATAAAAGTTAACGAATTTTTTTTTTAATAATAAGTTTTATATCTGTTATGTATTGCTAGTTTTTTCCAATAACAGATGATTACATCTTATAGACTATAGTATAAAACTGCACTGAAATTAAAAAGTCAAAAACCGTCATGATCTGTATTAAACCTCTGACAGAGTTGGAAGTCTTAATTAAAAATTTTAAATTCATAAAAATATTCGATATTGAAATATGTTTTAAATCTAAAGTTGAAGTGCTTTTTGGGAGTTATATCTATTAAAGTACAAATTCAGCACTATTGTCAGGAGCACTGTAAAGTGACAACATAAGCAAAAAGGCTAAACCTTATTACGACGAATTTAGAATAAATATTAATACCCTTACCACTGTGATTTTTGTATAAAAGATACGGTTCTTGCAGCTGGAACTGCATATCACTCGTGATAGACTCCACAAAGTTAGTAGTGTTCAGCCGATTGACTATTATGAAACCATGGCATGGGTACAATGACCTGTGTGGAGAAAGAATATATATATATTTAAAATCTAATGATAAATACTATTACCTGAACAGACACAAAAGTTACCAGATATTTTCATTTATAATGTATTACACCAACTCCAGAAATATGCATATCAGAGATGAAAACAAAATTTTAAAAAAATAAGAAAACTTCTATTTTCATTACATTCTTGAAATATAAGATAAATGTAGGGCCAACTTTTCACAGAGAATAGATAGTAAGGAAGATATGCTGCAGACATTCGGAACTAGTCACTAGCTATCTTGGAGTATCTACGAGTTTGAACAATCCACACGGGTGGCGGTGTGTAGGGTGCATAGCAACATTTCTTTTCATTATATAATATAAACTGTTTTATTCTCCAGTCTAGTATATGCTAGTTTTAGCATTTAAATATAGCACAATTTAGATCAGCAATTTGGAAATATTTCAAAATTACATTTTCAAACGCATTGCACAGTACAGCTACGACCATTTCAAAAACAGCATAAATATAAATAGTTTATTTAAAAAAATTTGAGATTTTTTCGTAAAAATAAAAAAATTAAATCTTCCGGTTTTGCAGAAAAATCCAGTTTGGATATCCGGTAAACGAATTGTAATGTGCGCCGGATATCCAATATCCGGCAAAACCACTATCCGGTTCATCCTTAATTAATATAGATACTTGATAATAAGCATTTGTAATTTGTTGAAATTAGTATGTTGATGTATTGTATTATTTGCAAAATTTTAATATTTAATATATAAATTATATCTAGGGCAAAAACATTTGATAGGTGAATTATAATTAGTACTTTCAAAAGGTTATAATTTGGTGGTCTATAGCCATTTAAAGGATGGGAACACTGGTCTAAATCATCCAGTAGAAAAGGTGTTTAAATCAACAATTAGAAAAGAATCAACCATCCCAAAGTTTGATTTCATACTTAGAAATAGAATCAATGATTATTTTAAAATGATATGTCAAGATATTTTTTAAGTGCTGTTAAGATAAATGTAAAACATGTTTAAAAATATCCTAAGCAGTGTCATCGCTATGGCTGGGGGTCACCAATAGCCAAATGTGCAGCTCTACTACGAAGTTAATTAACGAAAGGAAACCTACACAATAAATTCTAAACCGTCGGCATTAGCCAATTGTGGAACTCAAATGCGACGTTATTTCATCCAATCGTGCAGACCTAATAGAAATCCCTTAAAATGAACTTTGAACCGTCACTGATAGTCCATTACGCAGTGGACGTCATCCGATAAATCAATCAATTTCGTCATCCGACTATGGTTTGAAAATCAGACGCTCGAGTTGTTAACTGTAATTGTGTGTTTAACTGGAAGTAACCATAAAGATCAGAAAAAAAAGACGCATGAAGGATGCATCAAGTCATTTGGGGACTACTTGAAAACACAGCCAAATCCTCTTTCGCACGCAACTCTTTACCGTTTTTTTTTTTACAATTATTTCCCTCGACATATTTTATGCCTACGTAGAAAGCAAGAAGGTTGGTAAATTCCTGAATTTAATAGATTTCTTGCTAAATGGGAAATTGCTATCCCGGCTAGAAGTAACATTTATTAAGTACTGCATTTTTTTACGATGATTTCCCTAATATTTTGCAAATGCCAACATTCTACGAGAGGCCGTAAGAATGTTTGTAAATTCTTGTTGACTTTGCAAAACCACAAACCTAGCTGACAAACTTGTGAAACATTTTGCTAATTTTTTTAAAGCGAAATTTCTCAATTTCATTTTTAAAAAAAGCCTGTTTCCCAAATTTGCCAATTAGGTTTGCGATTTTGTCAAATTTACTGGAATTTAATAACATGGAAGAGAAGCCTCCCTCCCCCATTGCAAGGGCTCTGATACTAAGGCCCATCCTACACTTAAACAAAAAACCAATTAAAATAAGTGTTCTATCAAAAAATAGCAATTTACATTTCTAAAAAATATGACTTATTATCCTAAGAAATGCCTTACCTGCGATATAAGAACAATGTGCCTTCCACATCGGTTCCTTCCTACAAAAATATTTTTTTCATTTTTTCAATATAAATAAAAACATGAATAAATTTATTTTGAAAGTAACAATTATTACGGTACAGATGTAGTATAGGACATTTGGCGTGCGAGGTTTTTATTTGGCGTGTTTTATAGGAGCGATAAATTTATAGTATGGCAACCCCACTTGATATTATTTTAAACGACTTTCGATCTGGCAACCTTATGACGTCATCGCGCTGCGTAATCGTTGTTGTGTGTTCGCGAAACTATGTTTAACAGCAATTTTTCGTTGCAAAAAAAAAACGCTAAATGTCCTATACTACATCTGTTCCATTATTACAACTTTAACTTTTATTACAAACAAATAAATTCAATCCCTAATTAATTATTGAAATTTATTTGGTTTAGTTTCTATAGATAACTTCCAACATCACTTTGAGCGATATTTATAAATTTTCAAAACTATTACTAAATAGGGTCAGGTGGGGGAAAGTGGTCATAAAAACAGGCATTTTTAACTTTGCAGGAATATATAAATGAGAATTTTTCTAAAAAATATTATTGTTTTGGATTTTATTTTACATTACATTGTTCTAGAGTACATTAGAATACATTTTAAAATTATGTTTTGAGAGTAACACCTTTTAATGACATCTTTTTTTTGTCATGTTTTTATGACCACTTTAACCCATGGGTGGGGTAAAGTGGTCAGTGTGTGGGGTAAAGTGGTCATATTGAAGAAATATGACATAAAAAGGAAATTATAAGTAAACAGTGCCATTTTATTACTTAAAAATATTTTACACAACTTCTATATTTGTGAACTATTATTTAAATTTAAAATTTAAATAATATTATTATTAAATTGTAAATTTATAGTGTTCTCTATGGTAAAAAGTTTTTTTTTAAAAGATATTTTAATAACTTCCGACTCTCTGTTTTTTCAATGTCGTTATATTCTGAAAATGTGTAGTAGTCACCAATTTAGGATTTTTCCAGATATTTAATGAAGTGTCCCATTAATTACTATCTCAATCTTGTTCAATAAACTGTTTAATTGATTTCTTCCCTTTATATTTTACTAACATCCCACAAATATGATTTGTCAAATTTGTATATCTGTGGCCCAAATTGGCTCAAAAGAATTTGTTGACTTGATAATTTTCTGTTTTTTTAGCTTTTTTTTTGGAATCCCTTGTTTTTTTTTGTAGACAAAGTGCAACTGTTTCTTCTGTTTTCATCTTTAGAGTTATGTATAGCCATTCTATGTACAATTGACACTGGTGGAGATATTGTTGTCAGTATTAGCTTAAAGTCCTTCAGTGGATATACACTTGTTGTATTAGCCATATTTGACACTTTTGTACTTTTAAAATTTAAATTGCATATATCAGATGTTGATGGTTCTGAATTCTGATGAATATCTATTTGTTGATCTGGTGAAGTCAATGGGCAATTCTGTAATTTCGGTACGGACATTGTTATGTTTGGTCAATTTGTTTGTTGACAGTTTTCACAAATTCTGTGGTAATCAGGTCTTGGTGGTCTTATCAACCAATGGACTTTTTCTGCTATTAGGATATTTAAGATACATTTGGATTAAATTTGATATAATAGAACAATCGAATGAATGCCCAGCATGGGCAATGAATCTGAAGCTTTTAATGATGCAAGATTCTTCTTCGAAGCCCTGATTCTCATTAGAACCATTATGCCTGGACTTATTAATGACACATCTTCTTAAAGTCGGGTAATTTCTGAGCTACAGCATAAATGGATATGCCCTTTTTAACCAGCATAGCTAACTGGCCTTGTCAGCATAGCTAACTGGCCTTGCCAGCATAGCTAATTAGCCTTGCCAGCATAACTAATTGTAGACTAGCATCAGAGTAATTTGGTACAATCTTCCTAACATATTTTCTCGGCATGTTTATTATGTAAAAAAAGGAAAAAAAAATAAGACAATAAAAATTATTTTATTATACAAGTTTATCCAAATTTTAATCACTGAATATTAGGTCTTAATAAAGTCATTCCAAGCAATGTAAAAGTTAAGCCTAATGCTGTTTACTTTATCTTATGTTATAAACTATGATAAATTAATATATGCTTTATTATTCTAAATTAATATTTAATAATCAATCTTTAAATATTAGGCCTAAATAAACTCATTGTTACCATGAATACGTTAAACTTAGTCATATGACCACTTTACCCCATGTTACTAAAAACACTATAAAATAAAAAAATTAATAAACACAACTTGCCTATCAATGGAAATGTGTTCTTGAGATATGTTTGAAGCCTCCTGTATAACTAATATATTAAGATTTTGATTAAGCAAAAAGTAGGAGAGAAGTTCATTAGAGAATCAAAAGATTGTACTGAAACGTACAAAAATAAAATGGCTATTTATTGGCATTCAATGTGTTGCTAAAATTATAATTTTGTGTGAAAAACATTGCTCCTCTTCACTGAAAACTAAAACAAAAATATGTAAAACCTTTACGATAAAAATAAAAAATAGAGAGGAAAAACTACAACATTTATTAGAGTATGACCACTTTACCCCACCTGACCCTATGCAAAGCACTTGCCAATTTTACATTACCAATTTGGCAACATTAATTTTGACGCCTAAACATAATGCCCTCTTATTCTTTACTTTAAATAAGGGTAGTTTGAGATTATCCTGTCCTTGGATTCCTTTATACCTGTGTATTTAAAAGAGCTTGGAAGAAATAGTTTCTGGCTGGTACATTTTATTACAATACAATAAAGTGGATAAGGATGATCTTGTATAACACACGAAATTTATATTTTATATCCAATAGAAATTTTACATTATTTTAAAATAAAAAATATTAAAAAAATTCAAATATGTATAAATAAACATTCTTTGGATAAAAAATTACCAATATTCATTTTACTATATATCTAACTATCATTTAGCATTTTCACTCTTCTAAAACATAGAAGCCATTATTAAAATTTTAATTGAAATCATTAAACAATACTTGGCAGCCTTGACACTATGAAAAATATTCAAATATCTTCCAATTGACAGTTTAGGGTTAGCAAATAGTGAAACCACAATAACAAAATGGCGTGAAAGAACAGCTTTTCCATATTCTAAGTCTTTATTCGTTTTCAATTAAACACGGTGATTTCTTTTAAATATCATATAATATAGCTCTTCGTGGTTAAAATTGTCAATTGAAATAGATTAATTTGAGCACATGAATATTCTTTCAAGAGTTTAAGAATGTTAGTTAAGCAATCTCAATACATCAGCTAACCATTAATATCGAAACTCATTTTTAAAAAGAAATTATTTTCAAATGCTTTTAACAGTTCTATTAAATAGCAACTAACCCATTTTTCCAGTTTACTGTCATATTTGTAAATAGCCACTTGACTAGCATTGTCCAGAATTTCGGTAATATTCGAATCCACTCGCTGAAGTGTCTTCAGATTTATTTCGGTTTCGCTATTGGTGGCCATGTTATGTCTGCCCACTGAAAAAAAATTACAAAATTAGTTAAATTTCGTATACTTTATAAATTTCAAAAAGAATATTAAAACAGAGCTATCAAAATCACAAACCTATAACAAAAATGTCTTTGCCGACTTTCGAATTTCAGTTGGTTCCGATTTCTGATTTAAGTGTTCTGAATAATGATGACGATTAAGCAGACGATTTTTGTTTTATTATTAAAATAAAAAAGATATAGAAATATAAAAAGATATACGGAAAATAATTTAAATATTAATAATTATTAAATATGTATGTAATTTAGAAATATTTTTAGATAACATATCAATTATTCAATGGTACTTTAAATTTATTTTTTGGTTTGATTAGACAAATTATTAGTCGATCGTCTTGACAACATCTGAGATAACTTTTCACTCATCGAACTTCCAAAACGCAATGCATTTTTACCTTTTTATTATATTCACTTTTTTGCAATTTATATAATTTTAAATGAATACATTAATATATTCCTTTCAAAAGAGTTGGTTTGGTTTGGTTTGGTTAAATAACGGCGCACTAGAGCATTGGGCTATTTGTGACAGTTCTGGGTTTATCTCGAAGGAAAGGCCCGGGAACAATGCCTGGTATTTTTTAACCATATTCAAATGACGACCTTTCAGAATTTTCCTTTAAACTACAATCTAAATACCTAAAAACTTTACGAAATTCAAAATAAAGTATGGTTTCTGTCTCTAATGAATAGAGATTCTAATGCTTATGTTGGCTTATTACAACCTATATATATCTGTTAAAATTTAACAAGAGTAATGTGGTTTTATTTATTATAATTGTATAAAAATGTCAAGACTTTTTAGTCTTTGGCTCTCAATCTAATATAGTAAAAGAGGATATTCGATGAGACCGCTTACAACACCTACTAGCGGCAAAATTTCTCGCTCATATTCCGCTGACGAGTGTTGGTAAATATAAATCTATTAGTGTAAGTCAAACAAACGAGCGTTGTATGAGTGCAATTCATAGAATTCATGTATGCATGTTCTTTTTTTGTACTAATTTGATTCTGCTATGCAACTTTGTTATAGACTATAGGCACGCTACTTTCTGACTTTGCCGCCAGGAGGTACGCGCGGTCTTGGAGTTCAAATTAGGGAGTCTTGTTGTCGTTCAAGTTAAAGGGGTGCAGTGGCGGCCCGTGGTAAAAAATGTTAGTGCAGCCGAAAACATGTAACTCCCCCCCCCCCCCCCCCCCCCCCCCCCCTCCCCCCCTTGCTCTGCCTTTTTCACAACCATACACGAACGGACATTCTTTCAAATTTATTACTCAGACCAAAGTTTCCTTTCAACTTTTATGAAAGATGACATGTAAAAATAATAGAAAACACTTACTTATTTTTTTGAAAATAAAGTCAATCCTCCTATCAAACTTGCGAATCGGCCAATTTTAATATTAATTTAAGTAAAGAAACAACAACACACGTGCAAACTTATCGAAAACTATTTCCGTTTGGAGAGATTCTTCGAAATTATCTTTTTCCTCCACCCCGCCTCGCCGATTCAGCAATGAACCAATCATTTATTCGAAATCCCTAGTACAGCTAATTTGAAAAAATCCTTTTGCGTTACGTTTGTGTCGTCACATCCTCCATTTTAGCGTGCTGGGGAAGTCATACTACGTAAGGTTGCCATGGCAACAATGCAGCCGATTTCGAACTTCGCTTTTTAGCTGCAATTTTGATTGAATGGAGTTTTTGTTTTTTCTTCTCCTGAATTTGTGCATTACGGAAACACGCTTGCTATTTATCGGAGATTTTTTTTACTTAGAGTTGAAATTTAATCTCCATTTCCAATTCTAATCTTCATTTAAGAAAATTAGTAAAATATATAATTTTAGTTTTAAAATATAATAAAATTTGGTGCAGCCCGGCTGTACTTGCTGTAGTGGGCGAGCCGCCACTGAAGGGGTGATAAAAGACTTTAGTAGTTACCCCGTACACTTAATTCTTATATATTTTTTCGAAATACAACTCTAGTTTTATGCAGTTTCTGAACTTTGTATAATAAATCTTCATTTTTATTTTATTTTGTTTCATTTGTTATAATATGTTGTGCTGTCCTGTTCTGTCCCTGTACAGTCCCCAAGTGTATTTTACATGCCATGCATTTCAATTGCCAATCACATGTCGTTTTATATTAACAGTCATATAGGAGGTTAAAGGGGCAACGCCCCCATGGTACTCCAAACGCTTCGCTCAACTTTTTCTGTGGAATGTGGGACATAAAGCATATCGAAGTGTTGGAGATAATATTGCCAAATAAGCAGCTGAAATAAGCAGCCGCCACTGAAGGGGTGATAAAAGACTTTAGTAGTTACCCCGTACACTTAATTCTTATATATTTTTTCGAAATACAACTCTAGTTTTATGCAGTTTCTGAACTTTGTATAATAAATCTTCATTTTTATTTTATTTTGTTTCATTGTGCTGTCCTGTTCTGTCCCTGTACAGTCCCCAAGTGTATTTTACATGCCATGCATTTCAATTGCCAATCACATGTCGTTTTATATTAACAGTCATATAGGAGGTTAAAGGGGCAACGCCCCCATGGTACTCCAAACGCTTCGCTCAACTTTTTCTGTGGAATGTGGGACATAAAGCATATCGAAGTGTTGGAGATAATATTGCCAAATAAGCAGCTGAAATCAACCAGCTGCTTTTTACTTACTTGGAGTTAAAATAGTCTATTTTTTTTTTAATTTTAAAATTCAAATAAAATAAAAAATTACTAAATTAATGGTACTAATAATTTTTAAAAAATTTCTAATTTTGTCGGGTAATTATAATAAATATAAGTAAACTTACGGTTTCCTTATTCATCTATTTCGAAACATATATAGAAGCCAGAACGAACGCAAGAAACAAATTTTATTTCAAAAGAGGCGTTCTATTAATCATATTATTACAAACTTTTACAACTCCAAACTCTTCGCTCAACTTTTTTTACTGTACAGGGTGCCTGTCTTGGACACAATTACAAAAAGAATGTATATAAAAAAAACTATGAGCAGTGAGTGACTGTGTTTTCATGTCACGTATGCCCATTACATAGATTCTATATTTTTGTTTTGCATAATTATTGTTCCCAGAATTCAATAGAGGAGTGCACTAAAATAGCGCTTCATGAGAAATTCTTAGTGGCTACTGTCATTGTTTTGTAACATCGCAGAAGGCGATGTTTTACCACTGCCTTCTAGCTGCCTGTCAGATGGGCTCGGAAGGGGGTTTGGTGTAGGGACAGTTTCGTCCGCAAGAGGGGCTAGTGAACAACCCCTCACCGTCTCGACATTTCGTATAGTACAGTGGGTTTTGTGTTACTGTGAAATGTTCAATAGTGGGACATTTAGCTTATAGATTTATGGGGAAAAGAGGGGAGGTTCAAGCCTTTTCCCCTTCACACATCTCGTCCAAAATACACTTAAAATCATTCTGTTGTCTAAAACCAAAACAAAACTTCACGGGGCAAGGAATACAAGTCGTAAACTTGTTAAAGAGGGAATGTTTTTGATGAATTAACTGCTCTTCCCCCCCCCCCCCCTCTTCACACACCCATCTGTTGATTGTCAAAGGAAAGGACAAACACATTCTCATTCTTGAATCTTATCTGATTTGAACACTTTGAATGGAAAATATACTAAAATACCCATTCATTCCCAGTTGAAAAGTAAATTTCCCATCGTTAAAACTTCTGGTGCTTGCTTGCACAGTAAGAGTCGATTTTCAGAAAGAATGTATTTTTCATCGGCAATTTGATGGCTTTGGAACCATTTAAAAGCAATGATTAAACAAAGAGTCTAAACTTGCATTTTACAGGGAGGTTGACGACGGTCAGAATACATCAAGTCCAATGATTTATAAACGATCTCTCCTTCCTTCAAGGTGGCTGACTTAAATTATTAAAAGGTTGCTATGCTAGAATTTGAGGAAAAAAAATAGATATATTTACTTTTTTTCATTATTTTTAAGAAAATTATATATATATATATATATCTTTCTTTGAGAATGGGATTTGCACTAATTAAAAATTGGACAGATGAGGTGGCTGACTTAAATTATTCGAGAATTGTATTATACTAAAAAATCGAAAATTCGTCGTCGCGACTTCTCCAATTTTGATGACTGAAAAATAATGTTTCGCAAATTTATAGTTAGATTTTTTTTTTTTTTTAGTTTTAATTGCATTTATTATATGTTTGGTTATCATCAGCTAAATAGAAGGGTTGGTTTTTAGCGAGAATCGGCATTTTAGCACGGCGATTTTAAAGGTGAAAACATACTATTTTTTTCATATTTAGAACCAATTTTTGAAAGTTATTTCTTCGGCTTTATTTCGGTTCTGCAGTTATATATTGCTGCATATTAAGTTAGGCCATAAGAAACCGGCAATTTAAAAAAAATGCAACTGGAAAACGATTTTTCAAATATCGATTTTGCGTCTTCATTGCCCATAGAAAATGAAAACTGGCTTATTCTCAAATTAGCGCCCTACACCTTTTCATTTCTAGGGTGAACACTGAAATTTATTGTACTTTTAATCGATATAGTAGAATTGAAATTTCCTTATGAAGAGCAGCTTCCTCTGTGGTATTTATTATGTTAAGGACAACTTTAGTTCTGCAAGCATATTGTAATATTTTAAATGTACTATAAGTATCGTAAAAATAAAAATAATATTCACACTAAAATTTCTTTAAAATTCTAACATTCCTCCCCCGAAAAAAAAATTTAAGTTGAAAATTGTAATTTCCTGAATCAAAAAACCGCAGATTTCCATACAAAACCAATGCAAAACAGGTGTTCGTCGCGAGCGCCTCTAGTGGGAACGGGAAAAACTTCTCGCGAAACCGGTGATCAAAGCGCCGACGCTGGACCTGGTGGACCTGGCAGGCAACTAATAAGGCAGTGGTTTTACTATGGCTTGTGGACTGCCAGTTTCTTAAAACAGTTTCATTTACCGTTTAATTAAATTTCATAAAGGTGGAAGAATCTGTCTCTTTTGTTGCCTTCGCTCTAGCGGACGCCATTAAAATTAATTCCGACAGGGTTGTTAGTTTGTTCTGTAGTGTTTGTCGTCTTTTTTTTTTTTTTTTTTTTTTTTTTTTTACACTTTTGATTTTATAAGTTGATTTATGAAATGCTATGTGCTATGAAAGGGGAACAATAACAATTATGAAAACGAAAATCTAGAAACCATCTTAGTAATATACGAAGAAAAAAAAGCAACTGCTCAAATGTTATATATTTAGATAACTTGATAATGAGTCTTCTTGACAAGCGATTTCAGAACAAGCACTCTGCATCAGTGGCGGCTCGCCCACTACAGCAAGTACAGCGGTCTGCACCTAGATTCATTACTATATTTTAAAACTAAAATAAGATATTTTGCTAATATTCTTAAATGAAGATTATAATTGAAAATGAAAATTCTACGGTAGTAAACAAAATCTCCGATAAATAGCCAGCCTGTTACCGTAATGCACAATTCATGAGGGGAAAAAAACTCCATTCAATCAAACTGCAGCCAAAAAGCGAAATTCGAAATCGGCTGTATCGTCGCCATGGAAACCTCTACGTAGTATGGAGATTCCCCCCATGCTAATGCACTGCATTTGTGAGAACGTACAGCCGCCACTGCTCTGCATTCGACGTTCAAAATACTTGAGGATATTTCTTGTTAGTTAGTAGAATAAAATCCATTATAATAACTATTCTTTCCTTTAAAAAAAAAAAAAAAAAAAAAAAAAAAAAAAAAAAAAATACTTTTGTTACAGACAATCAGCAGTAGTGTACTTTTCCTTTTGCGTTAATTACATACTGGGTCCTCGCTTAGGGGAAAGACAGCCCCATCGAGTGGAGTTGTATAATTAGTTAGAAGCGAGTTCTATAACTTATTTTTGAATCCTAAGTCGCCACTAGATGACGCAATTTAGTTTTTTCTCATTTGAACATATTTTATATGAAATTATAAAGCATATTTTAAATGCATTTTTTATGAAAGGCCTAACTGCACATAATCTAGTTCGGCCTTGTTTTATGTATATAAACTAAAAAAAACAAAAAAAAACGTTTAAATACTTAATTATTAAAGTATACATGCAAAATAGCATAGATAAGTTATAAATACAATTATTAATTAAAAAGTAAAAATAAATGGATGATTTATTTTAATATGCAGTGAATTGCATATCTATTAAATATTTTCTTGAATTGTAGACGTGGGTGCAAAAAAAAAAGGCAACACCAACCCAAAGTTTTTTGTCATGTATTTAAAAAGTTTAATCATATAAAATTGTATTGTGGTTCTAATCTGTATAATTTTTATTTCTACCACTAATTTATTTTGATAGAAATATTTATATAATAACAAATATATATTATTAATTTGTCGATCACAAAAAGTCATTCCGAGTCGAACAACAGTCGAGGGAAGACGTGTTTTCATCCTTCTCCCGCGTTCGTCGAACTTTTCTACGAAAATCGTATCGTCTTTTCTACGTATCGTCACTGCGACTCATCTTATGGAGGTAAGATTTTATCATCCACAATGCATAAGATGCTATTCGCAGATAGTGAGTGACATATATAAGTTGCCTTTGATCTGCAATTTCAAAACTACGCCGTCAGCGACTCTTCGCAGGCATGGCGGCGAACGAGACTATGATAGAAGAAATATGTGACAGACTTGCCACAGCTATGTCAAGTCTTTTGATAAAAGTCATTCCAGATATTTATGAGGATAAAGAGGGAATGCTTGGTATCTTTATGAAGCAATATGAGATAATTAAGAGTGATATTCTAAATAACTCAAAGTATGGACACAATAATAACATGAAAGCGACGCGTCCATCTTCCGATGAAGAATTCCCGACCCTTTCTTCAGTAGAAGGGAGACACCAAAAGGCGACTGCGTTCCCTTCCCTCCCCCCCGACGTTGAGGTAGCTGTAATCCCCTCTTCTGAGATTCCAGGAAAAAGAACCCATCCGCCCCCCTCGGTGCAGGGAGGAGAAATGTCTTACTCCCTCACCTCTCTTTCCCTCCGTCCCAGATGAGGTTAAAAAATGCGATAATGCTCCTACGTCCAATATTACATCTCCAAACGGACACAAATTATTTCATTATTTTGATGAAAATAAATCTCAAAAACAACAATTCACGCCTAACCTTAAAGATGTTACAATAAATTCAGATAAATCAAAGAGAAATAGTTTAAATGATGAAAATAATATTTCTCATTCTGGGTCGGATGCGAAATACCAACCGCCATCCGAAATTGAAGAAAAAGTGCATCGGGCCTCAGAAATGTCAAAAACCATTGCTGACTGCGTGGAAAAAATTAAAAAAGTACCGGATACGGATAATTATGGCATAGTTCTTAGGAATAATAAAATAATACATTGTATGACAAATATCAAAAATGCTACATTGAATGGCATTTCAAATATCGTGGCGCCATCTAGTGATAGAAACGAGAACGACTCCCTAGACTTAGAAAATTTATCAAATTCTACCTATGGTGAAGATAGGAAGGGGATACCCACTATAGAAACCATACCAAAAATAAATGCCGGTACTGAAAATCAAGAGGTTGTCGTTTCAGAAATTTATACAAATAACATCTTTTCGAAAGAAACAACTCAGATCTTATGCTCTACCTTGGAAAAACAGAAAAAGGATTGTGATGATAGGAGCACCAATTCAGACACAAATAATGATAAAACACCAAATCACTCTATAGATCTAAATTCTGCAAGTCATACTGATGGTTTCAGAACACAAAACAAGAAATCAAAAACAACCCCGATCATTATCAACGATGAAAAAGTTGTATGGGCTGATCTCAAAAGAGAATTAATTGCACGGGGCTTTATTTTCACTGCCAAATTTAAAGGAACATACACATTCAACATTAAACCTGAAGATAACACACAACACAGATACATCACAAAATATCTCGAAGATAAAGAAGTTAAATATCACTCTTATACTTTACCAGAAGACAAGTTTCTGAAGGTGGTGATCCGATCTCTGCCAGCCGACACCCCAGTAAAAGATATATCCGATGAGCTTATTGCTGAAGGCTACCCCCATGAAAGAGTGGTCCAAATGACCAAAAATGTTAATGGAAGCAAAGTTGGTCTTCCACTTTTCTTTGTCACGCTTCCAAAAACCCCTCATTCAAGCAGCATATATTTCCTGGAGTTCCTGCTCAAATTAAAAATTCGAGTTGAGCATTACAGAGGAAGACCTGGTGTGTCCCAGTGCCATAAGTGTCAGGGCTTTGGACATGCCCAACGCCACTGTAACTATAATGAAAAATGCGTCAGATGCCTTGATCAGCATTTAACAATTAAATGCGACAAACCAAAAGGCACTCCTCCTAGATGCGTCAACTGTTTGGGGGATCATACCGCAAATTGGACAGGCTGTCCGAACAGACCTCTTCCAATCGAAAAGAAGGAAAGAACTGAACCGCAGCCAGACGATACCAGACCACCAATACCAACAAGGACATTCAATAACAAATCGTACGCTGCAGTTGTCAGGGCAGTTGGTATAAATGAAAATACGATCACACTGACGGCTACAAAAGACCAGACACAACAAGCAATTCAAACAAGTTCTGAATCTCAATACAATGAAAACATCACACCTAAGACCACTGAGGCACAAGAACCAGCCACAAACAAATCAATTATCAGCGAAGCGAAGGAAATACTCATGGAGCTTGGTGAACTTGTTAAATTCGTCAAGTCAAGTGGTATGATGGAGATGATGAAAGACTTCAGACAGAACTTTGGACCACCAGGAAACTCGCATACTCATAATGTCTAATACAGCCAGGAACATTTCCCCTCTCCTGATGGTTGTTTGGAACGCCAATAACATTACACATAAAATCGCAGAATTCACGAACTTCCTTTCTGAATACAGTATTGACGTCTGCCTGGTCACAGAAACGCATGCCGGACCACACAACACCTTAAATATACCCAATTACAAGACATACAAAACTGATAGAATGCGCTTCAGAGGAGGGGGTACTGCGGTTTTTGTCAAAAGAACAATCCCTTCGTCACTTTTTAGAAGTCACAATGATGATGGTATTCAGGAAACAAATGTCATTATAGAAATTGGAGGCAGTGCCATTCACTTTTCTGCTGTCTACAGCCCTCCAAAAAATCTGGTTAACAAAGACCTAATGAACTTCCTCATCCCGGAGAATACTCCGACAATCCTCGGCGGAGATCTTAATGCCAAGAACACGCTATGGGGCTGCATGAACTGTAACAACAATGGAAAAATACTCGCAGCAGGTCTTGGTCAGACTAGCAATAGAGTTATTGCACCACTTCATCCAACCTACTACCCAGTTTTCCAGAACCACAGGCCTGACATTTTGGACATAGTCATCACAAATACCAACATTCCCATATGTGCAGATGTCCTGAACGAACTATCCTCGGATCATATTCCAGTCATCGCCACGATCGGAAAACATCTGGAACATGAAGAGAAAAAGATCGCTCTCACTGATTGGGACCTCTTCAACAATATTTTATGTTGCAAAGAGCCAATTCCAACAACACACATCTCTTCCGACAACATTGATGAGTGTATCGCAGAAGTATCGGAACAAATCAAAGTAGCACATGCAGACTCTACCACATACAAAAAACATGTCGAAAACTACATGCTACTTCCGCCTTTTACAAGGGATCTCATTAAATACAGAAACTGGATTAGGAAGAAATGGCAGCGTACCAAAGACCCAGTTTTTAAAAGAAAGATCAATGAACTTAACAGAACGATAAAAGAAACCACCCAAGAACTTAGAGAAAACAGATGGAGGGAGAAGGTGGAATCTCTTGAAATAGAAGACAACAGCATTTGGCGTATGGCCAAAACTCTCAAAAGGGACAAAGTCGTTGAGAGACCTTTGCATGGTGAAGGAGGACTGGTATTCACAGAGATGGAGAAATCTGAGGTGTTTGCTGACTCCCTTGAGCAGCAATTTAAAAATAATATAGAGCCATCGGACGACGACCATGAGGAACTTATTGAAAATGAAGTACGAAGATGGAAAAGAGGAGCAGTAGTTGCACCACAAATGGAACCAACAGACATTGTGGAAGCAAAGATGATTATCAAGAAACTAAAGATAAGGAAAGCTTCTGGTGGAGATGCAATCTCCAACAGGATGATCAGAAATCTTCCTGAAAACATCATCCAATCACTTGTCAATATTTTTAACATCTGTCTAGAAACCTCCTACTTCCCAAGGGAGTGGAAGGAAGCCCAGATTATCCTCTTCCCGAAACCTGGAAAGAACCCTATCATGCCAGCCTCGTACAGACCAATTAGTCTGCTACCTAACATTGCCAAACTCTTCGAAAGAATTATATACAACCGCATCAAACCTTTCCTGGACAAAATCCCAAAAGAACAATTCGGCTTTATGGCAGGAAAGTCAACGACTGGTCAACTAGTAAGGATCCTGGAGTTTATTGGTGAAGGCCTTCACAACAAACAAACCTCTGCACTTCTCATGCTCGATGTGGCCAAAGCCTTCGACAGAGTATATCACAAAGGCTTAATATACAAACTGATAAAGCTTAACATCCCTGTAGACATCGTGCACCTAATTGAATCATACCTCCAGGACAGGACCTTCAAAGTTAAAGTTGGAAAATCAATCTCGAGCTCTAGATCAATTGAAGCCGGGGTACCACAGGGATCTATCCTTGGACCCCTGATGTACCTATTCTACACATCTGACTTCCCTACCTTTAAAGAAGATCACAACTGTCTCACAGCTTTCTACGCTGACGACACAGCCATCATCTTAAAATCCATTAATCCAGAGCTTGCCGTCGAAAAGCTGGACAGGAAGATGCCAGAAGTTGAGGATTGGTGTTCGAAGTGGAAAGTTGCGATAAACGCATCAAAGTCAAAGATTCTTGTTGTAAAAGCAAAAGACAAACGGAAGAAGATCAAATTTACAGTCAAGCTCTTCAATACAAACATTCCCATTGTAAAGAAAGCCTCTTACCTTGGATTGATCATAAATAATAAACTAAATTGGTCGGACCACTTCAAGCGCGTTGCGGGTAAAGCTGCCGGCATCATGAATAGACTCAGACCTATCCTCGGTAGAAGATCGAAGCTTGGACTCAACATGAAGAAGAGACTATACGAAACATCAATTAGACCGATTCTCACTTATGCGTCTCCTGCATGGACCACAGTCACCAAGAAAGAGTTGAAACGCCTACAGATTGCCCAAAACAAGATCCTGCGTGAATTTGTAGGTGCAACAAGATATATCAGAAACGCCCTTATTCATAGAGACCTTAAAATAGACACAATAGCAGACCACATCATAAAACTCAACATCAACTTCTATAGGAAGGCAATTCAGCCGCGGTCGCATATCCAGGCAAGCCTAAATTATGAAGTTCTACGTGAAGATACTGGGAGGCGACCCTACGCTGCGTTTGCGCTCACAGATGCCGTGCTTACCTCTCTTTTTCGAGCTTAATATATTTTCCTGTTTTTGTATATATTGTAGTTTGTATGTGTGTATATGTATGTATATGTATTCATGTATGTGTATATATGTGTGTATTGTGTATGTACGTGTATATGTGTTTATGTATATGTATATATATCGTGCTCTCCACTGCTTTTACCTTATGACATATTAGTATATATTTCGGAACCAGTTGCCTGGCACTATCTCAGATTTTATATTTTTGATCTAAATGTTACTTTTTATTTGCTACTCTCTGTACCATAATCAAAAGCAATTCCCAGTTTTTATATTTTTCTTGTATATGTTCTGTATTTGTCCTGTCCCTTGTCTTTTAAATCCAGATATCTCAGAAATTTAGTTGCCTATAGGCCCAAGTTAGATGAAGAGGAAAAATACCTTCGGGTTGGTGCCTCGAACAATTTTATATTCAAGTTCAAGTATTAATTTGTTCGCTTAAAATAATATTTCTATTAATAGAGTAAGATGTAGTACTTTTTAGTATTGCGTTAAAAAAAAAGTGAAGTAGTAGAACTTTGTTTCGTCTACTGCTAAGCATATCTGTCGATTTTGCTGAAAAATGAACGAATTTATACAGATTGAAATTGTGTATTTCCGTGAATACTATTTTTATGTATAGTAGTTCATTAAAACTTGAAAAATTTAAGCTATCAAATCTGCTTTAGTAGAAAGTATATACTTTGTAATGGGAAGGGGAATGAATTTTGAGGTTTTTCGTTTAATATAAAAACGCCATTTCAATATATATTGGAAGAGCGTGTGTTAATTTTATAAAGTTATGACTTGACTTTTTTTTTATTAAAACATCTGTAAATGAGACAACACAAAATCTATTTATTAATTATATATATTTTGTCTAATGAAATTCGTATTCATGGCTATTGTGGAAAACATGATGCTGAAGCCATGAACCATAAAATACATTATATATATATTTCTCATTATATAAATACAGGCAATCGCAACAAGTGCCAAAGAAAAAAATAAATTACAATTATTACAAAACCATTTTATATCATTTATAAATTCTTATTTTTTTTTTGTGAGAAAACAATATTCAAAACTTTGTTTCAGGCACATAGGTATAGATTTTTTTTTTTTTTTTTTTTTTTGGGGGGGGGGGGTTTAGTGACTGAGTAACGGATTTTTTTAGGTACCTTATCCCCCTCCCAGGGAGGCTCCCCCACAAAAAAAAAAAATCAACAAACTTTCCCCCACCCCCAATTTCTTTCTCAAAAAAATTAATATTTTTATTTAAGTAAACGGGAATAAGTTGACATATCAGTATCAAGGCAGCAACAGTTTTCATGGTCATTAATTACTTTTAACAATTGTCAATAACTATTTTTAAAATTAGTAAAATTTAGGTATAGATTTGGGGGGGGGGGGGGTCAGTGACTGAGCAACGGATTTCTTTAGGTACCTTATCCTCCTCCCAGGGAAACCCCCCCCCCCCAAAAAAAAAAAAAAAATCAACAAACCCCACCCCCAATTTCTTTCTCAAAAAATTTATTAATTTTTATTTAAGTAAACGGGAATAAGTTGACATATCAGTATCAAGGCAGCAACAGTTTTCATAATCATTAACTATACTTTTAACAGTTGTCAATAACTATTTTTTAAATTAGTAAAATTTAAAAATATTTATTTACAACTGTTGAAATAAATTTAGAGAAGAAATTTAAAGCTATGAGAATCCTTATGTGTGGTAACGATTAGTTAGAAAATTTATAGTTATGCTAATTTAAAGATCTAATAAGCCTTTTAGTTAACCCAAACTGGTAAAAGAATAATATAAAGGCCATGTGACCTAAAGTATAGTGGGAGTCAAAGGACTCGACATTGCACGGTATACAATCGCCATTGCTAATTTTGAATTAAACATTAAATATACATAATTAAATTCAAAGGAATTTAATTACTTATGAACAATAAATATTAACTTCTTTAAATTCAATTTAAATTGTGAACGTAATTTTAATTCAAAGATCTAAAAGAAACGAGACATTTATCAACTGTGCCAGCTCAGGTATTATTCTCGTAGTTTGACCATGGTTCAAGAATACGAGGCATTGTTCCCGGGTTTTTCCTTCGAGATGGGCCCCGAACCGTCGCCAATAGCCCAATATGCAGCTCTAGTGCTACGTCCAATGCAGTGTCCGTTCAGGGGTCTAATTTAAGTTTAATCTTTACAGTGGCGGCTCGCCCACTACAGCAAGTACAGCCGGGCTGCACTTAAATTCATTAGTGTATTTTAAAACTAAAATCAGATATTTTACTAATTTTCTTCAATGAAGATTAGAATTGAAAATGAAATTTCTACGGCAGTAAACAAAAGCTCAGATAAATAGCAAGCATGTTGCCGTAATGTACAATCATAGCCATTCTGGAGGGGAAAAAACTCATCCATTCAATGCAGCCAAAAAGCGAAATCGGCTGCATCGTTGCCATGACAACCTCTACGTAGATGGAGATTCCCCCATGCTAATGCACTACATTTGTGAGAAGGTACAGCCGAAATAAATTTTCTTGTTTTATCTACACTTGAGGTTCGATATGCTGATTGGCTCGTATGTGAAACGAGAACTTACGAGAATATCTCCAAACGGAAATGGTTTTCGTGATAAATTTACTGTATGCTGTGGTTTCGTTATTTAAGTTAATATTAAAATTGACGGTTCGCATGTTTAAAAGAAAGGAGGATTGCTTTAATTTTCAAAAAATAAGTAAGTGTTTTCTATTTTTTTCGCATGTTTTCATTTTGTAAAAATTGAAAGGAAACTTTGATTTGAGTAGTGAATAATAAAGAATTTCCGTTCATGTACGGTTTGGGAAAATTAGGGGGGGGGGGGGGGGGATTCACATGATTTCGGCTGCACTAACATTTTCGACCACGGGCCGCCACTGTTTTACAATTGGGTAATTTCTAATCTTCCGGCGCTTTCATTTGCAAATAATATTAATTTCCTTTAGGCTTAAATCTTCCCAAATCAGAGATTTTTAAGGGGGGGGGGGGGGTCCAACGGGAACAAAATTGCAAATCACAAAGAGTAATAAAATAAGATTTATTATCGAAATAATGTCAAAAATGCTCAGATGTTTGGCACCTATAGATTACACAATACTACATTTTAATGTAAAAAGTTCCACATTGACGCAAATAAAAGAAGGGGGTCTGATCTATTTTTAGAATTGAAGGTCATATTGTTTCATTTTTCTATGCAGATATGCTGGCTATTTTTTATTTTTTTTTTAAACAGAATGAACAGATGCAAGCATATTTTTAGGCGCCAAAAGGATTATGTTAGTGGCTCTCTGTCTTATTCGATTAAACATAGCTCTCTATCTTATTTGATTTTAAGTTTTATTGAGTGTAAAAGTTGTAAAGATATATTTTTAAACACCCTGCAGTTTAATGCAGTGATCTGAACCTTTGGATGACTTTTAACCACCAAATTAAATGTTAGAATAAGCATATATGGAACTTTTAATAATACTAAATAAAACCCAGGTGACAAATATTTGAAGGCTAAAAAAAAATTTAAGTATTAGATGTTATATTTTTTGTAAATAAATTTATTACTAATTAAGAAATGATGTATTTAAGATATATTAATTTTAATTTCAAATTTATGATATGTCTATTTTCAAATAATAAAAGGACATTTGAATGTATACATGCACCTGTTTCTCTAATTTCGATACCGTTTAGTAAAAAAGTACGAGTAGCAATGGAAACAGCCTTACCAGCGCTAGAAAGGGGCCGTAATCCCTCCCATTGATTTGTATTATTAAAAAGGCAGTTCCTGCCAACTAGCATAAAAATGACGATTACTGAAGGCTACCACTGCACCTGAGCAACCCTATGATATGGGCCTACACACAGGTGTAGGGGACTTAGGGTCAGGTTTCAGTGGATTAACGGCAATCAGTTAAGCAGATGATGAGGTGAAGCATTCTTAAGAACTTAAAGAAAAATCCTAGCATTTTATAAAACAAAATAAAAATGTACTAGATGTCATTCCTTTAAATTTCTAATCTCATGGCTATCTCTGGACAAAGAGGACTTTTACACACTTTCCTTATCATCACGTACCTACCAAAAGCTGCCCTGATTGGTTCTTCCTGTCCAGAAGTTCTGGGCTCCCATACTTCTATCTTTCTCTATGCTGTGCAGGTAGTAACAAATACCCCATGAATGCTCTCCTTCGGGACATTTTAAATGGAAAAGTAAGGACCAGATGGTCGAGGCTTTGAATCGTTATTTCCTGATTTCCATTGGTCCGTAGGTGTCGAATGTTTGGTAAATATAAATACTAATATGAGGTAGGCCGTGATTTAGAAATTTCAGCTCTACAGACAAAACAAATTATTCATTTCTATAGACAAACAAATTATTCAGTTTTATAGACAAAACAAATTATTCAGTTCTATAGACAAAACAAATTATTCATTTTTATAGACAAACAAATTATTCAGTTTTATAGACAAAACAAATTATTCAGTTCTATAGACAAAATAAATTATTCAGTTCTATAGACAAAACAAATTATTCAGTTCTATAGACAAAATAAATTATTCAATTCTATAGACAAAACAAATAATTCAGTTCTATAGACAAAACAAATTATTCAGTTCTATAGTTTAGCTACAATTTTTTTTTTTTAAGTCCTCTAATGCCCTTCTTACACACAAAAAAAATATATCGCAAAATGAAATTAGTATTCATCTGGAAAAATAATGAAGTTAATAATGGTTTTGGAAAAATTGCAATTAACTAATTTTTCAAAGTATAGGTAACATTCATACAATTTATGTGCAAATAAATATTATTTATAATACATATTAATAAAAGATGAGGCTCCTAGGCACGGACCTAACATGCCTAATGGTAAATTAGGGTCTGATGAGAGGGATTAAAGATGATACAAACAACACTCTTTCCCCCGTACAAATTTCGTGGTTACACTACTGACTTTTACAAATCTGCAAGTGGAAGAATTCCATTAAAATTTTTCTTTACAAAGGACTAGTTTGGACCAGGACCATTTTAAATGGTCCAAAGACCACCAGTGGTCTCTGGCCTACAGGTAGGAAACCATTAGTTTAAAACAATTTTCAATCCAAGATCAGTCACTTCGAATTATGCTATAATAAATGTGATGTTGCAGATACAAAGGATGTACTCGACTGTTTTTTTTAAAAAATATTTTAAGTTTCTGCTGTGATAAAAGCTAGCGGTTAATTCCTAGTGTACGGTGCCCCCGCCAAATGTGATTTGGCGACAATTGGTGGGCGATAAATTTTATAGTTTGACAACCCTATTTCGTGATGTCTCTAGCAAAATTAAGATGTACCCTACTTTTTTTTTATCGCACAATTTAACGTTGTTTTGCAAAGGCCGTGGCGCCAATTTTCAGAATCGCGCCAAGGAGGCACTGTACACTAGGAATTTACCAAGCTAAAAAAATTCAATAATATATTTGACGTTTCAGAAGTCAAATAATGGGGAAAGGGGGATGTTGAGTTTGCATTTTCATCTGCAGTGCTTCTAATAAGTAGGATATCCGGTATCTGCTTATCTGGGTGATTTTTAACTATCCAATATACAGATGAATAAAACAGTTGCAGATTATCTTTTATTCCCACTTTAAATATTTTCTTGAAAATACTACCAATGCATTCTGTAGTCTGCCGATCCTTCCTTGAATTTTTCTTGGGCTATTCAGATCGGTAAGGAGTGAAGTGATAACTTTCTCGTTAAAACCTGACTAAGTGTGTTTCAGACATGGTGGTTACAGAGAATAGATGGTAAGGAAGATATGCTGCAAACATTCAGAACCAGCCACTAGCTATCTCAGAGTATCTTCGAGTTTGAACAATCCACATGGGTTGCGGTGTGTAGGGTGCAAAGCTACATCTCAGTTTGTTATATATTAAAAAATGTTTTATTCTCCAGTCCCATAAGAGCAAGTTTTAACATTTAAATGTAACGCAATTTAGATCAGCAATGTGGAAATATTTCAAAATGACATTTTCAAACGTATCTTACAGAACAGTTCCGTCAAAATCAATATGAACAGTTTATTAAATAACTGTCAAAAAAAGATTTGGGTCAGATTTACGGTACAGTCACCCTTGGCGCGATGTTTTCCACATTTGGCGATAAATTTTATTTAAATTGCAACCCCCCTCCCACCCAACAAGGAATTGCAGCAACCCTATTGGGCAACAGTTGTTTTCTTTAGATCTCGCTCGTGCAAAAAGTCGCCAAAGGTGACCGTACAGTAAATTTTTACCAAAGATTTTTTTGTTAAAAAAAAAAACTGCCGGATATCCGGTTTGGGTTAATTCCTAGTGTCCGGTGCCCTCGCCAAATGGGATTTAGTTTATATTTTTGCAACCCTTCTTGATGACGTGCAAAAATATCATGTTGTATGGCAACCCTAAATTGATGCGCGCGTCGTCTTAAGTGTGACCAACGCAATGTCCGCCATTTTGATTTGGCGACAAAAAAAACGTTATTTTAGTCCATGGCGCCAATTTTTAGACTTGGCGACAACGGGGCACCGCACACTAGGAATTTACCCCGGTTTGTAATATGCTCCGAATATCCGATCCGGCAAACCTATTATGGTTCATCCCTAATAAAACCAGCCGGATAGTTACTGGGTATCCATTCATCCCTAATTAATTGCTTCATTTTATATCAAGCAGTGTTCACTCTAGAAATAAAAAGGGGCAGGGCGCTGTTAGCAGAAAAAGGGCACCCCATTTTTGGAAAAGCACTTCTTGTTTTTAAAAGGGCACTTTAAAAAAAAAATTAGGGTGGGCGTGGCCACCCGCTGACAACAAACCCGTGACCAAACCAAAAACAAATCCGATTTATTGGGCTATTGGTGATGGCTCAGGGTTTATCTCGAAGGAAAGAACAGTACAAAATTGATGTCACTTTGTGGAAATACTACTTGAAATCCATAATTTGACATTTTAAAATTAATGTTTTTGCTAAAACCCAAATCGGTAAGGCCCCTTACAAAAGTGATGAAAAGGCTATTAAAATTCAAAATTTGGTAATAAAATGTCTAATCTTGTAATATCGCCCCAAACCATCTTACATGCAACAAATAGGATTCGTGCAATGCCCCGTGCTCAAAATTACCGCGGAATCATCGCGATTTCGTAACACGCTTAGTTAAAAATAAGTTTGTTTTCTACTGTCATAATTCACTTAATTCCAATTTACACACAAACAAATGTAATCGATGCCTTTTTTTAAGACAGCTAGGAAATCAAGGATGCTTGTGCTTGACTAAAAAGGACAATAGGGGCGGAATTTTTTTTGAAGGAGGGCGGCATTTTTGAAAAAGGGACATGAGGGCGCTATCGAGATTAAAAAAGGGCGGGCAGGGCGGCCCGCCCTTCAAAAAACGCCTAGAGTGAACACTGTATCAAGCATCAAGAGGGTGATCCCGATATGCCACGCCTTTTATTCCTTGTGTGGGTGACATAATGCCTTTTGAGGTTGCTCCTTTCAGTAAATCCCCGGTTGCAAATCTCACATTTGTGCGGCTTATCCCCTGTATGTATGAGAGAGTGGTTCTTAAACTGCCCTTTGTGGAGAAACTGCTTACCGCACACTTCACAGGTGAGCACTTTCTCTGGGTGTAAAACAAAAAGGTGATTTTTCAGATCACCCAATTCAGTGAACACCTCTCGGCAGACTTCACACACGAGCGACCTCTCCGCCTCGTGGACAAGAAGGTGCTTGTTGAGCAGCGCCTCTTGAGTGAACTGCTTTTGGCACACTTCGCACACGTGCAGCTCGTCCTCGGTGTGTGCGAGGAGGTGGTGCTCTTCCAGTTGCTCCTTTTCCACAAATCGCAACTTGCACACGGCGCACATGTGCGGCTTCTGGAACACGTGGGTGAGAAAGTGGGTTTTGAGTTCCCCTTTACTGGGGAACTGCCTGTTGCACACTTCGCACGCAGACGGCTTTTCTCTAGGTTGAGAGCGTGAGGACGTTTTTGTGTGTGTGAGAAGATGGCTTTTGAGGCGTCGCTTTTCAATGAATTGCCTGTGGCAAACTTCGCACTGGTACGGCTTTTCCGCCGTGTGGGTGAAGCTGTGCCTCTTGAGCGTCCCCTTTTCGGCGAAAACCTTATCGCACACTTCACATTTGAATTGCAACTCGCCGGACTCGGTTGTATGCATGAGGAGGTGCGTCGCGAGAGACTCGTTTTCGGAGAAACGCTTGTTGCATACTTTGCATTGGAATGGCATTTCATTGGGTCCTTCACATGCGTGATTGAGGAGGTGGTTCTTGAGGCTCCGCTTCTCGATAAACCGCTTGCGGCAAACTTCACATTGGTAAGGCTTTTCCCCCGTGTGTGTGAAACTGTGCCTCGTGAGAGTCCCCTTTTCGGAAAACCGCTTATTACACACTTCGCACACGAATGGCATTTCACTGGGCCTTATTATGTGGAGACGGACATGTGCCTTGAGAGATGCTTTTCCAGAAAACTGTTTATTGCACACTTCACAAGAAAACGGCTTTTCTCTAAGGCCTTTGTCGACGTGCGTAAGAAGGTGGCTCTTGAGTCGTCGCTTCTCGATGAACTGTTTGTGGCAGACTTCACACTGGTACGGCTTTTCCGCTGCATGAGTGAAGCTGTGCCTCGTGAGAGTCCCCTTTTCGGAAAAACCCTTATTGCATACTTCACACACGAATGGCATTTCACTGGGATTCGTTGTGTGGACGAGGACATGCCTCACGAGATATTCTTTTTTGGAGAAACATTTATTACACACTTCACATACAAATGGCTTTTCGACGGGATCTATTTCTATGTGGGTCAAGCCGTGCTTTTCTAGATCTTTTTCTATGTGGGTCATGCACATGGATCTTCTTTCTAGATCTTTTTTTATGTGGGTCAAGCAGTGCTTTTCTAGATTATCCCTCCGTCTGAATTTCGAACTGCACACTTCGCACTCGAAGTTCTTTTCGGCCTTTTCCCCTGTGTGTACTCGGAGGTGCTTTTTCAGATTGTCTTTTCGAGAGAAGTGTTTGCTACACACTTCACACACATGAGCTTTCACCTGAGCATGCGCGTTGGGGTCATCGTCTGATGTAGTTTGCTCGGTGTGTGTGCGGAGGATATGCTTCTTCAGGTAAGACTTGTTACTGAACTGCCTGTTGCAAAATTCGCACGGGTGTGACTTTGATCGAGTATGGCGGATGCCTGGTCCGACGAGAAGATTCTCTGGCGGGAGTACTTCCTCGCACACTTCCTCACTGGCAAAAGACATTCTTGAAGAAGAAATCGGAATGTTTTCTTGAAGAAGATATGGAACGTCGATCTTCAAACAAGCTTTGAAGAAGCTAAGATAATAATAAGAAAACAAACAATAGATATGTCCGTTGGTTTGAAATCGAAGATCTCATTTAAAAGTGTGCTTTAACACTGTTAAATAACGCCTTGTAGTTTTGATCGGTTAGTTAGTTTTTTTTGTGTGGTTGTTTTTATTAATATCGCACTAAAACATCAAAATAAACTGTTATGATATAGGATATACTAAAAGAAAAGACCTGAAACCCTAGCCTTGTAAATTTAAGCCATGATAGGAAGATGAAGAATATACATAAGATAGCACCCCACTCTCTTAACTTATAATGCCATGAGCAACGTGAGAACATTTAAAACACCAGAAGAATCCCCACCCTCTCTCTACTGTCAAAATAGTGCAAGTTGTTTAGCCGATGTCCAGATTCGAATTCACAATTTGTTTCGATGCACTTCTGCACGTTAAATCCGTTGTGGTCGAATGTCCTTATAATTAAAAAGAACCAAAAATATGTTCAAATGGCAGAATAGTTTGTTTCTTTATATCTGATAAATGTGGGTTCCTCATTTTTTATATAGAAAGAATATATCTAAAAAACCTGTTTTTAAAATTAAAAAAAAATGTTGTAGTTTAGACAATTACTCCACGGACCACCTTGAACTCTTTTTTGGTACCAAATAGTTCTTTTGTGCGTTCCGACCGGATTTTAAGTTTTTGCTCAAAACAAAACTGTTCTTAGTATCCCATGATGCATTGCGCTGAAGACTTGCACTACCGAAATGTCAGTATGGCTTCTCTTCGCTCCTCTGTAAAGTGTATTGATAGATCTGGCAACGCTACGAATGACATAACGTTTGTTTATAGAAGAATGTTGTTTTGGTTAACAAAAGTTTTTCTTTCTTCCAATTATGACCGTAATATCTATTTGCTTACACGGCGAATCTAGTGGTTTGTGATTACGCTTTGCTACAAAAGTCCTCAATCATTATAGGACCGATGATAGATTACGATTGTACCGTACACAAAACCATTTCTTCTGAAATAATATAATGTGAATGGAAAAGATAGTTGCTCCTTTTTTTAGCAAGAACTTTTATAATAATCTGAATCCCTATGTGCTTCTAATCTTCTGTAGGGGGTTTATTAATCAACATGGCATGTACTCAAGATGAAGAAAATCTCGAAAAATGCGCCTCGGATCAGACAGTACAAAAACCGTTCACCTGTGAAGACTGTGGCGCAAGTTTCACTCAAAAGTGGAAACTTACAACACACCAGATCATTCACAAAGGGGAAAGGAACCAGGTTTGCGTAGTTTGCTCGAAAACATTTCTACGGATGGGGGATCTCAAGAAACACCTCATCACCCACACAAGGGAAAAGCCACACTCCTGCGAAGTGTGCAGCAAGCAATTCACCCTAAAACAAGATTTGAAACGGCACATCCTCCTCCACACCGGAGAAAAGCCGCACCCGTGCAATCTATGCGACAAGCAATTCACTCGACCGTCGTACCTCAAAGAGCACCTCCTGACCCACACAGGCGAAAAGCCGCACGCTTGTGAAGTCTGCGGCATGCGATTCGCGCGACGGCCGGAGCTGAAGAAGCATCTCCAGACCCACACGGGAAAGCCGCACACGTGTGAAGTGTGCAAGAAACAGTTCTCTCATCCCGCTCGTCTCAAACAGCACTTCGTCACCCACACGGGGGAAAAGCCTCATTCATGTGAAGTGTGCAACAAGAAATTCTCCCAGCAAAGGAACCTTAAACAGCATCTCCTTCTTCACTCGGGAGAAAAGCCTCATGCATGCGAACTGTGCAACAAGACATTCAATCGTAAATTGCATCTTGTACAGCACATCCTTCTCCACACAGGAGAAAAACCTTTCTCGTGTGAAGTGTGCAGCAATCAATTCATTCGAAAAGAGGATCTTAAAAGGCACCTCCTCCACCATACGGGAGAAAAGCCTCACTCCTGCGAAGTGTGCGACAGGAAATTCACTCGTAAATTACATCTCACACAGCACCTTCTCCTCCACACAGGAGAAAAACCTCACTCGTGTGAAGTGTGCGGCAAGCAATTCACGCGAAAAAAAGATCTCAAACGGCACGTCCTCGTCCATTCAGCAGACGCAGCGGAAAATCCTCACTCAAGCGAACTATGCAACACCATGAAAGAACACCTCCAACACGCAGAAGAAAAGCCTCACAAGTGTGAAGTGTGCAGCAAGCAATTCACTCTGATGAAAGATCTGAAACGGCACCTCCTCATCCATTCCGCAGAAAAGCCTTACGCGTGTGACCAGTGCGACCGGCATTTCTCCCAAAAATCTCATATCAAAGTTCACCTCCTGACCCACACGAAAAAAAAGCCCCATTTCTGTGAAGTGTGCAACAAACAATTTTCCCAACATTCGAATCTCAAACAACACCTCCTGCTCCACACAGGAGAAAAGCCTCACTCGTGTGAAGTGTGCAGCAAGCAATTCACCATGAAACAGCATCTCACACAACACCTCCTAATCCACACAGGAGAAAAGCCTCACGCGTGTGAAGTGTGCAGCAAACGTTTCACATTGAAACAATATCTCAAACAGCATCTTCTCATTCATTCCGGAGAAAAGCTTCATGCATGCGAAATTTGCAACAAGAAATTTGTTCGAAAAGATCATCTTAAACAGCACCTTGTCGTTCATGCATGAAAAAGCTTACACGCATGTCCACTCGCAAGACGTATGGATTGTTGATTTTAAAGTTATCTGTAGTATAATACTTGTCTTTGTGAGTTGCATGCCAGTGATAAAGTTGCATATCTGTATTTCTAACCGATTTTAAATTATTGTGTTTGAAGTTCTTGGCTTGAATTGTTAGAGAAAATTCAGCACAGGACTACTAAAATGGTTCAAGGGACTTCAGGCATGAATTATGAAGATAGATTAAGAAATTTGAATATGTATACTCTGGAAGAGAGAAGGGTTAGGGGAGATTTGATTCAACTGTTCAAATTTATCAAACAAGGAGATGTGGAGGTTTTAGATTTTAATATGAGTGATAGAACGAGAGGTCATGGGTTTAAGTTAAACAAATCCCAGGGTCAGATTTACTGTATGGTCACCCTTGGCACAATTTTTTCCACATTTGGCGATAATTTTTTTTAAATGGCAATCCCCTTCAACCCAGCAAGGAATTGCAGCAACCCTATTGGAAAAGAGTCGCCAAAATGGCGACTTTTGGCGAGATTTTAAAAAAGTCGCCAAGGGTGACCATACAGTAAATTTTTACCCAAATCCCATTTTAAACGGGAAGGGAGAAAACACTATTTCTATAATTGTGTAATAGACAAATGGAACAACTTGCCAGTAAATATTGTTAATTGTAAAGGAGTAACGGATTTTAAGAAGAAGTTAGATATGCATTGGGGGATAGTTAAGAGGTACTAGATGAACCAACCTTGTTGGGCCTTGAGCCTGTTGTTGGTCGTCAATATTTGTATTTGTATAACTCGCATGTGTTAACCACACTGGAGCAAAAAATTTTTAGGGGAACATTTCTTCGATTGGGCATCGAGATTTTTTGTTGAGTAAGATTGGTGCAATCAAGAGGGGCGCTAAATGTTTTGTAAAGAAATACTGTAGCATGAGGGATATCATATAGAGGGGTTCTTCAATCGCCATTTGGGTGTAATATGTTTTAATTATTGGTATGTTACAAACAAGGACAACTAATTGGTTAAAAAAAATAATGTGATAAAAGTAGTCATTCCACCTCCCAGGGTAAAAGCTTGCTTTAGAATGGCTTCTTCATGTAACGATAAAACAGTAAATGACATATAGAACATTTGTAGAACAAGAGTGCTACAATATTTTGTTGTACTAGAATTGCATATGATTAACTGTTACTTGAAGAACTTTATTCAGCTTTAAAAATAATTATTTGAACTTATGCGAAGCAAAAAAAAAATACCTAAACTGTTGAATATTTAAAAAAAAACTTCTGTATAAAACTAAAATTTAAAAAAAAATAAAATAGTTGGATTATTTTTTAAATTCATGTGGTAATTTATAAATGGCATGCCTTTATATAACATTCTCCATAATTAAAAAGGTTTCAAGAAATAAATAATAACAGTTTTTGTTTTACAACTTTTTTATTATTTAGATGTAAAAAAAATATCAAATTGAATAAATTAAGGTGAATAGTTAAAAAAGTGCAAATTTTTACATTTAAAGTAGGGATGAACCGGATAGTGATTTTGCCGGATATTGGATATCCGGCGCACATTACAAATCGGATATCCGAACTGGATATTGCCGGATATCCGGCAGTTTATTTTTTATGAAAATAACTTCTCATACACACTAAAAAAGACGGAAATAGGTTAAAAATTGAAAAATATTATTTTATTCTGTAATATTTCCCAATTCCTTATCTTTAAAGTGATACTAAAATTGAATAAACATTCCAAAAACTTTTTATTTACAAAGGGTTATTCTAGGGTACTGCTAGCAATGGTCGTATGTTTTGTACATTTTACACTTAATTTCTGAATAATTGTAATTTTACCATATGCCTTTTCATTCCAAACATGAAAACTCAAGTTTGCTTAAACTTTTGAGAAATTTATTTTTTAATTCAACTTTATATTAGTTGTGAGATGTGATGACCCTCCATAATAACGATTCGTTAAAAATATAGTTTTAAAGTTAAAAATTTGAAAAAAAGTGAGTTTTTAAAGTCTCTATTGGTTAAAGGGAGAATCTGCACACTGTGAATACATTGGTAGAATTTTCAGGAAAATACTTAAAACAAGAACAAAGAAAATTGATTGCCGCAAACAAAAATCTTCGATGTTTTATTCATCCAGATATCCGGCATGGAAAATCGGATATCCGGCACTTTACTTCCGGATAGTTACCGGATAGTTAAAAAGCAGCCGGATACCGGATATCCGTTTCATCCCTAATTCAAAGCTAGATTTAACTTTTAAAAAAAGTTAATGTGCAAATTTTTTTTGTGTATTTATTTATGCAATGGATTCCTGGATGACATCCTTAAATGTTTCATAATATTTTTTAAATAGTTTAAATTTTCTGTTTTTATCCCACCGACATTTCTTCATAGGTGGGATATAATATGAAATAAGTGGAAATCGTGGAATTTTTTGTATAAAAAGCATTATTAAAACAAGTTGATTATTTGAATTAGTAACTTGAATAAAATAGAATAAATAATCATCAACTTTTCTAAACACAGTATATTTGATTATTAAGGAATTGTTATTGTATTAGTCTTTAGGCGTTATAATCTGCCATTCCAAAACTATTTACAAATTATTCATTCTGATAATATTTAAAATGTCGAAACCAACCAATAAACATTTTAAAGGGCTTGAAAAGTGCTCTTGGGATGACTTGGCCCAATTCAAATTGTGTAACTGCATTTCAGAATAAATTTTTTAAGTAATTTCCTTTTAATTAAACACAAAAACATGTGTTGCATAGTGTTTGTGCCGTAATATTTTTTATAGGTAGATCCTGAAAGGGGTTCGGTAGCATGGGTAGGAATTTGTTTTCGTAGGTATACTTTTTTTTTCAAAGGATTTTTTTTTAAAATTCTATGGTTTGTTTGGTTAATTAACGTTGCACTAGAGTTGAACAGTGGGCTATTGGTGACGGTTCGGGGTCTATCTCAAAGGAAAGACCCGGGAACACGTTCACACATCCACCTCGGTATTTTTAGAACCATGGTCAGATGACGAGGAAACACCTGAACTGGCACCCAACGCCTTCAATAGACGTCACGACTTTGACGTTTCGACGTCACGACCAATCCCGTACACACGCTGTTAATTTTTGCGGATGTACTAGACGACTTTTCTAGTATTTTGTAAGCAAAGCTGGTAACCCTTCGATCACAAGGTCACTACTTTTCTTTCTCAAGTCCATCGCCGGGCATCGAACCACGAATCTTTGGATTCCCAGCTGACGCCTTTAACCGCTCGGCCACGGAGGCCTTTTAATTGTATGAGTAACCTGTCTAATAGGTATACGATATCCGTTGTTGATTTATCTAAATAAATTTAATTACAATTATTATTTTATTAATTAACTAATGATACTTTAAAATGTGCCCAGAAGAATCTTTAATTTAACCAATATTTTGTTTCAAATAAAGAATACACATGACAAACAAACATTTGTATGCAAAACCCAATTTGAGGATGAAGTGTGAGCTAAAAAAACAAACTATTGTAGATATTTTTTGCATATATTCGATTTGAATTTTATTTAATGTTACATTGTATGGAATAGCTTATTGTGCATTAATTTGAAATAAATAATTAAAATAGCTTTTTCAATTGTTAAAATGTTTTAAAAAGCTAAAAGTTGTTTTAGGACAGCAATTTAGCTAAAAAGTCGGTTTAAACACTAACTGATTATATGTTAATGCCACTATCCTTGATTATTTATATTTACTTTAATTGTTTCTTTAAGTATTATATATGTGCTTTGGAACAAGATAGACCAATGTCTTCAAAGTTTGAGGTGCAGCATTGTTTTAATGCTACGGAAATCACGGAATGGTTTGATTCAAGAGGATTAGAGAATGCCTTGCGACAATGGTTTTAATTTTATTCAAAAGTAATACATTCAAAATAGTTAATAATAAAACAAATTTATATTGGTCCTTCTAGGTTTTAGGCCACAGATATAAATGCACTATTAATTTATCGAAAAGACCTACATAATTAATTTAATCGACTACGAAATTTATCGCAATACATTTACGTATTGATAAAATATTTATAGAATTTGAAAATGTTAACCTTACAAATATTAAATAGCAAAAGCTAGTTTTATTAATAATTACAAACATGTTTTGCTTAGGTTAAAAATTTTATTTTTTGTTAGTGGCGGCGATTCGGGGGGGGGGGGCAAAGGGGGGCTACTTTTTGTATGTTGCCCCCGCAACTTTTTTTATATTGGACACTTTAAAACTAAATTACAAGTCAATTGTTTTACTGCATTGCCTAACAAAGGAAAAATTTTGAACAGCAACTTCCTCACACTACCATAGGAACGTAAATAAGGGACGGGGGGGGGGGGGGGGGGGAAGGTTTCGGGAGGTTCAAACCCCTCTCATTGACAGATTTAATGTGCACTAGTCGCCTCCAATTGTTTGGACGATGGGAGAACGGGTTTGCAACCTCCTGGTAAGGAACTTGGCGCTTTAAAGAGCGCCAAATTGCGAGTTCGAATATTAAATCAAGTAGTAGATTTTAATAAATTTTGCTTCTATAGTACCATTAATTGTTAAATTAAAACAAAACAAAACATACATTTGCAAAGTTTATTCAAAGCGATTAACTTTTTTAACCATATAATTTCTATAGTTTTTTGAAAGAAATAGTTAATAATAATTTTACTTATGATTACTTATTAAATAGTTTGGTTTTTGGTTTTGAAATAGTTTATTTTAGTCAGAAAATCTCCGATTTTAAAACACAATCCACAAAAGTATATTTGTTTACTTTACTTATCAGCGAATTTTCTCAAAGATGATGGCAGAAAAGATTTAATAGCTTTTTTTTTAATTCTCAATGCTTCGATTTCGAAAACATCAAGAAAATAGTTTATTGTAACTATGTATTAAATCAACAAAATACTCAAATCGGTCCTCTGGCTCTCAGCAGAATGACTCATTCCCACGTTTTCTCAGTTTTACATATAAGCAGTAGGGAAACGGCGCCGAATATGACTTATGACTCGTTTGTACAGTCATTTTGGAGTCTACAGAGCAAACTGTATATGACTTATGGCTACTAAGAAAATATATTTATTTGTTTTTAAATCCGCTGTTGATATTTTTGTATTCAATCAGGGCCATAGCTCAGTCTTTTTACACATTGCATCCTTCGCTCAAAGGTCTAGTTAAATTGTCTTCGACTATAGCTAAAATAGCCAAGTGATATAAAGGTGTTTTGAACAGTTCATACTTTTTATACTCCTGAAAATTGGACTTTAGTTTTTGTGGCCCTTTCATATAATATTTCCGAAAGTTATCGTGCTTTGTTTTGCCTTTTTAAGTCAGAATAACGAAAAAAGAAAGCTTTTAACCTGTCTCAAATCAGCTTTATGGTATGAAAACTTTTAATTTATGTTATTAATTTTTTTTTACTGTGTATTTTAAGTTGGTATACTTCAAATAACACAAATAGTGAGTAAATACAATTGTGCAATACCATATCTTATTTATAGCAATATAATAGAAATTTTTTTAGTCCCCCCCCCCCCCCCATTTGGGGGACTTCCTTGTTTCCCCTTTTTTTTCAGCTAACACTGCTATATCACCGAGATTCCCAGTAATTACACTGCTTAAATATGAGTACATGAACATACTGGTTTTTCTTTGAGTACAATGAATGTTAGATAGATAGTAATGTAAGCTTTTTGCAGATAGCAATGATAAGCTTTTAATGTAAGCTTTTTGCAACATTGCTCTAATCTTGTCAACAACAAGAGTAAAGGTTGTCATAAGACTGTCGATGACAAGTGTGCAACATTGAAACATGCCCTTGACAAGGTTCCTAAAAGCAACCTTGTCGTGCAAGCATGCGACAAGGCTGTCGTGGTAAGCACACGTCCAGGCTGTCATGGCAAGCATACAATAAGGTTGAGAATTAAAATGCAGCCTTTTCGTTTATAAGCTTACAATAAGGTTGACAAGCTTTTACCTGCAAACATACACAGTCAAGTTCATTGTACTGTCTTTTTGTCCTGTGTTGTCCCCGTATTGTCCTTGCTTTCTGCAAGCCAGTTATTACAATTGTACCCAACATGTTATCACAACAGTCATGCAGGAGGTTAAAGGGTTTTCGTCCCTATGGTACTCCACACGCTTTGCTCAACCAACACAGTCAAGTAGTTGAGCGAAGCGTTCGGAGTACCATAGGAGCGAAGCTCCTTTAACCTCCTGTATGACTTTTAATAATAAAAAACTTGACGTTTTTGGTATATTTGAATGACATGTTTAAAAACATTTAAGGACAATACGGTGACAGCACAGGACAAAAGAACAAAACAACATATTAAAAGCAAACAGTCAAGTGAATGGATAACTGCGAAAAGGGAATTTTTTACATTGTATTGTAGAAGTCTCCTTTTTTCAGTTAGCTATTCGTTAGCTATACTCTCAAAAATTTTTTACATATATCAAATTGACTTCTTTAAAGGTTAGTTGATGTACATGTAAAAAATTTCAACCCAAAATGGTACTTTAATTTCTTTTAAAAAATTCATTGTTTTGATAAAATATTAAAGAATTTTCATAGTATTTAGACAAAACTTTTATATAATTATGAAAGCTCTTGCAAAATCTAAAGGAAAATCTCGCAGTTAAATGTATTTCTAGCACCTGCAATTATGCCCATAAGAACATTAATTTGAAATACTTTTTGTAGCTGTTGAAGATACCACAGTAATTTTGATACTATACTTTTATTTTATTAGTTATATTTTAGGCAAATTAAGACAAATGAAGATATTAATGACCTATTATAAACCTTATGTATTTATAACTTGCCAGGTTTTGCTATGTCTGCTAAAAAAATATTTTGCATCAGATAGAAATATGATTCAATAAAAAACCTTTACAAGTCACCTCAGAGGCCAATACAAGTTAAAATTTAGTACTGTTTTTTTTTACATCATATTGTGTGATTTGCACATCTACCCATTTATATACATAAACAGTTTATTTAATTGAACATAACACTTACACATGATTGAATTTTATTCATTTTATTCAGTAAGGGAATTTACATCTGGAGATACTTCTTTTGTTACATTCTTTTCTCCCTGGAAAAATAAAGGTGGCGCATTTAAAAAAATTATAATAACCGAATATTTGTTTTCATTATAACATAAACTAATTCAATAATTAAACAGTTGAATCCTCTGGCTGGAGAGGGCAGCAAATTATGCAAAGCATTTCAATTTCAGACTATTTTAAGGCTGCACATTAGGCCGGGTCGAAAAAACATTTTTTTCGATATCGTTATTCTAATAGTGCAGAAAGGGTGACCAGTCAATAAACAGGCTGTAAAATATTTTTTTGATCGGATCATATCTTTTGCCTCCTCATCGCACTTGAAATTTCGAAATTTGGGTTAAAAAATGGTTTCTTTCGCTTATTATAGGAAAAATAATATTTTCCGAAATAGTTATCCTAATTGCACGGAAAGGGTGTCTAATATGATCAATAAACACGATGTAAAATATTTTTTCGATCAGATAATATCTTCTGCCTCTACATCGCACTTGAATTACCGCTATTTTTGTTAAAAAGTGCATTTTTTCATGTGATAAAAATATGGTTCGAATACTATTTAATAGATGCACTTACACAAATACACTTACAGATGACTAGTTTACAGATGTTTGAATTCATTCTTAAGGTCAAATTCATTTGCAGATCCAGTGAGGAGGGACACAAGGGCCCGTGCCCCCCCCCCCCCCTACTCCCTCTCCAGACAAGTCCACTTCTTTTTTTCCTTATGTAATCGCGGATTTTTTCAAAGGAGAGGGGGATCACTGCACGATATTTTGATTTAGTGGTTGTTGTCCAAAGGTTGTTAATGCTTGACTTTCTGATGTTGTAAGCAAAAACTGTGCTAAGTTTTTTACCTACATTAAATCTTCCACAATTATAGAAAGAAAAAATATACTTACAGATGACTAGATTACAGATATTGAAATTCAACCTTATGTTCAAACTCATTGGCGGATTCAGTGAGGGAGGACAGGGGCCCGTGCACCCCCCCCCCCTCCCAGACAGGTCCACTTACCTCTTTCCTTATGTAATCGTGGAAGATTTAAATGTAGGTAAAAAACTTAGCACGGTTTTTGTCTACAAAATCAGAAAGTCAAGCGTTAACAACCTTTGGGCAACAACCACTAATTCAATATGGTATGCAGTGATCTCCCTCTCCTTTGAAATGATCACACATCTTTACATAAATCATATCACTGATTGTGATCAGAACGTTGTTCTAATGAATTCGTCTCTATTGTCAGCCCCACATAAACCTTAGAAGATGCCTATGATACTAACTTCACATAATGTTTAACTGCCTGTACGTGAGATGGGAAGTGAACTATAAGTCCCATTTCGAGTTAGTTTTATTTCTCATAATGGACCAAAATATGTCAGTGGATATATCATAGAGCATTGGAAGAGAAACCTAGGACACTATCGCATTCGCGCTGTATGACACAGCGAACAGAGTACTACGATTATATGTCAGTTCTCCACACACATAGTTAAGTTTGTTATGAGAGTTTACACGTCAACATGGATCGACATAAAGTCTACATGTTCCTAAAACCTAGTTATAAGCCTGTTTGGATAGCTATCTCTAGATCAAAATATATTAGTCAAAACTAAAAAATTTTGTTGATGCAGCAATTTATCGCCACCCATACTCCGCGCATCCATTTAGAACATTTTGCTGATAATGCTGATGGACAAATCGTACATTAGAGAGCTTGTTGCAGGGCTCATAATTTAGGTAAGAGTGTCACCTTCCAAAGCTGATGTAGAGAGGGGTGTGCATTCATTTCTCCCAGCAAAGCTTAACTTTGAAACTGATAACTGTACTGAAATGATTGACTGGTCATCTACCACTGTTACTCCTCGTCCAATGCTCCGTTCACGGACATATTCTGGTTCATTTGGAGAGATAAAAACAACCCGAAATGGGACTTATAGTTCACTTCCCATCTCACACACAGGTAGTTGAACGATGTGTAAAGTTAGTAACAGTAACAGAAGCATCTGCTAAGGTTTATGTGGGGCTGACAATAGAGATGAATTCATTAGAACAACGTTCTTATCACATTCAGTAATATAAGTTATGTAAAGATTTTGTGTGATTATTTCAAAGGAGTTGGAGATCACTGCACGATATATTGATTTAGTGGTTGTTGTACAAAGGTTGTTAATGCTTGACTACCTGATTTTGTAGACAAAAACTGTAAAATAAAAAAAGTTTTTTACCTACATTATATCTGCCACGATTACATAAGGAAAAAAGAAGTGGGCCTGTCCGAAGAGGGGGGGGGGGGGGGCACGGGCCCTGTATCCGCCAAAGAATTCGACCATAAGAATGAATTCAAACATCTGTAATCTAGTCATCTGTAAGTGTATTTGTGTAAATGCATCTATTAAATAGCATTCGAACCATATTTTTATCACATGAAAAAGTGCACTTTTTAACAAAAATAGTGGTAATTCAAGTGCAATGACCAAATTTCCCAAATTTCGAAATTTCAAGTGCGATGAGGAAGCAGAATATATTATCCAATCAAAAAAATATTTTACAGCCTGTTTATTGACTACACTGGTCACCCTTTCCACACTATTAGAATAACGATATCGAAAAAAATGTTTTTTCGACCCGGCCTACTGCACATAGATTCCATAAAATTCCCAATTCAGTTTGAATAAGTGATAAATGTGCACCGATTTTTTTTATTATTAAATATGCATATTTGCTATTGTATTCTAGTCAAGTTCCATAGCACATAAGAATATCGGTTGTTTGACTATGTGTGCATATATGAGGCACTCAGGACCATGATACAAGGGAAACATTTTCAAAAATAGATTACATTCAATTATAATATTAAATTTGCGGACTATTCTATTCTTCCACTGATTCCAGTAAGGATGAATGATTGAACTTAACATATGAACCTAACTTAAGTTTTCTACAGGAATCAATTTGAAATAAAATATTTATACTATGAACTATATGACGGAAAAAATTGGAATACGATATGAATTTTTATTACATGGAACCTTATGAGACAATGGCGGATTTACCACTAGGCCGCAGCAGAGAGTTGTAATATTAAATAGAGAGCGCCTTTAATGCCAGACTCTCATAAGGCCGCGGTATCAACATTGAAAAGAAAAACCAACATCATGTGGTTATAGCGCTGCCACATTTGGCATACAGACATCTGCAGGAGTTTCAAATTTGGCGCACTTTCTTCTTTTTTGGTGATAAGGAGTTCTGCCCGTATTTAACTTCTTATAATGTAGGTATTTACTTATTTTCAAACAATATGCGATAAATATTTCCTCTTCATTAACAAAACGGAAATATTTTATTTGTGTTCAATACTCGAAGAAGCAAAACTCTTTATATTTCTCAGGTTTTATTGTTTGTATTTTCTTATTGAATTATACAAAATAACAATTGAAAGAACTTCGCTTATGGTAAATTTTTTACATAAAAACGTAATGCAATTATTTCAAAACTACAAAGTAAGAAAAAGCTCCTTAATATATCTGTTAAACTCCTTTAAATTGTGCCACTCTTTCAAAAAAAAAGATATTTAAATACAAAATTAAACACAAAACCATATTACAATACTTCGATCTCGTTTAGTTCTTAAAGTCGCCAAGGCTTGCCAAGTAATATTGGCGCAAGAATGAATTGGCATTTCCACCTATCACGTGGTTTCAATGATGCACACACAGAAATCAGCATTTTTATTCCTCTATTTGTATCATTACTCTATGGGCCGCAGGCTTAGGGGAACCGCGAGCTATAATTTTTTTTTACAGAAGTACTTGTGGAATAGATTGCTTATACAATTGCACTTAGCTAACTTTACTCTTAGCGAAATTTGTAAAATAACAAAAAAGTGTGAGTTTATATCTCTTCCCAAACCATAACCACATATTTAAAATTAATTAAAAACAATATATTTTTTAAGAATTAAATTTTTTTCACAACATTTCTTGTTTATGCTTTCCTGAAATAACGCCATTAACTAACATAGTCACTATAAATATTAGTTTACCATTAATGTTGTATCTTTAGTCAAAGAAAAATATTTAGACATTAATATTCTAGACATTATAAAAGTTATAAGAAATAAATGTGTGTGTTTACCTAGATAATAAAAATATTTTTAATTTATCTTTAAATAAGGTTACGTTTGTTAAGTTACTCAACTTGGAAAATAAATTAATTTGCTCAATGTAATGTGTTATTACTCACCACCGGCTCTTCCGAAACTTGGCTTGCATCAGCCAGTCACTGACAGCCTCCTGTATGACATTTTCTTTCGCGTCGTTATGTAAACGGAAGCAGATCGCTGAAAAAGTAAAAACTTCAGTTAACAAAATGAAATTGTAAGTATTTTGGACAAGTTGTTTTGAGAGCTACAAACACAGCCCCAGAGGCGTAGCAATTCAAAAATTTTGAGAGAGGGTTTCAACTTCCCAGAATATTTACCAATCTAAAAAAAGTACTTATTAGAAATTAGTCATTAATTAGCAGTTAACTGTTCATTAGTAATTGTTAATTACCAATAATGTGTTCATTTAATTTCATTAGTTGCATCAATTTCTCAAGATATTAACAAGTTTTGTTAGAAAATTTTGGCTGTGGGGGGATTAAGCCCCCCCCCCCCCCCCCCCCACAACTTGAGACAGAAAGAGCAAGAATTAACAAAATGATAATATAACATGCATATTTCACACATCTTTTTTAAAAAAACAAAGGTTTTCCCAGGACATTTCATACTTTTTTAAATCAATTTTCAAGATAAAAGATAAACATTAAGAGGAAATTTCACTTCAAAATATTCAGTGAAAAGTTGCAAATATTGTGAAAAAATAGTAATGTCCGTAAATAAAAAATTAAAAAAAAATTCTGGCATTTTTTTTTTCATCTAGGAAGACGGCTTAGAAAAGAATTTTCTGATAAGAAAAGGAATAATTTAGAATATCTGATAACTAACTATTTTATGTCTCACAATAACTTTCCTTCATTGTATAAAAAACATTTGCTTTGCTAATTTTTTATATGTTACTATTCGGTTGCCGAATTTTTAAAGTACTCAGCTAAACCGCATATTCGGGCATCCCTACTAATATGAAAAGCAACTCACCCAAGACTAGCTTAAAGCATTCCGTCTTTTCGAAACTCTTTTTTTCCTTGCCCAGCCTTGGACAGTTTCCCGGTCAACGAGAAATTCTCTCCAACTTCATCTGTGATCATTCTTCGCATAATATTCGATGCACCTGCCCTACAATCCCGTCCTCCAATTGTCATCAAATTTTTTGTCTAAAATAAAGAATGACATTGAAGCACAGGATGGCAACAAAATTCTGGAAAAAAAGTTCCCTGATATTTCCCTGACTTTAAAATTGCATTAAGAAACATTGAAATATATGCTTTGTATAAAAACAAAGTATCCACGCTACAATACAATAAATTTACTGCAGAATAAATAAAAATTTATAAGCAATATTTATTGTCAGTTAAAATAATTATTTATGGATACACAAATTATACAATTGTGGCAGGCATAATAGTAATTAATCATGTTCTCTGTAAGCAGAGAATGCAAATTTTCCCAACTATTTCTTTTGGAGATAAAATTTTAAATGTTTTATATGCTTATTATTTCCTATTCCAATCTTCAATAAATCACATTCATTAGCCCCTCACATGTTGCTCACAATTTCAAGGTCCAATGCACTTTGCTTTGGCTTCTCCCTCAGCAGTGGTTCACGTTTTTACAAAAATAAAACTGAAAATGTGCATAACCATACTTTAAAAAAAAAATCTTTTTCAGAACTAAAAGGAAATATTGACAACTAAATTACCCAGAATAGAGTGCATAATGGAGGATAATTGCCGTTTTAATGATCCAAATTTGAAAATTTCCCTGATATTTCCAGAATAAAAAATTTCCATGATAATTCCCTGATTTCCAGGTTATGTTACCACTCTGTCAATTGCAATGTTCATTATACAAAAAAAATTGTGGATGTTTAAAAGACCAAATTAAAATTTTATTACAATTATTCAATTCTATAAGAAATTCTTGAAAGAAAATTCCTATAATTTTTTAATTTCTCACAAAATTTAACCTTGAAATGCTTATAACCTAACTATTTAATGTCTAGGAGATTTTTTAAATTTAATATCTCTAAAGTCATCATTTATTCAACTAATAATTAACCATGTGTTCGAAAAATTTGGTTAATAACAACTATATTGGAACCTTTGGTTATTCTGCCAACAATTTGCGTTTGGCACCAGCTTACAGGAGTTGCAAAATTTTAAATGTTATTTGTAAATAAGTACACAACCTTTATATCATTTTTACATTTTTTTTTAAAATACATCAAAATGAATAAGTAAATCAAGTTAATTATAAAAAGAACTACTACATACATACTACTACATACAAGTTTTTGTCTGAAGAAAGAATTTTCGAGTATTCCTTCATTTAATTTCACAAATCCATCCACATCAACCGGAAAGGAAGAAATCAAATAAACGTCTTCATCCGTCACGTTCCTTTGTCCTTGAACTTCAGGACCATCCAAATGGAGCATTAATGTGTTTAATTTCGATCGAACATCCTTAGAAACATCCAGAAGTTCCGTGAGGACACCCCACATGGTCTGTATGTTGCTCTTAAGGTGTTCGATTTCACTGCGTCCTAAAACAAGAATGAAACGCTTTGAATATAAAACAAATAGAAATTTACAAAGAATGTTGTATGTTTGATTATATTTATATACAATATTTAATGTTTAATAATAGAGCTGCATATTGGGCTATTGGTGACGATTCGGGGCTTATTTTGAAGGAAAGACCTATTCAAAATTGATGTCCTATTATGAAGATACTACTTAAAATCCAAAATTTGGCACTTAAAACTTAATGTTTTCGCTAAAAACCAAATCTGTAAGTAGTCCAAATCAGACCCCTTACAAAACTGATGAAAAGGCTACTTAAATCTAAAATTTGGTAATAAAAGGCCAATATTGTAAACAAACTATCTTCACTTAAAAAAAAAAAACATAGCAATTCATATGCGGGTACAGGCAACCAATAGGATTCGTGGAATGCCCCGTGCTCGAAATAAAAGCGGAATCATCGCAATTGTACAACACGCATAGTTAAAAAAAAATTTGTTTTTCTACTGTCATAATTCCCTTAATTCCAATTTACACACAATTTTTTTAATCAATGCCTTTTTTTTAAAGAGAGCTAGGGAAGCAAAGACGCTTGTGCTTGACTGAAAAGGGCAAGAGGGGCGGAATTTTTTCAAAAAAGGGGCACGAGGGCGCTATTGAGATGAAGAAAAGGCAGGCCGCCCTTCAAAAAACGCCTAGAGTGAACACTGCTAGAAGATAATATCAGTTTAGTCGGAGTGAGAACGTCGCTCCCTCTCCAATTTCTTGACCCGTGGCCTCATGTACTTCAGTAATTACAAAAAATTACCCCTCTCGTACTTTCGGACCCAGTTTAGCAATAGGCATACCCAAGCGTCCAAGAGATTGGCAATTTAGGTAGTAAATATGTCAACTGTCACTTGTTATATACAAAGAATAAAAGGGCTAGCAAAGAAGAGAAAACAGTTTCTTTCAAGAAATCTTTTTCATATGAGCTGGTTGTTTACAGTGTTGATTTCAATGGGGGGTTGCATATCTCCATACACATAGTCGGTGGGATTAGTGTAAAAACATTTCACTACCGGATTCCAGCACCAAACTTTGGGGAATTATTAAATACATATGCAAGAATTCACTGGAAAACAAGTTGAGAAATAATTACGCCACTTGAAGTGGCGTTTTCAAAATGGCTATCATACAGATATTTAAAGCAGCATATCTCAAGAACTAATAAATAGATTTTATTAAAAAAAGGTATCATTTTATAAGGGAAATTTTATTATTTAAATGTTAATTCACACTTCGAAGTATGTATAACAGTTTTTGATTAATATCTTAATATTTAAATTACGTTTTATATGTGTATGCAACATTTTGTAGTTTTCTTTTTGGTTAATTTCCATTTGTTATAATAGTCAAAATATATAAAAAAAATATATTTTCATAAAAATTTTAATCAAAAATCTTTAATTAGTTTTTGATCATACTTAAATAACCTCCAAAAAATTATTTTGACCTTATATATACATCCTTGATATATTTTGCTCATACAGATACAAATCAAAATTTAAAAAAAGAAAACTAATGCATTTATATTTTTTAAAATTCGTAAATACTGATCCCATCAAAATATTATTAACATTTAGTCCAGTCAGCAAAGCATGAAAAAAGAGTCAATTCGGAAAAAAAATAGGGGAAAACTGGAAATAATTTTAATTGCTTCCAAAAAGTGTTCTGTATGATATATTAATTTTGCACCCCTGCACCTTGTTGGCATTGCCCGCCATCTTGCAAAAATGGCGACCAAAACAAGTTTTTTGCTATTATCTCTTTAGGTATTAATTATAGAGAAAATATTGCAATTACAAAATTATTCCCCGAGTAATTTTACACAAAAATGCAATTTACACTGTTTATTTGCCACTCACCGTTTATTCGTTACAAGCGAATAAAGTTAATATGAATTCACTAAGTGGCATAAAAACTCAAGAAATCTCTTTGATGTGACAGAGTTCGTTCTTTATTTTATTAAAAAAACATCTCTATACCTTATGAACGTACATTTGACCAAAAAATGGTTGTTTGACGTTAAGGTAAAGTTAATTTTCCTGAGGAGATTTTGAAAATATGTTATATTTCCCATTTCTGAAGGAGATTTCACAATGGTGCAAATGGTTTCCAATTCTCTTGGGTATTTAGTAGTTTTAAATAAAAGTTGGTGATTAGAGTAAAACTTGGCAGATTTATGCGATTGTTGTTATATGGTTGGAACACGTTATGCTTATGAGCAGAAACAATTCTACAGTTGAGCTCTTATAACAATGATTTATTAATTAAAAAAAGTATTGTCGTTAGGACACATTGTCTACAGTGTATGAAGCCAGTGTATGCATTGGCTTGCAAAGCAAACTACAGAGGAGTCCGAACACCCCAATAATCTGGGAACCCTAAAAGTTGGGAATTTCAACTTCTAAAAACCCCGAGTTGGGATTATTAGCAAATGAAAGCTAGGGAAGATTAGAAATCGCCCAACTTGTAAGATTACATTTAAATTAGACGTTAGAACGGACACTGCTTTGGAATATAGGTGCACCAAATCAATGCTTGTGAGAGAACTGTTTAATATTACCTAAAATATATATATAAAAAAAATGAAAAAAGTCGATAAATTGGAACTGAGAATTTTCAGCACAGTTAAGTTGGGAATTTCGAATCTTTAAGTTGGGAAATTTCTTGTTTCAACCTCCCCCACCCCCCAATTCTTTTTGTGTAGCGACACTTAATGTAGTGCACACATTGCGAGTTTTTTTTAAACAGGGTATCATCTGCAAAACATTACTTTCTAAAAATAATCATTAGAAATTATATTGTGTTTTTATTTGTTACATAATTTTAAATAATGTCAATATTTATTTATTACAATAATTTGTAGAAAAATACAGTTTATGTTAATTTTTATTCTTTGTAAATTTTATAACTTTCTAAGTAACAAAAGAATTACCTGAGTTTGGATACATTACAGAAGAATAAAGCATTCCTTCGTTGTTCTTGGCCACCCGAGGCTCTGCTGTAAATCTTTGGGGAGTTTGAACACAAGGAATGGCTTGAGGAACTGGTTGATATAATGTTTTGAGCCCTATGTAACAATAATATTTCATTAACAAATATGGTTATTAATTGTGTGTATGTTACAAGTATTTCATAGTCAAATAATGACTAAAAGGATAATATTTAAACTGTATAGGTATGTTGCGCATACACAGCATGTCTATTTTTACATTTTGAACGATAGTGTAGTTATTTGTGTGAATATAAGATTTAAATTACACTCAAACCTGTTTTTGTGCGGTCTTTTCTTATGTGATTTTTTATTTGTGCAATTTTTTTTGTGCGGTATATGAAAATTTCAATCAAATTGGAACATAATTGATTATCTGGCTACCGAGTCATATACAAGCGTCTAGTGAAACAACTGTCGTCGAAAAAACTGATCATCGACTACATGGTAACTGAAAAAAAGTCAACTCTAAACGAGTGTGAGGTAGTATCTTCAAGTGAAGAAAGCAATTTTGAACCAGTTTACCACAAGAAAGTTCACGTATAAGTACATATGTAAATAAAATATTTAAAAATGTTCGCATGTGTATTTTCTAAATCAGATTCCAAAAGTTTTGGCGAGGTTCCAAGTAGCTGTCAAGCCTTGTGTCTTGATTTCATTTAAAAAAGCAATTCTTAGCTATTTCGTTAGGTTTTGAGTTATTTTCTATGCGAGACTTTTTTATGCGGTCTCTATTCACTGCATAAAATTTTTTACAATTGTGTTGTGAAAACTATTTTTTATAGCTACTTGCGAAGGTTGTGCGATTTTTTTAATGTGTTTTCTTTTGCGCGGTCCCTATCCACCGCACAAAAACAGGTTTGAGTGTATATTAACAATTATTTATAACTATAAGCAACAAAAGCACATTACCTTGGCTATTGGGAATCAGGGAAACCTTGGCTATTGGGAATCGGGGAAAAAGAGGATGAAGGATTCCCACACTGGTCGAGAAATTCAACATTAGGATGAGGAGGGGGTGCAGGATAGGACTTTTTCAGTATTTCTTGGATCAAATCCTCTTCACTGGAAGAGTCTTCTCCAGGCAGACGGGTGATCCTCCTTTTTCTTTTACGTGTCTTGATGCAGTCGCTGCCTGATTCCAAATTGGAAGTTTCCTCAGTTTCACTGAGATGGCTTCTGGCAGCTTGGTAGCTAGCTAAAAGAAATGAGAAAATTTAAATAAAGTAAACAGAAGTATTTTATAATTGAATTCTAGTACTCTTTAAATTACTACAACTACAGGGTGGCAACAACATTCTGGAAAAAAAGTTCCCTGATATTTCCATGATGGTGTCACAAAAATTTCCCTGATTTTACAATTAAGTTAAGAAGTGTTGCAATACATGCTTTGTATAGAAAAAAAGTATCCACGCTACAATAGTACTATAAATATATTGCATGATAAATGAAAAATTGTAAACAATACTTATTGACAGTTTATAATTTACAACAATTAGTTAATAATGACAACTAATAATTTAATTAATTAATAAATCCTATATTCGTTAGCCCCTTACATGTTGCTTACAATTCAGAAGTACCAATACACTTTGCTTTTGCTTCTCTCTCCAGCAGTGGTTCACGTTTTTATAAAAATAAAACCAAAAATATGAAAATTGCACATAACCATGCTTTTTTTATAAAAAAATCTTATTCAGAACTAAAACGAAATATTGACAATTAAATTACTCAGAATGGAGGGCATAACAGACGATAATTGCCATTTTAACGATTTAAATTTGAAAATGTTCCTGATTTTTTACAAAATTTTTAAAATTTCCCACACTTTTCCCTGATATTTCCAGAATTAAAAATTTCCATGACAATTCCCTGATTTCCCGGTTTTCCAGGTTATGTTGCCACCTTGAACTACTGCAATAAAATATTACTTTTTTATATATGTAGAACACAGTGAATATCTATACAGTAGAGTTCAGATAATCCAAGTTAATTGGTGCAATTAAAAAGCTTGGAATAAGCAGAATTTCAAATTAAAGTGTTTCACAGCAATTTTTAATGAAAAATAACTTAGACGCAAATTAGAAAAATTAAGAGTCCAATGTCGTTTTTTTCTTTGTACCTTCGATTATGTGGAACTTGACTTACTGCGACTCTGCTGAACTCTTTATATTTTTAGATTGTTGTATATAGGTATACAATGTTTATAACATTATGTTGATTTCAAATTTCTTTTTTAATATTAGTCAAAAAAAGTTTGGATGTGCAAAGTAACCAATCTGGTCACCCCATGTAGTTAATCCCACATATACAGTAATATTTTCAGCCACTCTTACTATATATTTTGGATTTAAAAATTTTCTTTAGCTATGCAATACTAGATTGACAACATTTTCAGAATGACTTCCATAATATTGGAGGTTCAAATAGCTTGAAAATCAAATATCAATGCTTGTCAGAAATTTACTCTGTATAGCCATTTAATTGTTTCAAATTTGTAAGCTTGAATGTTCAAAAGACAAATGTCGGTAAAAGTTTTCATTAATAAATAAATGATTTTAATTTGATAGACTGACATGTAAGAGAAGGTGAAAATGATATATGAGCACACAGCAAAAACTAAAGTATACATTTGTAGTATTTATTCAGAATTGAGACAAGAATAACACTTACAGAATTCCTTTAAAATTTTAATATGATGTTCAGTCCACTTGCTGCCTGGCACTTCTCTGGCAAAAGCTTGTTTTTTTTTTCTCATCAGTGTTTATGTTGGGGAACCAACAGGTACGTTGTCCAATATTTATCCAATTTGTAGAGACTATGCTTAGTGAATCATCTTTTTCCGTAAATTTCACAATAGCAAAATCCATTGTTCTGGAGAAAGTTAATTTAAATTAAAGCTAACACTGAGAAGCACTAATAACAGGGTGACAACAACATTATGGAAAAAAAGTTCCTTGATATTTCCATGATGGTGTCACAAGAATTTCCCTGATTTTACAATTACATTAAGAAATGTTGCAAATACATGCTCTGTACATAAACAAACTATCCATGCTACAATTTAATACTATAAATTTATTGCATTTTAATAAAAAAAATTATGAACAATACAGTTAAAATAATAATTTATGGATACAATACAAATTATGCAATTGCGACAGGCATAATAGTAATTAAACATGTTCTCTGAAAGCAGATAATGCAAAAAAGCTAGTTTTTTCAAATTATTTCTTTTGTAGATAATTTTAAATATATGATAATATTATATGCTTCCTATTACCTATTCTAATCTTGAATAAATCGCATATTCATTAGCCCCTCACATGTCGCTTACAAATCACGGTCCAACACACTTTGCTTTTGCTTCTCCCTCCAGAATTGGTTCACGTTTTTACACAAATAAAAAACCGAAAATCTGCATAACCATGCTTTTTAAAAAAAAATCTTTTTCAGAACTAAAAGGAAATATTGACAACTAAATTACCCAGAATGGAGGGCATAACAGACGATAATTGCCATTTTAATAATCCAAATTTGAAAATTTCCCTGATTTTTTGTGAAATTCTGAAAAATTCCCTGACTTTTCCAGAATTAAAAATTTTCATGATAATTCCCTGATTTCCCGGTTATGTTGCCACCCTGAATAAGGAGGCAAATTAGAATTTTGGGAGTAGAAAAGAAAAAATGTCTTTGATAAGATTTGCTGTTTCCCGACATAGCCCGGAAAAACTTTTAATACCTCGCCTCAGGAACCATAAAACGACAACATCATAAAAAATGTGGTATGTTAACAATGATTTTGGCACTAAGCAACTTATAGCTGTTACCTTCAATTAATGAATGTACTCTATACAGGCCTATAGCAAGACAATGTATTCAGGAAGGGCAAACACTACTTCAGGTAGGGGGGGGGGGGGGGGGGGGGGGGACAAAAATGTTATATTTTTCAACTTGCACTTAATTTTATAAAAATTTAGAAGTCGTATAATACACATTTTTTCCAAAATTAAAGATAAAAATGTTTTTACTATCAGTTAAATGTCTATATTATTTCGTATTATACATGTTTATATATCTTACCAGTAAGAATCATAATATTAAATACTTATTATTTTATCTTATTATTTTTTGCAAAAATGAGCAATGGGCTTTAATATAGGTAATATCAGCTTCTGTTCAAGTCATTTTAACAAAGCGACCTGACACACTTAAAATAGTTTTCCAGAAAATGGTTTTCCACGTTATTTGATGTCGATTGCTTAAATGGAAACTGATTTACTACAAATCAATCGTAACTTTTCAGGAACTGTCCCTTTTTCTAATAAAGGGTTCAAACTATGCAAAGATTAGAAAAGATGATAAATGCAAAATGTTATTAAAATACAACTATATTATTACAAATACATAAGTGGTGTGCATGTGAAGAGAGGAATTGTATATTAGTTACCTAGCAAGCGAAATAAATTAAAACAGTTATTTTTTTGTTTTATTTAGGTCAGTTTTTATTATTTTATTGATCTTAAAGAAGAAAAATTGTCATTAAATAATATTACATAGTTTTATATTTAAGTTAAGTTTGTAGTTTAATAATAAAATTTAAGCTGCTTACATATTTTTTTTTGATGATTTTCGGAAAAAGTATGTATTTAAAATTTAGAATACTAATTAAAGCAGATGGCATCGAATTCCAATTTTTTTTATAAGTTTTTGAAACTTAGTTACCCATTAAAATATTTAAGGCATTGTTGAGTACTTGTCCTTATTCCGTGAGTAGGTTTGGGTTGTTTAATTAACCTCGCAATAGAGCTGCACAGTGGGTTATTGGCGACGGTTCGGGGCCTATCTGGAAGGAAAGACCCTTCAACGATGCCTCGTATTTTTGAACCATGGTCATATGACGAGGACAACACCTGAGCTGGCACCCGACGCAACCTTAATAGGCGTCAGGACATTGGTCCACGATCAGATTTATTGTGCACCACTCCCGTATACTCGCCAGTATAATTTGTTGGATGTTCTGGACGACTTTCTAGTATTTTTGTAGCAAAGCTGGCAACCCTCCGATCGCAAGATCACTACTTTTTTACTTTTCTTTGTCAAGTCCATTGCACGGATTCGAACCACCAATCCTCTGATTAGTAGCTGAACGCCTTATCCACTGAGCAACTGGGGCTCTGCTCCATGAGTACTAATTTAATCTGCAAATTTTTTTTAACAGTTGTTGGTCAGTTAATTTGTCCTAAGAAAGGTAAAAACAATGCATTAGTCTACATAATGACATAAAATTAAAAGATCATGTTTTTTGTCAACTATTCTATCTTACCCGTTTTGAAATTGAGCTTTCTTGGCTCCCATGGTTTGTCCCTGGCATGCCATGTGGAGCAATAAATCGCTCGCTCTGGTTTTCGTTTTGCTCTGGCAGGGTGCAGATCCTTGGAATTGAAGGCACTTCACAAGAGCTCAGATCAGGAACAATTGGAAGAGATCTGGTATATGGTTCATCTTCTTCCGAAGAGGTGGAAGTGGAAAATTTCCTTTTGCAAGAAAACTTTCTTTTCCTGAATCCTCTACCTAACGCTCCCGGGTCAGTGTCAATGCTTGAATTACCCAAATCTTCAGCTTTTCGCTCATGCTTTCGGCCTTCTTCGTGTGTTTCTAGGCATCCAAAAATAATTCAACAAATGACGATGCACGTAGGTAAGGGGGTTCAAACTCCTCCCATTAAAAGTCTAGAAAAAAATTAAAAATCGAATTACTGTAAAAATCATAAAAATATTTTTAAAAACTAGAACATTTTCAATTTCTAGTATAATACTTCTTGTTGAGTTGCATGAGGGAAAATCTGGTAAATGATTTGAGGGCATTTTTATCTCAAACTAAGCGTAACATGACGTCATCGTGTTTCATTATATAGCATTTGAATTTCGGTGTCAAAGGGAAAAGTTCGCGAAACGGTTCCGTATTAACAAGTTGTAATATTATTCTAAACAAGGAATCTTAAAATTTAAATTTGTTCTCTAAATTTATTTCGTAATTAGAGAGTGATATTTACTAATTTTAAAAATACTTAATGACTGATATTGGTAACGATTTCATGAAAAATAAATGATAACTTTTGCTCTTTCGATATTTATATGCCAACATATTTCTGTTTACTTGAATAAAAATTCATAAGTTTAAAAAAATTGGGGGGGGGGGAGGAAGAGTTTATTAATTTGGGGAGGGGTGGGGATAAGCTACCTAAAGAAATCCGTTGCTCCGTTACTGAACCACCCCCATGAAAAATCTATACCTACGTGCCTGTATGTAGCTATGCATTAAGTTTCACCTTTATATAACTGAATCTAGCCATATAAATGAAAATGCCTCAAATTCTTTTTCAACTAATATTTTAAATAGTTTAGTTTAATGTCTTGTGTTCGTTACCTTCTATAAATAAAACAAATACAAATACAAATATTGACGACCAACAACAGGCTCAAGGCCCAACAAGGTTGGTCCATCTAGTACCTCTTAACTATCCCCCAATGCATATCTAACTTCTTCTTAAAATCCGTTACTCCTTTACAATTAACAATATTCACTGGCAAGTTGTTCCATTTGTCTATTACCCTATTATAGAAATAGTGTTTTCTCCCTTCCCGATTAAAATGGGATTTGTTTAACTTAAACCCATGACCTCTCGTTCTATCACTCATATTAAAATCTAAACCCTCCACATCTCCTTGTTTGATAAATTTGAATAGTTGAATCAAATCTCCCCTAACCCTTCTTTCTTCCAGAGTATACATATTCAAATTTCTTAATCTATCTTCATAATTCATGCCTGAGAACCCTTGAACCATTTTAGTAGCCCTGTGCTGAATTTTCTCTAACAATGCAATGTCTTTTTTAAGATATGGTGACCAGAACTGTACAGCATACTCAAGATGTGGCCTTACTAAACCTCTGTACAATGGCAAGATAATATCCTTAGATTTTGATGAAACACTTTTCCTGATGTACCCCAACATTCTATTAGCTTTTTTGCTAGCCACTGTACATTGATGACTCATTTTAAAATCCTCATTTACCAACACACCCAGATCGCTTACAATCTCACTATTTTTGATTTCTGCACCCTGTAAAACATATGCAGCCTTACTATTTTTGATACCCATGTGCAACACTTGACATTTACTGATATTAAAAGACATACCCCATTTAACAGCCCATTCTGATATTTTTGTTAAATCACCTTGTAATTGCTCTATTTGTTCCCCAGAATTCACAGTCCTCATAATTTTTAAATCATCTGCAAAGATGCTGACCTTGCTCCCAATCTCCCAACTGATATCATCAATAAAAATAATAAATAAAAGTGGACCTAATACAGAACCCTGTGGTACTCCACTTTTAACTTCTGCCCACTGAGAGTAATTACCTTGCAAACATTTAATAAAACAGTAAATAAAATTATTTTATGAAATTAATATATAAATTTACACATTTTAAGTAAAACAATCTCTGATTTTAAATATAAAAACCTAAACATATTATTATTAACGTATTAATAAAATCAAATTTAAAAAAGTTTATCTTTTCAACTTCAAGTTGTGATTTTGGTTTTAATTCTTCCCAGCCAAATAAATCTGCAAAGAATTGCAGGTACTTGAAACATTCCTGCAAAAATTTGCGGTTAAATAACGAATTCTGCAAAAATTTTGCAAATTTGCCAGTTTTTAAAGAGGAAAGTGCAGAATTTTTTGCTGGGTTTATTAAAGTTATTGTTTTTTATTAAAATATTTAATTTGTGAAAACAGCTGTTGGAATAAACTTGTAAGAAATATTTCTGAAAATTATTACTTTTTTAGTTCTACATCTGTAATCTCTTTTATTCGTTAAATAATTTATTTTTAATAAAATAAATATTTGATTTGATGGAATAGCAAAAATCAATTTGAATGAATGATATTAAACACATTTGTCAAAATAATATGCATTAAAATATAATTTGTAAATTTTATTTTCTGCTCCGTGAATTTTTTTTGCACCTAAATGATATTCAGTGCATCTGTATTGAAGAATACCCTTGAGCTAGGTGCAATAAAATAGGAAAAAATTGCGGCAAACTTTTAAGCTCAATTGATGTATAATTAAATGTAAGAAGTTAAAATACTGTGTAAGAGTAAATATTATAAATAAAATAAATGAATTTTTATTAAAAAAAAATTAAAAACATAAATACTAATTTTTTTTTTTTTTTAAATTGTAAAAAAAATCATACAATGATTACGTATAAATAGTTATGTAATAATTAAAACCTTTAATCTGATTATTTAAATATGTATTAGATACATGTAATACTTATAAATTGAAAATAAAAATGCTTACCATATATAACTAAAATTGTTACTCCTTAACACAACCAACCTGGTTCAGGGGCCGCATTGGCCACAACGAACCTCCCCACATATTTTTCTCTGATATGAGGCCAAATACAACTCTGTTCTTTCAACCATTCTACTGGGATAACAGCTAGGTCATTCGGTTTAACAAATACAACTAATGCAAAAGCCATTTCCTGCAAAAATATAAAGCTTCTTATTCATACAATAATGTAAGTTTTGGGTTTTCAGAAGAAAAAAATCAAGGAATTAAAGAGTAAAACTGCAAATTTAATTATTTATCTAAAATCTCAATGAGACAACTCACCTTTTTTAATTAGAAAAATCCTGCTAACTGAAGTAATCTATTGCCAAGGCTAACAATAATATATCAACTAAAATCCACTAGCTAAACTCTCCTACCAACTTCTATATTTGAACAATAACTATTACAGTACTAATTTAAATTTGAAATAAATTAATTGTGAAATCAATTAATTTTCGTATTGAATATTACTGGATTTTTTTATTCCCATGGAATATTTCAATGGGAAAAAAAAAGGTGTAGAAACCAAATAACTTAAAGAGCCTAAACTAGGCCAAAACTGACTAGAAGAACTATATGCAATCGGCAAGCCATCAATATTAACAAGCGGCTTTATTTCCGATGGAATTCTTTCACCACATCGAGACAAAACCTGTTGGATGCTCTTTTCTATACCAAAATGGTAATACAAACCACCTGATATGTCAGATAAAATTACTTTCCTGGGTGTTTTTAACAAAGTATGTGCATTCCGATAAACAACTGGCCTCGGAATATCTTTAGCAATTTTGTTACGGGTGACAGAGGAGGTATACGGGTGATTCTACAAATACGGGAAAACGTGTGTTCCGTACTGATATTTTGTTTTGTTTTGGAAATTAAAAAAAAACTTTTTAATGTATATATTTACACTCCCTTAGCACTATTATTCTGATTTTTATCTATGAAAAAACTTCATATTTTATCCCATTAAAAAAACTTATTTTAATTAAATGTCATCCACATGCCCTGTCCCATACCTATAATTTGTGTTTTCCAAGTAATTTATCTAAAAAACCAAAAGTGATTTCCTGTTCATTTTTCTTTTTATTAATGAATATATATGTATGAATAATATTAAGCTAACAAAAGTCAAATTAAATAAAATTATTGCATTAAAAAAATAATTAAAAGTTTGTCCCAAGGAATATCAGTCATCCACATGGCTGAAACAAATGAAATTTTTTTCTCAAGGAAATTGAAACTTTTAAAGTAGCAAAAGTGCCTGAAAATAAACATGGCAGTTTGTGGCTTATGACTAAAAATTGTATTTTGCTGTTCTTCAAAGATTTTTGTGATTTGCTCTAAGTCGTATTTCATTTTCAGGTAAGGGTTTTTAATCCTTGTCATTAACATGACTTGTAATAAGCAGGTAAAATGTAAATATAAATAAATTCTGGTTATGTATGGTGATAAACCTTGCAGTTGTAAGTACTTAACAGAAGTTAAGCCTACAAAGCTTCATACACTGGTGGACAATTGCTAAGGACGGATCATAAACGGCTGTATATCGCATAAAAAAGTAAGCGCGGTTGAATGCCAAGTGAAATAAAATAATGTCAGAATGCTAGGACATTACAATAAAGATAATTTATTGTGCTCTGAAATCTAGAAGGCTTTAAAAAGTGTTAAAGGAACAAAATGGTCATTTTGTGCTGAATACGTAAAAGTGAAAAAAATGCAATTACAGTCCGCAGACGTTCCGGCGTATAATGTCAATACAAGATATGGCCACCATGGAGGGCAATGTAAGATTCCACACACCTTGTCATGCTTTGCACAGCGTTGTTCAGCTGCTGTTGTGGTAATTTATCCCATTCCTCCGTTAGTGCATGGATGAGGGTGTTCTTGTTTAATGGAGAGCATTGTCGACCATCAAGACTCCACCCCAAAGCATCCCACACATTTTCAATGGGATTCAGATCTGGAGAACGTGCTGGCCATACGAGGCGTTGAATACCCTCGCTCCCTAGACGCTCAGAGACAGCGACTGTTCGATGACACGTTGCATTGTCGTCCATGAAAACAAATCTATCAACGACAGCACCACGGAACACGTGAACATGAAGCAGCAGAACATCATTAATGTATCGTGGGCCATTCATAGTCCCAGTTGGAGCACATAGAGGGACGTACGTCCATTGATCATGATGCCAGCTCATACCATGACACTACATGTAGGATATCGGTCCCTTTCTTGTATGTTTTCCGGGCAATACAGTATCATTCTCACGCCAGATAAGTTGTCGTTGACTATCAGACGACAGACTAAACCTACTTTCATCTGAGAATAATATGCAAGCCCAGTCCGCTTCCCTCCAATTGCAATGCTGACGACACCATTGCAAATGGGCTGTACGGTGACGTTTGGACAATGGGATGCACACAACAGGATGGCAGGCGTATAGTCTTGCTTGATGCAAACGTCTGGCTACAGTTTTTCGGGAGATCCGCTTGCCAATAGCAGTGAGGAACTGATTTGCTACCTTACGAGCTGTGCTGCGTCGGTTCCTTTTTGTCGATAGCACTATGTACATAACTTCTGCAGGCGTCGTACTGCAAACACGACCTCCCCTGTGACGTTTGCTACATTTTCCAGTTATTTGAAATGATTTTCAAAGCCTTGAAAGTACACTGAGGCTGACGTCGAACTCCCTGGCAACATCTGTTATTTTTCGTCCTTCTTCAATCTTGCCAATAATACGTCTAAGCGTAAAATCATCTAAGTGATGTCGGGAAGACATACTGAAAATTACAAGTTCGTCAATTGATTCTTTCCCATTCAAATTAGCTTTTGAACAACAGCTATCAACGCGCGTCAAATCCTTTACATCGCTTATCAGCGCTACCACGTAGCGAACAAGTTCGGCAATCCAAAATTTGCATACGCACAACATGTCTTATTGTATCCCGCACTTACGCTAACTTCCACAATTTTCTGCCTTCCATATTGTGGTTGCTATCTTTGCTATTGTCATCCGTCCTTAGAATTGTCCACCAGTGTATATGGCTTACTGAGAACATGCAAATTCTGGTTTTGTCATCCACATGCCCATTTTCTTAGTCATCCACATGCCCATTTTCTTAGTCTGAATAGGTGGCAAAACAAAAATATAACAATTAAGCTCTGCTGATGTTTTATTCTTATTATGTACCCATTGAACTACTTTAGTAATTTTTTTCAGATTTTTAAAATTAATTTAATTTTTGGAAATTTATGTATTGTAAATATTCCCGTATTTGTAGAATCACCCATATATGGTCTTCAACTGCCCATGAAGCTAATATTGAATCAATATCTTCATGCATCTAATCTTGTACGGTAAAACTATCTAACGATTCATTCTCAGAACTTAAAGAATATTTCTCAGAGTTACACGAAATACTGCTTTTTGTTTTAAAATAATCGACTATGCCCTTTGCACTATTTGAAACACTTATATTTAATTTAGAAGTTGTACAAGGAGAGTTTTGCAATCTGAAGTCAGAAGATATAATCGGAAGAGGACAAATACTAGAGGTTGATTGTCTTTCAAGATGTCCATTTTCTTGTTCATACAATACTTTGTATTTTTTTGCAACTTTAGATCAGGTCCTATCAGGAAAAACATTATAATTGTATAAACATTAAAAATGGCAATATTCTTGTAGTATGCAAATAATATAATTGTCATTGATGTAAATGGAATATTTTTATAATTTGCATTTTTAATTTTTTTTAAAAGGATAAACTTTTGTTTTTAATTTTGCCCGATCGCATGCACAATTATATGGATTTTAAAATACAAATATGCTAATTGTTGGTTATAAAACCAGCTCAAACTGTTATTTTGTTTAAAATTGTAATTTTAAGCATTTTTAGAATTTAATTAGATCGCGGAAATTTGCTTAAAAATTTTTCAAGGAATTCCCAAGTTAAGAAAACTTTTTTTATGCAAACTAATTTTTTTCTTAATTTGCAATTACTTAAAAATATTATTGGAAAAACACATAAATATCGACTTTTGGTCCAATATATTATACATTGTATTTTGTGAAACTCAATGTACACTAACGGTAAAAATGTCTTTACAAAATTAAATACAATTTTTCTTTATAATATTTTAAAATTGAAAATAATAAGTAAACATATATTTATATATTATTAATGCATTTAAAGGAAGATGTTTACATGAGTCTTTTGTAATTAAAAAATTTATTTTAAATTTCATTGAGTTTAAATGTTTATGTTAAAAAAAAATTATCGGCAAACGTAGAACAAATCGCGGGGGGTTGCCATTTTAAAAAAAATTATCGGCAAATGTAGAACAAATTGCAGGGGGGGGGGGGGGGGTTGCCTTTAAACAAAAATTATCGCCAGATGTGGAAAAAAAATCGCACCAAGGGTGACCGTACAGTAAATCTGAATACAGTAAAAATCAGTAAACCGTACAGTAAATCTGACCCAACAGTAGTAACATTAATAAAAAAATTATAAATGGCTTTTTATTATAATTTTTTCCTAACCAAACAATTTTGGGTGCTTATTTTAAGAAGCCCGCTATCGTGGGCCCTGTATGCTACGGCGGGTTCATGAACAATCACTTGCCCCCCCCCACTTGACATCGTTGCTTGTCACTCCCGCTATCATTGTTATATATACTATGTTATGTTTTAAGCCCCCCCTCCAAAATATTTTTTATAACTTTATGCCTATGACACCTGGGTTGGCCAGGCCTGTAATCACAAATATGCTACTTACATAGACAAGAAACATTCTACACATAACTCCAAAATCAACAATTTTGAGTTATGCCCAAGTGCCCACATGCATGTGTGATTTTATTCAAGCATGGCTGACAAGGTGCCGTTTGAGACGATCTTTTCGAATGAATTGCTTCTTGCACACTTTGCACGAATGAGGCTTTTCTTCTGCATGGACGAGTTGATGTCGTTTGAGACTTTGTCCCAGGGTGAACTGCCTGTTGCATACCTCACACGAATGAAGCTTCTCCCCAGAGTGGACGAGAAGATGTCGTTTGAGGTTTTGTCTTTTGGCGAACTGCTTGCTGCACACTTCACACGAGTGGGGCTTTTCTCCCGTGTGGGTAAAGAGGTGTTGTTTGAGATGCGGCTGTTGGGAGAATCGTTTGCTGCACACTTCACACTTGTGCGGCTTTTCTCCCGTGTGGGTCAGAAAGTGCGTTTTTAGCTCATGCTTTTGAGCGAATCGCCTATTGCAAACTTCACATGCATTGGGGTATACTTTGGCGTGGGTCAGGAGGTGTTTTCTGAGATTTTCCTTTTGGACAAACGGCTTGTTGCAGATTCGACACGAGTGCAGTTTTTTCTCCGAGTGGATGAGGAAGTGATCCGTAAGAGCGCCCTTTCGAGTAAACCGTTTGTTGCAGATTTTACAAACGTGTGGGTTTTTTCCCGAGTGGCTGCTTTGGTGCTTTTCGAGCCCCTGTTTAGAAGCATATTGCTTTTCGCAAACCTCACACTTGTGCGGTTTTTCTCCTGTATGGGTTAGGAGGTGCTTCCTGAGATTCCCAATTGCAACGAATCTTTTCGAACAAACTCCACAAACGCGATCCTTTTTTCCTGTGTGGATAAGCAGATGAGCCGTAAGCTGACTTTTCAGCGTGAATGGCTTTTCACAAACTCCGCACAAGTGCGGTTTTTCTCCGGTGTGGAAGAGAAGGTGCGTCTTGAGATTCCCCTTGGTAATGAATCTTTTCGAACAAACTCCGCAAACGTGATTCTTTTTTCCTGAGTGGAGAAGCAGGTGAGATGCAAGGCTCCCCTTTAGTGTAAAACTTGCTCCACACTCTTCACAGATGAACTGTTTTTGTATTGACTGATTAACAAAATTGTTTTTAAGATTGCGATCTTCAGTAAATTCCATGTTGAATATTAAAATACATACAGAAACAGGGGTACCTGAACTTTTCTCGATGTTGTCTAGCAGGGTAAAATATTACGTTTATAATATTTGAAAATTAAACATTTTTTGAAGAATGCATTTTACAACAAATTGTGTAGATGAAAATACGTATAGCAGCAGCCATACAGGTTCGGCATCACTGTTAGAAAATTAGGCGAACCTGCTAGAGATTCGGAATATTAAGAAAGTGCTAAAAGCGTTTGATGCATTTTCTCCCGTCGTTTTTTACAAACTTTCCTTTTGTGGAAGGTAGTAAGAGAGAATTTTCATATAATTGACTGATGAACACAATGACAGCATTTAAATTAATTATACAATATGCACCAGATTTAAATTATACAGTTGTTGGTAAGCATGTAGGTATAGTTCAAAGGCGTATGCTATTAGCGTAGAAGCTAAGCCTTGCCAGTGTTCCTTTGATGGATGGGTTCAAGTGATTATTCGATTGATTATGTTCGGGATTAATTATTGATGTCTTTTTCAATAAACAGAGGATTGTTTTATAGAGTCGTTAGTTTAGTATGTTTGAATACTTTTATCGGCTGCCTTCTTCTGTTCTCGTGTAAGAGATTTACCATACCCAAGTAACGTTTCGTAATTTTGGTACATTGTTTAATCCTACCGCATGGGCTCGAACAGATAGTATACGTACGTCTCATAATTTTATTTCGCATAATCAAATGACGAAAATACATAAGTTTGCTACCCATTCTCAATACTTCCATACGACAAACGAAGTGAGGACATTTGATACTACGAGAAAGTCATCGTACACTTACCTCTTTTACACGTATTGTCTTCGGCTAGACAAATCTTAGAAACAAATAATCCGGGATTCAAATTATAACACCTGAACCTGAGATTCCGGTTTTCGGTCGGCTAGGTTATAATGCCAGCGCCTCATACAAATTGACTGAGGACCGGTTCAAAAAGAAATTTTCTACATTCACCTACTATTAATAAACATATTTTTGCTAAAATGAAAGAAAAATAGTTTAATATTACCATTATTTTATTTAACCAAACTTTACAGGAATAAATTTTAGTTATTTTTTTTATCCATGTTAGCTCATTTTCAAGCTAAAGACTTTGTTTCTTAAAATTATTTTGAGTGACTGTACTAAAGTAATTAGCAATTGTTTTAGAAAAAGTTTATATAACGTGTTTTTTAATATAAATTAAAATAATTTTATTGAAAATGTAAGGGCATCAAAGAGAATTTGGTGTAGGAAGTAGGTTTCTGTTATGTGGAAAATTTTAATATTAATTTGAATGAACGTTGCTTTTCTCGAGTTTGTGCAGACGAAAGCTTTCGGAAAACCAATCATGGGAGATCTTCTTTGTGTAGGTCTGTGAGCAAATGTCATTTTTAATTTGTCAACTTTTCTTTTTCAGATGCCGCACACTTCAAAACAACAAGGATGGTTGATAATTTTTGATTATGTAATTTGTTAAAATAAAGTTTAACCTGATTTCTTATTTAAAATGTTTTTGTAATAAATAAGTCGTAGAAACTGTATTGTTTTTTCTTTCATGTAATAGCCATTTTCTTTACATTGATGTTTTTATTATGCAATTACAAAGGTAATTTTATTTAATCCTGGACACATACTCCTTGTAGGGACACTAGTGTCCGCAGTTTCGCGATTCCAGGGTTAAAGTTGCTTAATGTTACATTTGTCTTTTCAGTTTATTAAAAATAATACCGTTTATAATGTATTTATTACCTTAGTAAAATTATTTTAAATCTAAACCTAGAAATTAAACAGTCAATTTTGTACAGATGACTAAATCATGGTGCAAATTTGTATTCCTGGTAATAGGAAATAACATTAAGATTGAATCTTTTGGTCGCCAAAATACCTAAATTCAATGCATATGTTACCGTTAAAGTATATAATGCAGTTATTTCATAGAATACCTAGTTATTCCATGAAGGGTTTTGCACAAAAGCGGAATGGGTAGACCTGGAATGTGTACCAATGTTCATCACCTCAGGCGATAGCGTCTGAGGGTTTGGCGACTCATTTTATTTGGCGATGGATATTGCTGGCGAGGAAATTTAACGCGGGTAAATCGCATTATTAGCCACCGACAGAATATTTGTTCCACATCCTTTGTTTGGTAAGATATTTATTTTATATTTTCTTGATAGTGTTGATGTTATTAATTTTTATTGCTCATAACTGGCGATTCGATAATTAAACAACATTTGATCACTAAATCGCCATTTTGTAAGTTATATTTCGTTTGTTTGCAATTGAAAAAGATTGAATTGTCTTTAGGAAATTGTTACGATTTGGTTCATACGCGTGTTAACACAAATAAACCAATGTAGATTATGTTAAAGGAATTATGAAATAGAACATATAAAGTTTCAATCCGAAGAAGACCTTGAATCGTTTTTCTTTTGCAGATCAAGCCAACCGTCATTGAAGCCAGTCTTATGGAAAATATGGGATTCATCTAAACTTCAAGGGGAATTAGCGTCTAGCGGAACTGGTCGTGGAAAAGTTGGTGTATTTTATGAACACAATCAACGAGGTTTTTACAATCAGTTCAACTTAGAGATATTTCATTCTTGGATTGTTATTTGCAAGTAATACCAAAGTGTTGTTTGGCCTAAGCAATTAATCCTGTGTTTTGCCTTCACAGGCTACTTCACTAACATTGTCAAGAGTTCAATTAAAATCATGCTAAATAGTACCACATGTAAATTAAATAAGTTATTTATCACATTTCTGCTTTTATAAAATTGTCCTTTATCTGATGCTCAAATTGTACATATTGCTCTTTCCCTTAACAAACAAAATATACTGGTATGTGTAAATAATTTAAAATTTCTCAGCCCAATATTACTTTTTATCCCAGGCTGCACTGTTGAGTTACTCGGGAAAGGACTCTCCCTTGAGGAGGTGGGATAATCGAGTCGATGGTGCGGTGTAGGGATCTTATTTTAAATTTCCAATAATCCGGGCAAAGAATCTGCAAAAGTTCATTAAAATATGACATTATATTCCTTGTTTAAGAGCCAATTTTAAGTCAAACTCATTTATTTAAAGTAGATAAACAACAGCATAAGAGGATTCTTAACCCTACCCACCCAAAAAACACCTCCCCTCACCAATGTTTTTTTTTTTCTCAAATTTAATTTTCGTTCAAATAAACAGGAATACATTGCAGATATTATCAAAGCAGCAATAGTTGTCAATAACTATTTTTAAATTATGAAATAAATTTAGAGAATAAGTTTAAAGTTTCAGAATCCTTATAATGAATGTATGTGTGGTAATGATTAGTTAAAGAATTAGTAGTTATGGTAATTTAAAAATCTAATAAGTATTTTAGTTGACCAAAACTGGTAGAAAATAATGTAAAGGCTACGTGATCTAGATTATTGTAGGGAGAGTTACTTTTTATACTTACTTGTAATAGGAGGGTATATCAGAAATTAAGAAATAATTCGATAACTAGTTTTTAACAGACCAATTTAGGAAATTTATTTTTATTACATAACAAGAAACAAGTATAACTTTAATCTTCATTATCTCAATTTTTTTTAGAGTTTTGGCAAGAAAAATTTAATTTTTATACAACTAATTTATTTATGCTTTTTATTATTTTTATATATGTAGTATGTGAAATACCGATATTTGTGTATATATTAATTATGTATGTTACTTCCAGGTTCCGGGGTTGGTGCAGCATGGCCATAAATGGCTCTTACGTCATAAAATACCAACCAGGTTCCAGGGCTTAATCCAAGAAGTGGCCTTCTTTAGATAATCATTCGGAAAATTACCTTGCAGAATTCCATGACTAAATAATTCTTGTTTTTGCTGATCTTTTTTGACATCAATTTCAAGGGTTTCTTAGTTGATATTGTGCTGAATCAAGATACAAAAGCCAAGGAAACTTTCTGTTTATGAAACCTTTCTAAGAATAGATCCCCATATTGGTTAAAATAAATGAGGAGGTCACAACTATATAAATATACAGATGTGTGGAAAATAAATATTAAGAATTTATTTAGAATGTTAAATATCCAGTTTTGAAGGGGTTGATCTACTTTACTTGTAAATGAGTTATCTGTTCTTGATCAGATAGAAGTTCGTTTAGGTGTCAACACGATTGGAGTATGATCATAATCTGACTGTCTCAAAATGAGCAGTCGGTAACTTTCTTACAAAATACTTGAAAAGTGTATTTAAGCAATGTTTTCCAGCTGCTTCAAAAGTTATGGAAATAAATGAAACTTTTTAGTTAAAACTTTTATATCATAAAGTGTCATTATACATACATAAAACAATATTTAATGCAGACATTTTTTAATAATTATTTTATACACTGCTCTTTATTAAATGTTTAAATAGAATTAATGTTTTTAATAGACTTTAATCTAGAAACACATGTAATATTCCTATTATAAAATAGAATTCACAAAAATATTCCTTTAATAATATAAATAATTATAGTTTATTAATTACATTTTTTTTAGAAAAAAATATTTAATGTAAAACAAAGAACAGAATGAAGTTTGGTTAATCTATCCCACATAAAAAAAGTTTATTTATATACAAGTTTTACCCTGATAGTTAAGTTTTTATTTTAACTGAAGTTTATCCTTTTCATTTTTGCTTTAAATACTTTTTACTAAAATTTAATTACTATTTAAATTTTTAGACAATATTTTAATGGAATGTTTTTAATAAGTTTCCATATCTAATTAAATGTAATAAACATAAGTAATGTTAAATAATTAATCATCAACTTGTGCATTATTTTCCAAGTGCAGGGTGTCCTTAGAACAGGGAAATCGTATAATTCGATCATTCTAGAAAAATCGGGGATTTTGGGTGTTTTTAAAAAAAAATCAGGGAAATTAACAAACATATTTTTAAGTTGATTTCTTGCTATGAAACAGCATTTATTGATTGCTTTCAAAATGCAATCATAAAGAAAAAGCTTGTTGGACTATAAATGTGTATTTAAAATGAAAATGTTGTCTATCAAGATCATAGAAATTTGTAAATTGTATAGATTATTTTCCTATTATGTTTAATTTGTGTAAATCAGTATTGTTTCTATCACTCTGAAAAAAATAGGTGACAGGGAATTTCAAGGTAGTTTTCCCTTTAGACACCTTGAAGTTGCTTTCATACACAATAACTTTGAGGGTGCATTTCATTTTTCCTAGCTTTTAGAAATACTAAGTCTAAACTTGTTATTGGACTAACAACAGATCATACTTTTCAGAATCCAATCAGATCTGAGAAGTTTCGGAAGAAGGTATGACAAGTGCCCTGTTCAACCAAAATAAAAAAATTATTACTACATTTTTTTTTTGTGGACAATCCATAATTTTTCTTCTTTTTTACATTTTATTAACCTTTGTACTAATTCCTGTGAACGGACCTTTTCGTTTCACTATCTGCTTTTTCAAGAGTACAAAATTTAGCATGGACTTTTAATGAAGATGAAATTAACACTTGGTTTAAAGGCTAAAATTTCGTTCCAGAAAATATTAACTTAAGAGAGGTAGTCTTTCAGAGATATTTCACTTATATTTAAAATCCCATACTTGTACAACTTAATTATTCTTAGTTACCTAAAAAAACAGGAATGTTATAGTTGAATTGAAAATTATGTTTTGTTAAAAAAAAATCATACATTTTAATATTCATTATTTAAAAAAATGTGAAATGCCATGCCATGTGTTGCACTTAAGTTGACAGTAAAAATTAAATATTAATCAAACAAAAGAAAAATTGATAACTTGTGCAGAAGCATTTTAAAATTTGAGTTGAATTGAAACCTATTCTCAAATATAAATACTTTTTAACAATTAAATTTAAGTTGAAATCCAAACAGTAATCAATGTTTTAAAAAATTCTAATGACAACACAGTGATAGATCTTAGGATATGTTAAAGAAAGGGTTTTACAAAATTCTAGTTTAAAAAATTCTCTGCTGGATTTTTAAAAAAATATAGTAATTAAAAGTTTTCAAGTAAATTCGCCTTTGTATATGAAAAGAGCTGTTCGAATTGTATTATTTGGAAAACTTCAGCCAAAAATATATAGGAAAGGATTTCAAGAATTTGTGAAATGACTTTTAGTCACTCGGAGAAGAATCGCAAATGAGAAATAAATTGTTATATAACTAAATAAATTATGCATTCCTAATCTTCACTTGGGACAGTCAAAATAAGCAGTGTTGTGGAATAATATATATATTTTAGATTTAAAAAACTTTATATAAATCTAATACATATTCTTATGAGTAAATAAGTTATTTTCAAAAGTAAAAATGGCATAAAGTAAAATTAGCTAAAGACTGTCAAAGTGTAAAAAATATTTTCAGGGCACCGAATCTGCATGTAAATTTAGAATGAACCATATATTATTCTTATTGTTTCTTCTGTATTAGCCGTTAACGAATGAAACAACGTCTTTAAGATTAGTGTGTGCTATATTTTTTTTAATACGAAATTATTATTTTGGACCATTGTCCCTTCAAAACAATTGTTTCTACGTTTACAAGAAGAGTAGATTACATAATAAAGTCTGCAGGGGCGGATCTATAGGAGTGGACCCATGGAACGTTACTATATATGTCTAATTAATTTCTCACTTTGTATTAAACATCCTGGAAGTGATCGCCGCTAAGTTACTGCAAAAGCCGTTCCCATTATAATGTTTTAAATATATATTGACAATTTGGAAACTGGTATGCTTCAGAATTCAAATAGATGTAGGAATACATTTGGCATTTATTATTTCGCCTTGAATTCTTCATTTCCATCAGCATTAAGTGTTATGTAGAACAGTCTAACATGAAGTATTAATTTTATAATAAATCAATACACACTTTAATTGTATAGATGACCATATTGCGCAATTAAAGTGGGTATTTAGCTCTAAAGTAATTAACTCTAGTGCGATGCTAATTAATCAAACCAAAACCTCCGGAATGGACCCGAATCGCCTCAAATACACATTGATCAGCTCTAGTGCGATATACTAATTAATTAAGCAACCGATTGGAATAGATCCTAAGCAGTTGCTAATAGCCCATTGTGTGCCTCTAGAATGACATTATTCAGCCAACCAAGCAACATTTGAAAAATTTAATATATAGTGAATAAACCGTGTATGTTTTATTAATAATAACTTAATTTGATTAATAAACTTTCAAAGAATAAAAAAGATTATCATTTATCGATTATTTTAAAGTTTGAATTAAATACGATTGTGTAATATATATTTAATTTTGCTTAGCCAGGAACTCCTACAACACAACGCATCTCTATTAGAAAAAAATGTGTTAACTAAAACTATCATAAACAGCGCCAAATGGCAACCCATCACTGATGAACATTTGTACACTTTTCTGGCAATTTGAGGTCCACCCATTCCTCCCGTGTAACGCGTTCATTCCATGAAATAACTGATCGTGTCGGTTAAAGTGTGTAATATGTTATTAATTTGACACTTTAACTAGTTATTCTATGAAATAACTAGGTATTCTATAAATTAACTAATGAGAGACAGTTAAAGTGTAAAATAAACAATTTATCTAAAATGAAATTAAACTAATAATAGACAATTAAAATGAAAAAGAAGCAATTTATCTAATTTATGCAGCGTATAAATGGTATTTATGGAAACGTACCATAAAATCATTTGTTACAACAAGGATTACTAAAATGACACTTGGAATTACAAAGAACATTATTTCTAAAACAAAAAAAAATTTTGTTGACACACTGGGTTTTACACGAACATTTTTTAAATCCCTGACCAGTACCTAAACTTTGAGCTGTAGCAACCGACCAGAGCGATATTTCTACATCCGGTACTTCTTCGATTTTAATTAATTTTTGTTCGCAGACACTGAACTGGGATCGAGAATATAATTGTTTTATGCGGCCGTTTCTTGTGCCCAATTGGAAAAATCCTTCTTCGGTTATTTTTATGATGATAGCTAAAATAGATTTGGCATCACCTTTTCCTCTGTCAACTTCAGGCAATGGGATACGGACGGTAAACCCCACAGAGGCTTCAGAATGAGATTTATCCGACATTAATTTCATCTTTTTCGCTTGAATTTCTAAACATTTTTTAGACTTTTCTCTTTGAACATTAGTTCATTAAAACACAATTTGCAGATTTTCTGCTCAGCTTCATCTTCTGAAACATAATCTTCCGAATATGATATAGATTATTTTACACTTTAACAAGGCTGCAGATCGTTATTCTATGAAATAACTAGTTAAACCAGCGATTCTCAACCTTTCAGTATTCGCGGCCCAGTTTTCAATCATAATTTTCATCGCGCCCCCCCCCCCCCCCTCTTTCCCCCCCCCCCCCCCCCTCCTCCCGCTTACAATAAAATGTTTACAACAATAATGTATATTGAGTATTTTGGATTCTGTTTTCAAATTATTTTTAACTAACTGCCAAAACAAGAGTAAAAGTAAGCCAACGTTGGTGAGAAACCACATCTGGCATTTTGCCAGGCGGGCGGTGAACAGATGAAGCGAATGAAAGCGGGGAAAATTTAAATATTATATTTGAAATGAAAGCCAAACAGGGAGATAACGTTAAAAGAATATGAAAGTAGAAAAATTCGTTATTGAAAGTTAACCTAGACGGGGTGAGCTAAATTTAGAAACTGGGAATACATTTTTTCGAATAATAAAAGAAAGTATTCAGAAGCATGACTGAACAAAAGAGAAAAAAATAAGTAATGTTTGTGGAAGGGAATCCACACGACCGATATCATCTCGAGCCAGTGGCGTACACAGGAAATTTATAGGGGGGGGGTTGATCGTCAGATTACTTTACACGTGTATAAATATATATTACACGTGTATAATATATATTATACACGTGTAATATATATTACACGTGTATTTACACGTGTATAATATATATTATACACGTGTAATATATATTTATACACGTGTATATATATACACGTGTAATATACATATGTAATATATATACACGTGTAATATACATGTGTAAATATATATTACACGTGTATTTACACGTGTATAAATATATATATATATATAAATATATATATATATATATATATATATATATATATATATATATATATATATATATATATATATATATATATATATATATATATATATATATATATATATATATATATATATATATATATATATATATATATATATATATATATATATATATATATATATATATATATATACGCAGGGTGCGGCAAGTTAACTTCCTTTTTTGAAGTGAGTGCTCTGAAGCTTACAGCAGCCCCAGGCAGGGGGCTGCTGTAAGCTACTATATTTTATTCACATTAACTATTGATTATTATGCTTGAGTTTACTTGTCATTCGGGCACAATTAATTTTCATACTTACGAATCTGCCATTATTTTTCACATACATTAAAAAAAATTGCATATGTTTGCACAAATTATAAGTCATTTGTATTTTAGCAATTGAATTTTAAAGTAAAAGCAGTACAAATGTTATAATTCTTCTAAATTAGTATGCATGGGAACCAGGGCCGGGGGGCTGAAACAAGAAATTTCTCAACTTAAAGATTCGAAATTCCCAACTATACATTTGCAAAATATTTCCAGTTGCAACTGGCCGACATTTTTCATCTTTTTTATAGATTAGAGGTAGGATTAAAGGCATTAAACAAACAGTAGAAAGCTACGATACATGTTTTTATATTGTTTTAATTCATTTCATTTATTGCAGTATACTTTATTTGAAAACAATATGTACGAAGATAATTTGTAATTTTCCTGACATAAAACTTTATATTAATTGAGAATTAATGCAAAAGCCTATATGAATTATATTTAAATGAACCTAAACTCTAAAAAAAATATGAAAAATTAATTTTCATTTAAGTAAACAGGAATACGTTGGATATTTTTATAAATTATTTATATATTTTATTATATTATACGGTGGATATTTTTATAAAATAATATCTTCTTTTATACAGTTGGTATATTATAATAACTTTGTCTTAATATATCATTATGTACGGTCAGTGATATATAATAATGGTTACATATTCTACGCGTTGTGCCCAGGTGACCAATAAGGCTTTCTTAGTGAAAGAAAAAGTTACTATATTATTTTGAAAAAAAAGCAAACTAATACAAATTTAAAGTATTAACTTGATCACTCAAATTCAGTCTAAAAGAGGATGACTAATAAAGGGTACAAACCAATTAGGTAGAAGATTGACATAACTTCTGCACTGTAGATGGAATCGACACGGGAATACACGATACATCGGATTGGTCTGCTGTCCCTGCAGATAAGTTCATCAAGAAAAACACAAAGACTAAAACCAACCACTTTTGAAAGAGGGACGTTTTTGAAGATACGAAAGAGAGCATCAAAGGCCAGGCAGCGGATGTACAGGAGCAAAACTCTTAAATATCTCTTTGTCAAGAGCGTGATCAACTTGAACTCAGGACTGCTTATATTTTGTTAACTGGAATACATTTGTAGATGTACGAAGAAGAGTATAATAGAACAGTCAATAAAAAGTTCGTTCAGGATGATAACTTTTCCTCAAATAAACCGAAACCAAATTCGTAATAAAAAAAATAATTCAGTTCTCTTCATTAATCATAGAACATCACATGTATTCCAATAAATTTCGTTCTCGATGTATTTGACTGAAAGTCTGGACATAAGACGCCAGTTGTTACTTAACAAAAAAAAAAATCTGGAAGAAAAAGCATAGTAGAAATATTCAATTCCCAGGGATTCATAAAACAAATAATAGCATATGTGACGTAATGACCAATCATTGCAATCCCCGACAGGATGCATGAATCACTGAGAAAAAGCAACAAGGTGGTTGGAATTGAACAATATCTGTAAAAACAGAAAGAAGGGTCGGCAAGCATTTGCTTGATAAACTTGGTGTTTTCGCTTTCATTTGTTAAAAATATTAATTTTCTTCAAACATACATTTTCCCAACTCGGGTATTTTAAAACCCCGAAATTCCCAACTCGGGTATTTTCAAATCCTGAAATTCCCAACTTATAGGGATTCCAAATTATTGCCCCCCCCCCCTCCCCCGGCGCGACGTGCCTGACGGAAACTGACAATAGGAATGAAGTCTTTTAAAAACACATATGGAATAATCTCACCTTTCCTGATTAATCGTTGGGTTGTCTTTTCCTTCGCTTTTTTTTAAAAGAAAAAAAAGCAACTAAACTGGATTGTTATTGCCTTAGCTTTCTTCTAGAAAATAATTTAACACAATCATCTGATACATGTTTCATTTTGGTTTTAAAAGGCAAAACAAAGCACCATAACTTTCAGAAATACCAAACAAATAAAAGGCCTCAAAAAACAAAAAACCTCCAATTTTCAGGAGTACAAAAAGTAGAAACTGTTCAAAACATCTTTTCATTTGACCTTTATTTTTGACCTGACTATTTTAGTCATCCTTTACTTCTACACTACAAGACTTACAAGATATATTCTAAATGACCGGCGACAAATTTTTTGAAACAAAATATTCTAAACCAAAAAAAAAATGTGATATTTTATTTAGCATTTAAAAAAAAAAAAAAATTCGTATTGACTTATTAAATTTTCAACGTGGACATATATAGGCGCCAAAATTGTTCCCGAAATCTAAAATCGAAATAGATTGTTTTTGTTTATTTTACATTTTCTTTTTATTTCCTGTCAAACGATGAATATTTTGTAATGACGGATATGGGAAGGCGCCTAAATGGCGGATAGCTGTCTGCCTGTTGGGAAAAGATGATACGCCATCCCCCCCCCCCCCCCCCCCCCACACACACATACACACTTTTAAATAAAAAAAAAACGTTTGTATTTTTTCTAAACATTTTGTTTTGTTTTGGAAATGTTTATTAATTGGAGAAAAAAAGCATTATTTTTGTATTAATTTTTTTAAACTTCATACCGATGGGGGGGGGGGGGGGGGGGGGGCTCGAGCATGCGCAGCAGTCAGTTAATAAATTTTTTAAATAATATTTTCTCTTGGATATTCTCGCGCCCCCCTTCTAGTGTGCTCGCGCCCCCCTATTGGGGCACGCCCCACAGGTTGAGAATCGCTGAGTTAAACCATGAAATACAAGAGAGTTTTACACTTTAACGGACACGATCAGTTATTTCATGGAATAACTAGGTATTCTATGAAATAACGGATTTCATACTTTAACGGTATAACATATACATTTAAACATCCATATATGTTTCTTTAACATAATGAAATAAAATCTTTACATATCTACATTAAATCTGCTCCCTGGTTAAAAATCAACAAATGTCAGCTTTGTAGTTAATTTGCAATTTTTGGAGTTGCAAAATTCAATAATAATAAAAAAAAAATAGCAAACTTTTCATTAGTACAATTAAAACTATTGTTTCTTTTGTAGGAGGATTTCGTCGTCAAGACGATGACACCTCTTGACATTCTCAAAAAGGACATTTATCCACATTACTTGTATAAACATATCTTGTATAGACATTTATCCACATTACTTGTATAAACATATCTTGTATAGACATTTATCCACATTACTTGTATAAACATATCTTGTATAGACATTTATCCACATTACTTGTATAAACATATCTTGTATAGACATTTATCCACATTACTTATGTATAAAGTACTGAGATTTTTTATAATGCACTGTGTTCACTTTTAATTTAATATCTTTTCAAATACACAAAGAAATTTCCATGACAACATTTAAATTTCTAAAGACTAAAAAATGTTGCAAATCTAAGTGTTTTACCAGTAAAATTCTATTAAAATACACTTTTTTTTTGCTATGTTTTGCGGTTACAACGTTTTGAAAATACGCTTCGTCATTGGTCTGGGAAATTCTCTTTCTTTTGTTAACAGTCACTAGTAAGTTACTCAGTCACTGAACCAACCTCATGAAAAATCTATACCTACGTGCCTGATTTAAACAATAATAAATTCTCCATATGTTACAGAAGTTTTACAGTGATGCTACCCAGTTGAATTTATTTTGAAGAAGTTTCAATGAAATTTCAAACAGTGAAGAATTTAAATTTGAAGTTCATTTAATTTGTGCTCATTTTTAAAAAGAAACAAGGAAGCTCCCAAGAATGAAACTAAAAAATACTTCAAGTTCAAAATACTACAAGATCAGAAAAATAAACAAGTTTTAAATAATTATTCAAATTTAAGACAAACTAGACATATATATATATATATATTGTCGGCTTAAAATGAAAACCAGCTAGTATATTTAAACTACAAGGTCAAGAAGGATTTAAGAAGAAGGGTCACTTCTTGTTAAATCCTTCCACATTTTTTAATTAATGGATTTGAATGAGGGCCAAGCAGCTTTCCAGATGCTAAATTTGTCGTTTAAATAGAGCTGGTTTTCATTTAAAGCCGACTAAACATATTTTTCAAAAAGCAAGGCTAAAATATTACATTCTGCACATAAAAACTTTAAACATATAGTTTCCACTAATTCACAAATTAAAATGCACCTACAGATAAAATCCTAATACAACCTTTAAAAACAAAAGCCCAATGTAACCCCAAAATTGAAACCCAATGTACCACTAAAGAGTAATATCTAACTAAACTCCCAAAAGTACAAAGTTGCCCAGTGGATAAAGGCGTTCAGCTGGTAATTGGAGGATTGCTAGTTTGAGCCCGTGTGGTGGACTTGACAAAGGAAAGTAAAAAAGTAGTGATCTTGCGATCGGAGGGTTGCCAGCTTCGCTACAAAAATACTAGACAGTCATCCAGAACATCCAACAAATTATACCAGCGTGTATACGGGACAGGTGCAAGATAAATATGATCCAAGTCCAATGTCCTGGCGTCTATTGAGGTTGCACCTGGTGCCAGGTCAGGTGTTGTCCTCGTGATCTGAGCATGGTTCCAAAATATGAGGCACCGTTCCAAGGGTCTTTCCGTAGAGATACGTCCTTTATTGTCTACTGTGCAGTATAGTTTTATATTAATTTACCAAGACATTCCAAAAGTACAAACCCAAGGTATTACTTAAAGAAAAATTCTATTGTTCCTTAAAATAAATTATATGCAATTAAAAGTAAAAGCACCAAAAAATACAAAATAATTGTGCTTAAACCTAATATCAAAAATGCAGTGTGTCCCTAAAATAACAGCAATAGAAATCCTTGATAGAAAGCAATTCGAATAATCCCAAATCACTCGGCTAATATTATTATGCCAATCCACTGGAATGTGTTTACGAACAAGTTTTTGCTATAGTCTACGCTTAGAAATCACTTTGGCAAGATAGTTGGAAAATAAAACCGTTTTCTTGTGGATTAACTTCTTTTGTTAATGTCACATGGAATACTCAGAAGATGACTCACGAATCTGCATGTTATTTTGCTGGACTCTTGCAATTTCTTTTAGATTTCACATGTGAAGGACTTTACTTCTGCATGGATAAGGAGATGCTTCTTGAGTTGCTGTTTCCGAGTGAATTTCTTGTTGCACACTTCACATAAATGAGGTTTTTCTCCAGTGTGGATCAAGAAATGTGTGTGGAGTTCCGATTTTCGTTTAAATTGCTTATCGCACACTGCACATGAATAAGGCTTTTCTTTGGCATGGATCACAAGGTGCCGTTTAAGTCCATTTTTTCCAATGAATTTCTTGTTGCACACTTCGCAGGAATGAGGCTTTTCTCCTACCTGGATGAGTAGGTGCTCTCTGCAAATTTCGCATGTGTGTAGCTCTTCTCCTGTGTGGATGTAGAGGTGTCTTGTTAAATCTCGTTTTTGAGTGAACTGTTCATTGCATGTTTCACATTTGTGTGGTATTTTCCCTGTATGTATGGTGAAGTGCTTTTTTAGTGACCACTTTGTAGCATATTTCGCATTGCAGATTTCACATGTGTACTTTTTTTCTTCTCTATGGATTGGGAGATGCATTTTCAGCTCTTGCCTTTGAGCAAATCGCTCGTTGCAAACTTTACACGTGAGAGATTTTTCACATCTGTGCATCAGGACGTGCTGCGCAAGATTGTACTTTCGAGTATATGGTCTGGTGCAAATTTCACATTTGTAAGGCTTTTCTTTTGGGTGGGTCAGCAGGTGACGTTTGAGATCTTCTTCTTGAACTCAACAAGAAGTATTATACAAGAAATTAAAAAAAATTCTACTTTCTTGGTATTTTTATTGTGTTTACAGTATTTTTATTTTCCTTGACTATTAGTGGGAGGGGACAAATATGAGGCCCTACAAAGAACGACGGAAATAGAAATAGGAGAAGTAAGCTGTATACATATCGAATTCGTAAATTTAATCAAAATTATTAACGGGTTAATAAAAATAATTAAATAATGAAAAGAACTTAGAAGGGGAAATAAACGCGTCAACGCATTTTTGTTTGAAAATGAGCTGAGGGCGCCATCTGTTGTGCTTTAATTGTAGATTCTGAATATGTCGTCCTCATTGGTGAAAAATACACATCATTGCACTCCAAAATAAGGTTAAATTTTTTTCCTACACGGGGCTTTCTGTTCAATGATGGAATTAGAAATTCCTATATATATTGAGTTAGTATTATAAAATACTTTTACAAAACCTTTTGGAACGGCTTTTTTACTATTAAGCCGATTTTAATAGGTGAGGCGGAAACAGTAATAAAAAAAAAACACGCCATGGTATAAAAGTCGGTTTTAGAAAAATACAATAGAATTTTTTTTTACTCCATATATATAGTCTTTATATTTTGTTTTTGTCAAAATCGACTTTCATGCCATGGTGGTTTTTTTTTTCATTATCCTTCACACCTATTAAAATATAGAAAATATAGAAGGCTAAAAAATATAGGCTTATAGAAAATGTATTATTATTATTAAGTATAAAGGTTTGTTATGTCATAAAAAAAAGTTGATTTCAATTGTGCTATTTGATACGGAGTTATACTGTCGGAATTTAACATTCTAAAAGCATAATTTGAGATTTATATCATAACTATAAACTTCAAGAATTTAATTTCATACTTTGCTTAAATTGCATTAGGCATTTTCTAGAATGCCGAGGCAAAGCATATAATAGATTAAACGAATTCGTTTATTTCATACTTTGGGCCTCCTGCCCTATCTGTAGTACTTAAAGTGTTCTACAGTATCCCACAATGCGCAGAACTTTGAAAAAACCGTGTCGGCAACAGTTTAAAACCTGCCAATTTTAGGTCTTCTCCTTCCTGGCCTTCAAAATGTTAATTACGTCATGTTCTTAAATTCTTAACAAAATACTTAATTCCGATACTTTTAAACAATGGCTCAAAATAAGATATATCTTATCTTAAGAATTTTGCAAATTTCAATTACTCTAGTGCGACGTTAATTAACAAAGCCAAGCCAAGCAAATTTCAATCGGATGTTTATTTAATTTATTTTCATAAGTTATAAATATATTGAAAAACATAAAATTGTGATTTTTTTAAATTAAAACTGGCATTGAAAAGTCAGCTTTTCAAAGTTTGTAAAATTAATTTGGCAATTTGAAGTATTGTTTTAAACAACTTATAAAATTTTTTATCTTCTTTTAATTACCAGTAAATTTATTTATTAATTTTTTATAAAATAAATTTAAACTTGGAAAGAAGTATATGACGTCACTTTAAAAAAAAGCTTCTTCTACCTACCGATTAGGTACTAGAAGTTGTTAAAAATATATTTTATATCCAAGGTTAACTCAAAGAAGAAAAAAAATAGGTTTGAGTAATGTTAATGATTTTTGAGAGACAATTTTTTAAAAAATATTAATTAACACTTTTATTATTTCAATCACTTTTGATTTCCAACACCTCGTAATAGTGTTATATTTTCATCAAATTGCAAAAATTTAAAAAGATTTAAACATACATAAAGGTCGAATTAGATAACATCTCTTTGGAGCATGAATTTTAAGTTAAAGAGTTAAAAATTTTGAAAATTATTTTCAAGGTTTAAACAAAAAGAAAATAACGCGAAATGTACGATCGGAATTTATTTTATTAAACTATGTGATATAGACTCTACGCCATAGAAATTAATAATAAAATATAAACTGACTTCATCATGCGCCAAAGAGAAGTTATCAATTCGATCTTTACGTATGTTCACCCATCTGTTCTTATCATATATTTTGAAGATTATTTTTGTGTGCATCTGCCTTTTAAATTTTTGCTTAAAAAGGGGGTACACATCTCTAGTACAAAAGACATATATTTACTAACTTTTAAAAAAGTTAATATAAATTTTTTTTTTCAAGAGATCATTGGTTACTCAAATCTAAGTTTCTTTCTGTGTGGTAGCCTGGTACCAGGAAAATAGTTTTCTCTGTCTCAACGAAACCTATATATACTACTCTCAATAAACTGTTTTTAATTAGAGAAAAGCCATGTAGCCTGCAGCAGGAGATGCCGCCTGTTCCCCAAATCTTCTTATAACCGACCACCGACGAAAAAGCGAGCTGCTAATCGTCAGGCAAAAAGACTACCAAATGCCGAAACCACTTTACTCCCCCTACTCCTAATAGAAGTTCAACTTCCTTCATTCCACGCCCTAACTTTTTAAATACTTCCCGGCACCTCAATGAGGCTGCCACCGTCCTGGAGCTGTTGAAAGAACTAGTACCAATCTTTTCCGGAGATAGTGGAATCAAAGGCCAGATCCATTGTCTTCGTGCACAAAAAAATCCGCTTGACAAGCTCCAAGCGTTCTTCGACTACTTTGCAGAAAAAGTTCCCTGCCCATCGGCCATTCAGGAGCCAGCTCTGCCTAGGCCCGCCCTCTGTTCCGCGCCTGCGCTCTTCCTCGTTCGGAATGGCATGGATGAGAATTTTGTTTATCTACTGTAACGTCCATTTACCCTAATGTGTTTACTATGTATATTATATATGCAGTCATGATGGAGGTTGTGGGGTCTTCGACCCCGGGTACTCCATAACAAAATAAAATCTCTACGTGTTTTTAATTAATAGCTTCCAGCTCCTAATCGGTAGGTAAAGTAAAGCTATTTTTTAAAAGTGACGTCATAAACGTGGTAATTTTGTTTAAAAGTTTTATTTACTAAAATAAATGAATAAATAAATATACTGGTACTCATAGAATTTTGCGTTTCTTTAGGTTGAAATCACTTAAAATTGTGTATTTACATCCCTGTATACCTACCATATGCCATTTAACTGTTTGTTTGAAATTCCTTCTGTTAGTTGCTTTCTTCCTGAAAGTTAACATAAAACGAGAGCTATAATTGACCACCGGGCCCGATTAATGCATTGAAGCAAGAAAATGGGAGCCCCATTGCTCTCTAATAGGCCCTGAAAAATCAAATCCAATCTTTAATGCATTAACATCCTTTCCCATGAATGGCATTAAAATAAAACATAATAAGTAATATAACGAAATATATTAATAAGTAGTAAGTATTCCTAATAGTGTGTACGTTTTTTTCTCTCCAGTATTCGATGAAATTTAATACGAGAAGCAATTTTTTTTACTAAATATTGTAATATAATTTTTCTAAAGGCGAATTTAGTAGCAAACTATAGTAAGTGTGTTAAATATGTATTCCCAAACGCCCGGTGCGACGGGCCTGATGACATCGCTATTAGACTTTACTACTTTCATTACAATTTGCGTCTGTTGCATTTTTTAATATTTCTCCCGTATATTTATGTTATTTACCCAAAAATATCTGCCACTGAAACTACCTACCGCGACAGGACATTTGAACCCTGTGTAAAATCACATTTTGGTCTGTCATTATTCTGGGCTAACTGAAAGTATTATCTGTTTACACCTCCAAGATTGACATAATTCGGTTGTTCAGACACGCGTGTGAAATGAGAAGAGACTTTGTTCGTATGACATCATTTCCTTGAGTTCAAACATCTGCAGTAAAAAAAGCGCCACCTAGTGGAAGTTAGAATATAGTACTTCTGCCAGAATATATTACAGCTGTGAATTGGAATTGAAATAAATGATTTTTATTTATAAATGAAAAAATAACTTTTGCTCATAATATATAAAAAATGATAAATACATACGTCACAAAATATAACTTTTTGAAAACGGGTTATTTTTCCTTCAAAGATTATACTTTATGTTAGAATCGGTTGGTAAAATAATAATTAAATATTGGTTGGTTTAGTATTAAGTAGGATATTAGTATGTGGAGTTGTATTTTTTATTTTATTACGAGCAAAAAATAATTTTAAATAATATTAATATAAATAGTTTAATTTATCAATTATTTAATTATAAAATAAATAAAAAATAACTTATTAACTACCAGAAAACTCAACGATCCGGTTACAGAACAGAAGAGCTATTTGAAAACAGGATAAAAATTACAAAATTTTGAGAAACAAATAAGAACTCCCTAAGTGTCGTCTCTTTATATATATATATATATATATATATATAAATATATATATATATATATATATATATATATATATATATATATATATATATATATATATATAAATATATATATATATATATATATATATATATATATATATATATATATATATATATATATATAATCTTAAATATGCTTAAAAAACAATACTCCTCTAAGTTTTAATATTTAAAATAATTTAAATAGATTAAATAACGTCAAAGTATATACTAGAGATTTGTGTTTTAACTGTTTTCAAAAAACGTTTTTTGGATTAATAACCTAAAAATTATTCACTTTTTTAAGGTCATTTATTCGTAAAAAATAATGTATAACTTATTTAAAAAAAAAAAAGTTATTCAATCTTTTATAAAAAGAAAGTTCAAGAATTTTGAAAAGATTCCATAAGATAAGCGAATGCATAAAATTCTGTTAACTAAAGGGGGAAGGACGCTGGAAGTGCCTCCTTCGTCAATTTAGAAAGAGGTAAAAAAGTGAATAGGAAGGTTAGAAAGGCTCTTGGCCTTTTCTTGTTACATCCAAGGTTGGCATTCATAGTTGGGAATAATCCTAATTTCTGTGTTTTCATGGTGGTCAAATAGTTTTTTGGCAATTTTTTGGGTATAATTCTTGAAACTTGGCTTGGACTGCCAAAAGACTTCAGTACATTTTCGATATGGAAGAACCACCTTACCTTTGCTATTGGTTTAATAACCGAGTTTTCCAATCTCTCTAATTTATTAAATTGTTTTTTTTTTTTTGCAGCATAACCCTATACAGTTTCAGCATAGGTAATTATAGATCTGACGTAGAATTGGTAAATTAAAACATAATCCATTTGAAAAAAAACGACATGTGTTATCACTCTTTAACGAAATATAAATTTTATTTCAGGCTCGTATTCTGGTGTTGCCTTGTATTCCTTTGCTAAACTTTTTTTTTTAAAAATATTAATATTAAAAAACCCATAGAGAAGTAATCTGGAAAACTAAATTTCTAAATATTATTATTACCACCACAACTTGATATTTTATATATTAATCAAATAAAAAATATTTTTGAAAGCAATAACTATGTCTAAATGTTACTGTACAAAGTACGCCTTTTCTCGTAACGGGAGAGGTGCGGTTCATAAGCTTTCGCAAAACAAATCGTATATTAACGTATATCGTTTCTTTCTTTTCTCGTATCGTCACATCTTCAAAATCACAGAGTATAAAGCTACGCGTACAACGTTACTGTATCGCCATGTAACTTATTGACTTTTCCTATAATATACAAACAATCCATTTTTCAATATTCACAACTTTCTTTATTGTTTACTTTCCGAAAAATGTTTAGTCTACCACGAGCGGTCATTTGAACAATTCATGTTATTTACGACTCTATTCTTCGGAAAGCGCACTCCTGAAATTGTTTTACGAGTTCACAATGTAATTGTGGATCTACAGTGTTGTTGTAATCCAGTCATCTGGGCGCCAAGCGTCCTGCGGGCCAACCAGGCAACGCTGTACAGACCGCGTCGGCCCAACCAGGCGGCACGGGTGCAGACCGACTCACGGTAAGCGGCGCTGACGGCAACGGAAAATATGCAATAAAAAATACTGTAATTTGTAAAAAATGCGCTGAAAATGCATAATCCATTGAAATATACATATATTACAATTTGTAGTACAAATTAAAATATTTTGCAAAAAACATGTAAATTTCAAATGTTTAGTTTATAACTCGGTTTGATTATGTTTTAGATAGGAGTAAAAACCAAACAAAGTTGTTTTTTAAAACTTTTATGTTGTTATAATTCTTTAAATTATTTTCTATTTGTATTTTAGATAGAGACTAATTCCAAATAAAAGACACACACACATATTTGGAAAATGATTGTATTAAAATTTTCACGTATTTTAATAAAATAATATCTTATTTAAATTAAGGATTTTTCAAATAGTCAACAATAAATGTAAATTATGAAATAACAAACGTCTAAATGAAAGGAATTGTCTCTGTTTCAATACCAACAATGGTTATTTATTAATTATTTTAAAGAATATTCTCTTTTTAAAATATAATATTACTACTTTAAGAACCACAGGAGGAGAATCGTCAGTCGAGTTTTATGGGTGTGCTGTGAGTAATTCTCATATTTAATTAAATTTGTTACACCAAAACACAAATGGTCATTCCAAAGATACTATAATAACCCTACGGCTTAAAGATGGTACACTCCCGTAGACGTAATGTAAGCCGGTCGATGACAGCGCCCCCATACTTGAAGTCACAGTGACGTCATTGCAGGGTTGCACGTCTGCATATTTATCGCTTTTTATAGATTCTACTTGGCGATTTAATTCATCGTAACGCAGATATGCAGGAAAAGTACCCTTCAGGCACAATTATTAGGTAACGAAAGGAATTAGATTTCAAATAAAATTTAAGAAAACAAATTTAAAGAACTTTTCATGTTCTTTAAAAAAAAAAATCATAAATTTTATTTGAAATCTAATTCCTTTCGTTACCTAATTTATTTTACGAAATTAATGCAGGCATAAAATTGCAGAAAGAAATTACAAAATGTATTTTTAATTATTTTTAGCATACTATTTAATGATAGAAATTTAATATAATAAATATGTTTAGTACATTTTCTAAAAACATATGCTTTTAGAAAAATATTAAAAATATAATTTTCTATTTTTCGCTTCATCGGACCTTTTTTCAATAATTTAAATATATATATATAGAACTTCATGCATGGTTAATGAAATATTAAAACTTTTCAATCAAGTTTAATTCTATAACCAAATAATTGGTAATTTTGTACATACAATTGTAATCTTTAAATATTTGTTTTTAATTAATTGAAACTTTTTTTTACTATCTCATTTAAATTTTTCAATTCTAACTGTATGAAAAATAAATAGTTCAAATCTTATACTCCCATATTTTTAACATTTTGGTAAAAAATTACGTTTTATTTCTCCGTCCAATATTTCTCCAAGTTTCTTTAATTTGTAACATTTCTATTATGACAAATTAATTTATATTTATTAATATTTAGTTTGCATAAAATTAAGTTTGGGTATTTTTTCTAAAATTCTTATTAGCGGGGTCTTTGCTTTATGTGAGTGGAACAAAAATTACAAGGCAAAGCAATTCTGATCATATTGAGAACAAACAGACAATAATGGTTCGTATCCGAAAATATTTATTTAAAATATGCATTTAAACAGAGAAAACTATATATTCAAATTTAATCGGAGAATAATTATGAATGTAAAAGCACGAACAAATAATTTTAGATAAATATTTATGACATATAACACTCATACAAACCACTTCAAGTTGTTTTTTATTCGCATCGTAGAAAAGTATAAAAAAAATTACTTTAGAATGCACTGTGTCATTTGTTCATAAACTATAGCAATGTATCTCCATTAAAGAACTCTAGAATATTTAAAGTTCGGGCGTGCAAAACAAACATGTCAAAAAATTATATAAGCATTTAATTTTATTAAAAAAAATATTTATCCATTTTTGCATTTTTTTTTTAATATTTCGAAAATATTCCTTTTATTTTTAGAACTTGAAAATCCAAAGCTCCGTTGAAATAAATTTATATATCATATTTTTTTTACGGTTGGACTTGCATGTTTATTTATGCATGCACGATATTCATTTGAAATGTTAATGATGGTAACTTTTATAAAATACCTATTTCAAATTTAATTTCACAATGAAATCTTTTAAGCTTGTGCTGATAAAATGCCATCAATATAGGCCAATGAGAAGTTTTTATGAACAAGTTCATCATGTGTGAAAGTGTGACTATAAATAAGGTTGCATTCAAACCAATGCTGTTAACATTATTTAAATACATTTTAAGTACTTAGTATTTTAAATATTTTAAGATATTTGGCGACATCATAATAAATTATAATAATAACTTCATTTACATTCTTCAATTAAGATATTATTACTTACAATTAGTTTCTTTAAGTACCTATATTGCGTTAGTACATGTGATACAAGTAAATAACAAGTAGTTTTTATGACCATCAAAATTGCTAAAACAATTATTTCTTCATATAATCTATGAAATATTCATAACATTATCGAAATATGTAGAAATCTTTTCAGAATTCTGATTTCAAGATTCATCGCCTGTCATTACCATTTAAAAAATTGTATATTAGTTTCTTTACATTCAACAACTTCTGTCAGCATTTGTGTCTCGGCAGTTTTTGATGGTTGGTCAACGTCGCACTAGAGTTGCACAGTTGGCTATTGGCAATAGTTCAGGGCTATCTCAAAGAAGAGACAGGGGAACACTGTTCAGTATATTTTTACCTGGATTACATGACGAGGACAAAACCTTAGTTGGTATCTGATGCAATCTGAATAGGCGTCAGATCATTGGACCACGATTAGATTTAACGTGCACCAGTTCCGCATACACACCGATGGAAATTGAATATCATTTCACACAACTTTCGTAATTTAGTATCGAATCTAGCAATCCTCCGATCACGAGTTCACTGCATCTAAACTTTTATCAAGTTCTCATGCCGATTCGAACTCACAGTCCTCTGATTGCTAGCCGGATGCTGTACCTCGAAGCCACCGGCCTCTCACAGCAGTTTTTGAAGAGTAAACTGAAAAAATACATAAGTCAGTAAAAATATTATTATATCAAAGAGGAAACAAATCGAACAATAAGAATTTTTGTGAAAAAAGGAAGAAATACTTAGATTCTCAACATGAATACTTATACTCAATAAACATTTAATAATTGTATACTTGTATGCCACATGGGGTTCAAGGATTAAAAGTTTCAGATTTGATCGAATTCAAGCTAATTGCTCTTATAAGCAAATTAAGATAAGCTGAAAGGTTTATTTTTATGTTAAAAACTAATAAAATAAGGCAATACTTTATTTCAGTTAAAAAAGATGTTTTGATCAATTTTATGAATGTGCAGTCGAGTTACCTATATATTTTTTAATATTTATTTTTTGAGATGTTTAAAATGTTGGCTCTTTAGGCATTTATTTAAAGTTTTTGTTATACCATTTTCCTAAAATATAGATTGCTGTTATTCGTAAATCATCGAAACTAGTTTAAATCTTGCACATCAATGAAACAAATATAAAGATTTGCCTGGATTTTAAAACGTTGACAAAAGATCTCCACTTATGAAAATTGGCTTTCTGCTCAATTCCCTTATATAACTGTACTTTCTGTTATCATATATATAAAAAAAACCTACAAAGTGCTTCCAAGTCTAGTAATTATGTAACTCGAATCCCGCCGATCAATGGAAAGCACAAAGAAGTCGCGTAATTTCATTTGAGAAAAAGTTTTTGTATAAAATAACATTCAAAAGTATATGCAAGCTTTAAATTGACTATATTAATAATAAATTGCTTGCCACTTACCTTAAATATTGAGAATTGTCCTTATTTGATCCGATATTTATAGCATGCAATGAAATCGAATCGACATATTTACAGTCAACAACAGCACGGAATAACAAACCTTGATTGGCGTACGAAGCGTTCAAAGCAGGCGCCAAAAAATAATGCGCTTTCTGCGCATGCCAAAACTTCAGGTCAAGCGCCTGTTAGTCAACTTCACTGCAGTGTTTTGAGACTTCAACTTAGTGAGAGGGCGCCACAGTAGCAATGCCGAAGTGTACCTTCTTGTAGTTACAAGTTCTTTGGTCATTCCTTGTCTTGATCCTCAAAGAACCCTATCCGTAGCGCAAACCCAAGCTACACAATATATATATATATACAGTAGACGCTCGTTTTTACGAACCTCTAATTTACGAACACTCACGATTTTACGAACTAGTGTCTGGTCCCGAACATGGTCCCATAGGCATAATGTTATTTTTAATTCTCATTTACGAACTAAAATTTTGAAAAATCTCTTTTTTGCGAACTCGTTTTCATACTTCGCTAGCGTTTACCTGACATCAGACAAAGTTTAAAAGGTCATATCTTTAGGGAGTAACAAAGCAACACATATAAACATTTCAAAAATTCCAGGGTCCAACAGCAGGTGGGTAGCAGGCATGTGATTGGAGAGTGGCACTTTGACGTCAATCTTTACCCCTTCCTTACATTCAATAAACATGTGTCAATGTCGAGCGGGAAAAGGGGTGCTTTGTTATAAGATTATGTTTTGTACCTGGTTAGTTTCATCTGGACCCTCAATGTCTGAAGTTTCGTGTGAGTCTAGAGGGAGTTTGAGGCGGTTTTAGTTGAGGAAATTTAGTCTTGAAAATATTTTAGAGCAGCAAAATATCCCAAACTGGAAAAAGCTTTGCTTGCTTGAATGAGGAAAATTATAGGAACGAACATTATGATTAATGTAATGTTCTTAAGGAATAATTGAACTGCTTTGTTTTAAAGCTCAACATCAAAGACTTCAAAGCATCGGGCGGTTGGCTGCAAAAATTTAAATCCAGACACGGTTTGAACTTGAATGGTTATCAAGACGAGGTCTCTTTTGAGGGGGACAATAGTGAAATGCTATCAAACATCGATAAAATGAAAACATGTATTTTTCAAAATGTTGTTTTATAACAGAAAAAACTAGCGATTATTCTGATGCTTGGTTATCAATAAAGGTATACTTATTATTTTTTATTTAACTATTTTATTTTACAATTGTCCACAACCATACATGATAGAATAACTATATATAACTTTACTTCCTAATATAATCTCTAAATGATACTTTATTTATAAAGAGAAGACAGTTTAATAAAAATAAGCATAACATTTATCTACTTCTTATGATATTCTATTTTACGAACTTTCGATTTTACGAACAATTTGGTTGTTCCCTACGAGTTCGTAAAAACGAGCGTCTACTGTAATAACCACGGTTCTTTCGACTCTTATTTCTTAATCCATTCCTATATCCTTTTTCTCCCCACCATAACGATCTTATAAATTACCATTCAGTTTTCAACTGCGTATCAATCCCACACACTTGAACATTCAGTTTTTTTAAAGTTTTGCCTTCAAAACCCTACATCATATTTTCATTTCCATATATGGTCATTTTTCACATCCATATATGGTCACTAGAATCCATGAGAACCGAAACTTTCTTTTTCGAGGGAAACCTTTCTTGGGCAGTCCTGCGTATTCAAAGCATTCCTTACCGAACCAGCATTTATGTAGAACGTGTCTCTGCGCCCTTAGCATTTTAGCCGCCATCTTCAACAAAAGCATAACTATTTTAAAAGTGGATAATAAAGAACTTCAAAGTTTTGGGTTGTATTTTCATGGTACAAATTTATGTAAAATGATTTTTTTCTGCATTATAATAGTAATATTGTACTATATTCCCAGGGGGGCATATTGTACAATATTACTATGATGTATGTAACAGATATCGTATGAATATCGTACGAATCGTAGTAACAGATATCGTAAGAATATCGTACGAATCGTAGTAACAGATATCGTATGAATATCGTACGAATCGTAGTAACAGATATCATATGAATATCGTACGAATCGTAGTAACGGATATCGTACGAATCGTAATAACATATATCGTAGGAATATCATACGAATCGTAGTAACAGATATCGTATGAATATTGTACGAATCGTAATAACAGATATCGTATGAATATCGTACGAATCGTAGTAACAGATATCGTATGAATCGTAGTAACAGATATCGTATGAATATTAATATTTATTCATACGATATCTGTTTCAAAATACACTGTCTACACCAGGGGACGGCGAACTTTTTTTAATAGGGGACCAAATAATTTGATTTCGAGAACTTCAAGGGCTAATGTGAGCTGAGTCAACGCGTCAAGGGCCACTGTACAAATATAGTATTTTATTCATACAGAAAAAATAAATATTGTATTAATCAATGATGCCTTACTTTCACGTAGTAGGCTACATTTTATGCCAAATGTACCCATTTATAAGTTCAGCAAAAGGAAGAGTTGAAGAAAAAATGGACAGAGCTGATCTAAAAAAAATTTATTGCAGGTTATTTTACTATTCGCAGGGAAGACAGAGTATGGAGTGAAGTGACACCAGACATGAAAATAGAACAGAGTCTTATGAAATCCATGAAAGTTGCAGCCGGATCACACTTTAATTCCTCATTATCAATGTCAATACATTGATAATATGGAATGAAAGTGTGGTGTTCAATCATCTGCAGTTGTTTACCATGATTGATGCTGTGCTCAAGTCAAATGAAAATTTACGAGATCGTCTCAAATACGAATTAGCCTATTAACCCCCAACCTGTTTGACGAGGTTTCCTTGAGGAAGAAGGCAAAGTCAACTTTTGCAGATAATATTGAATCAGTTGAGCCATGTCCACCATCATCAATCTACTCGCCCATTGTAGATGGAGGATTTCTTATGCATGTATTAGTTTTGGGTGAATGTGAGGGAAAAATTTCATTGTACAATTTTTTGTTTTCGGTTTTACAGCCTGAATATGCTTAAAAAAACACTACTGCTCTTTCAATTTGTAATATTTAAAATAATTTAAATGGATTGAATAACGTCAAAGTATATACTACAAATGTATGAAGAGATTTGTGTTTGAACTGTTTTCAAAAACGATTTTTAGTTTAATAACCTATGACGTATTTACATTTTTATGGTCATTAATTCGTAAAAAAAATTATATATAAACTTAATTAAAAAAAACTCTGAATGTATTTTATAAATTAAATATTAAAATTTTAATAGCTCTACAATTTTTTGCATTTTTAACTGATTATGATATTTGGTGTGCTGGTTTCAAATATGAAAACAGTTTTTATTTATCAGCTCTATTTTATGAGATATAACCGTAGTGTTTTTACATTTACATGTTAAATTAATCATAGAGTTTAAAATTAAAGAATTTCTTGACCGGATTTTTGTAACTGATTCTGAAAATATTTTCTGTTCTGGTTTCAAATGTGAAAATCTGTTTTTCTCTATTAGTTCTATTTTGTGAGATTTGACAGTGCCGTTTTTTACGTTTGCATGTTGAATTAGTAGGTATAGTTTTTAAATTAAAAAAAAATATATAAAACAGTAGATAAAGTTAAAACAGTAGGGCATTTTGAAATCAGCACACCAAATTTATTAAAAATTCATTTTTAAGAAAAATTCCAGATTTTCCATCAAAGTTTTGTTTGGTCGGTTTGTGCTATCAATTCTTAACGATATACAAATTTTATTTCTGGATGGTACTCTGATTTTTTGCCTTATACGCCGTTGCTAAACTTTAAAAAAAAAAAAGGAAATATATAAATGGATAGAGAAGTAATTTGGAAATAAAAAAAATTATAAGTATTATTAATACCACCTTTAATATTTTATTTTTTTTTCAAAAATTATTTCTATAATTAATTTAACAGAAGTAGGTTGCTGTACAAAGTACGCCTTTTCTTATAACGGAAGAGGTGCGGTTCGTCCCTTATTGAAATCGTAAATTTCGGTTTTAAAATAACTTGCGAATATAAATTCGCCCTTAAATTTTATAAAACTTGCAAATTAAGATTTAACTACTTCAATGTATTTGTAATCAACAGCAAGTAATATAAAAAAAGTCGAGTAAATAGAGAAAATCTATTTTCATTTGGAAATCAGCATTCCAAATTTAGTAAAAATCCATTAAAAAAAATTGCTTTTCGGCTTTACAATGCAATACAATTTAGCGTGGTCTCGAAGGACATGGGCTTGTGGCCCTTCGCCTCCAGTATTATAAGATGTTTTGACCTAACTGTCGCTCACGGCGACACATCACGTAATGATCTGAGACTCCCAGCAATGTCAGGAAAGGAGCGGAACAGGAGGGGCGGAGCCTAGGCAGCGCCGACTTCTGGTTGGCCATTAGGCGTGGTCTCTTCGCTTAGGACTTGATCAGCGAAGAAATTGAAGAATGCTTGCAGCTTGGCTAGCGGACAGTGGCGGCTTGTGGTCTAAAATGTTAGTGCAGCCGAAATCATGTGAATCCTCCCCTCCCCCCCCCATTTTCCAAAAACCTTACATGAACGGAAATTCTCTATTATTCACTACTCAAATCAAGTTTCCTTTCAATTTTTAAGAAATGATAACATGCGAAATAAATAGAAAACACTTACTTATTTTTTGAAAATTAAAGCAATCCTGCTTTCTTTTAAACATGCGAATCGGTCAATTTTAATATTAACTTACATAACGAAACAACAGCAGGACCATGTCCTGAAACAACAGCACACAGTAAATCACGAAAACCATTTCCGTTTGGATATAATCTCGTAAGTTCTCGTTTCACCCATTAGCCAATCAGCATATCGAACATCGAGTGCAGCTAAAACAAGAAAACTCATTTCGGCTGTACCTTCTCACAAACGGCAGTGCATTAGCATGGGGGGAATCTCCATACTACGTAGCGGTTGCCATGGCAACGATGCAGCCGATTTCGAATTTCGCTTTTTGGCTGCAGTTTGATTGAATGGAGTTTTTTCCCCTCCTGAATTGTGCATTACGGTAACATGCGTGCTATTTATCGGAGATTTTGTTTACTACCGTAGAAATTTCATTTTCAATTCTAATCTTCATTTAAGAAAATTAGTAAAATATCTGATTTTAGTTTTAAAATACACTAATGAATTCATAGGCGTAGGAAGTAGGGGGGCTGGGGGTGCTCGAGCCCCCCCAGGAATTATTTTGAAGGGGCTCAGCCCCCCCCTAATATTATACTATTTTTTTTAAATACTTAAAAAACAAATTGTAGAAATAGAGAATTCCTACAAAGAGGCATTCGAAAGGAAGCGTCCCTTATTTATTCTAAACGTGCTTTAAAGTGGGGGGAATTTGCTTTGAAAGCTACAACGCTAAAGCTTTAAAGAGTAATTTTAAGAGTAATGTAAAAAATACGCTTTTAAATAAAAAAAATATTATTTGTGGACATTTCATAAATTATAATCGTATATCCCGTAATTTATTCCCTTTCAAATAATAAACCATCAGATTCATGCACTATTTTCTAAACTGCTTATATAGTTGAAATTTCTTCTTTTAGAAAATTAAGATTTTGTTAAAGAAAGTTAAATAGAGACGAATTCCTCAAATCTGAAAAAAATCATATTTTAGCGTACAATACGGACATTTGAAATTGCTATTAACCTTTTCCTGGTTACTTTATGTTCTAAAGCTGTCCAAACAAAAACGGATACAAGTTAAAACATTTAACTAGTTAAACAGTTGTTTGTAAAAATTTAAAACATTGATTGTTTTTTAATTGTTTAATAGCTCGCAACTCCATACTATTTTATATTGTATAACAATATATTAAAAAAAAATTCAGCCCCCCCTGAAAAAAAAAGTTCCTACGCCACTGAATGAATTTAGGTGCAGCCCGGCTGTACTTGCTGTAGTGGGCGACCCGCCACTGCTAGCGGAGTCTTCTGCTCTCTGATGTTTAGAATAAGACTTTTTATTCCAACTTCACCAGAGAAAATGGATGCTATCTCTTTGAGCAACTCCATGATCGGGGTAACATTATTTAGTTGCTGGGTGGAAGATGGCAGAGTTTTTCAGAGGCCGTGAAATAAGAGTAGAATTTTTTCAATTTTTGGGGAATTAAAGTGGTTTGGGTAAAATTGCTGCATAGGCGGTCTTTTAGCAGGAGGGCGGCTTGTCCTCTTCTGTGCCGGGGTCCGTCTCGCAGGGAACCTGGGGCATTTTCTGCTAGATGCGACGTGTCCATCTTGCAGGCAGTTTATGCACCGAGGTTCGTTAGATTTAGGCAGAATGCATTCACGGGTGGCATGGGCATTCCCGCATTTGAGGCATCGTGCAGTCATGAAGATATTCTCTCTCTGATATTGTCTTGTATTACGTTGCTAAACTTTAAAAAGATATGAACTTTAGATACTCATCTACTTAAAAATGAATAAAGAAGTAATATTTGAAAAAAAATATGTATTATTACTACCACTACTTAATTTTTTATATTTTGTAAATAAATATAATAATATATTTTATAATAATATTGTAGGTGCAACAGGATACATCAGAAACGCTCTTATTCATAGAGACCTTAAAATAGACACAATAGCAGACCACATCATAAAACTCAACATCAACTTCTATAGGAAGGCAATTCAGCCGCGGTCGCATATCCAGGCAAGCCTCAATTATGAAGTTCTACGTGAAGATGCTGGGAGGCGACCCTACGCTGCGTTTGCGCTCACAGATGCCGTGCTTACCTCTCTTTTTCAAGCTTAAAATATTTTCCATTTATTTTGTTATAGTTAATTGATGCTGATTGCTATTACGCCGTTTTTTGTATATATTGTAGTTTGTATGTGTGTATATGTATATGTGTTCATGTATGTGTATATATGTGTGTATTGTGTATGTACGTGTATTGTGTGTATGTATATGTATATATATCATGCTTCCCACGGCTTTTACCTTATGACATATTAGTATATATTTCGGAACCAGTTGCCTGTCACTATCTCAGATTTTATATTTTTGATCTAAATGTTACTTTTTATTTGTTTCTCTCTGTATCATAATCAAAAGCAATTCGCAGTTTTTTTTTTCTTTCTTTCTTGTATATGTTCTGTATTTGTCCTGTCCCTTGTCTTTTAAATCCTGATATCTCAGAAATTTAGTTGCCTATAGGCCCAAGTTAGATGAAGAGGAAAAATACCTTCGGGTTGGTGCCTCGAACAATTTTATATTCAAGTTCAAGTCAAGTTATAATAATAATAATCAATTGTTGTGTGTGTACAAAGTACACCTCTCCTTTTAACGGAAGGGTGCGGTTAACATTATTCATCAGCTTTCGCAAAATCTTCATGTAATCGTATATTTTCTTTTTTTTCTTCTTCAAAATCTTGCTAATCTAAATTTGTTTTTAAATATAATAAAACGTGTAAATAAAATTAAGTCACCTCAACGTGCTTTCTAACAACAAGTTTATCTTATATATAAATCTGAAAATCCCAAAATCTGTCCGGATGTTTGTTTGCCAGTACAAACTAGACTCAGTAACTACAAAACGTAAAACTTTGAAATTCCCGGAATAATTAGTTAAAAAAATAAAAATTGTAACGCGACTATTTTCAAGTCTCTACGTCTCACTCTCTCTCATCGTAGAATGGACTTTTAAGTGCAATTTTAATTTTTCGTAACTTCTGCCGTCAGCAGATGGCGCCAGAATTTAGTTTGGCCAGATGTGCTTTTAGCCCCCCGCTCTTCCCTCCCCCATTTCTTTTCTTTGCTTCTATTTTTTTTAGAGAGTATAAATGTAATATAATACCTGGAAATCCTTGTTAAAACGTTAATTTTTTGTAAATATGAATTAAGAAATTTATAATAAGAAGCAATGATTTATAATTGCCTAGACGAGAACCTTCAGTGCGATTTTTATATGTATGCGCCATCTAGCGGCGATTGAATTTCAAGTCCATTTTAAAACCATTTATGTTAACTTTTTCCTCTCCAAAAAATTCAAACTTGTACATTTTAAAAAAACATTTAATTTCAATTTTTTATTAAACAATATTGACCGCCGTCTTTGAAAAATGGCGTCCGAAATGAGTTTTTTGTAGTTATCTCAAGATATTAATTATAGAGAAAAAATTTCAATTACAAGATTATTTTCCTTAAAAATGTTATTTGTAATTTCTTTCTGTGATTCGCGGTTTAGACGCTGGAAGATAATTCAGGTGATATCAAATTAAAAAATTCAGGAAAGCGCTTAGATATGGAAGTTTTTTTGCCCTTACTTTTGTTCAAAACATCTATTTTTGTCTTATACTCGTATATTTTAATAAAACAATTAGAGTTTTTTTGAAAAATTGAGAAATGCAATTCAAAATTTCGTTATTTATAGATATTTTTAAATTTCTATAAATAAGTAATTGTCCTATATGTTTCTGTTTTATTAATGTGTGAAGGCAGTTCTGCTGTTGTTGTTATTGCTTATTCTCCGTAGTCTGACGAAGTCAGACAAGAACCACGAGCCAAGTGACTCTCAGGAAGTCAAGCATAAGAAGAGGATCGCAGTAGATATCCTCCCTGGAGAGGCCCATGCATTCCATTCCGTGCTCTGCAGAAGCCTGATGGTCCAGGCACTTAGAACAGGCAGATCTAAATGTCTTTATTTTGTCTTCAGGTTCTCTCTTTTACTTGCAAAATTGTCTACTTTGTCTTCAGGTTCAGTATTACAAAGTACGCCGCGTCTATTCAATACAGCAAGGAGTGATATGTCCTCAGGGTTGTGAGTGGTAATCTTTTGCGTGGTTACTTCACGCAAGTTTTCTTCACGCTTTGGAAAGCAAAGTGTTGGTCTAAAACAGCGGTATATATAACAATAAAAGACATGTGTATCTTGGATCTTGTGTGGAGACAGGGTGTCTGCTCGAAGGCATTTACACCTCCATCGAAATGAGTGCCCGAGGGCGCCGGGCATTAAAAGATCGAAGTGTTGGACAGAACATAGACAAGACAGAACAGACAAGAAAACTTTAAGAAGCTTACAATATGTAACAATAAAAGCACACATAACAACAATAATTTTCAAAATAATACAGATTGTATCTATAGGATTTCCCTTTTCCTACATCGCCGATTAGGAAAAATGTGTGTGAGATAAATTGCTTCGTTTATATCAGTTTTGGAGATTATCAGAAACAGAAACATTTCTGCTTATGACCTTCTCTCGTACCTGGGTAAAATAGATAAGCAGAGGGCGTCTGATTGCATAAATGATGCGAAGGGTCTGATATTTGCATCTGCTTGTTTACAATGAGAAGAAACAAGGTTTCCCTATCCACTTTCAAATGTGGTAGTCGAGGTTCATTAATAAAATATGCTTTCTAAACTATTCCTTCGGGACCGTGCGTGGTATGTTTAATGTTGAACAAATCGCAGAGTTGGAGAGAATATTGACAAAACAGGAGAAATAAGCAGTGGAAATCCACCAGCTGCCATTTATTTACTTGTTGAATAATTTTCCTAACTTTTTAAAAATTTAAAAATTCCAAAATCAAAAAGTTTTTAAATTACTGGTAGTAACTAATTTTAATAATTTACGATATTTGTCGGGTTAATAATAATAAAAAATATGAGTAAACTTTCGCTTTGCTCATTCATCAATTTCGACACATATATAGAAGCCAGAAGCAACGCAAAACAAAACATTTAATTTCAAAAAAGGCTTTCTATTAATCATATCATTATAAACTTTTTACAACTTCTAAGCGAATGCGCCACATGTCAATAAGTATTGGTTTAAAATAACATAAAAAGCTTTTCTTCAAAAACACTTTTCTTCTTTCAATTTTTAATATTTAAAAAAATCCCTTTAATAAGGAATTACAATTAAAAGAACATTCTTACTTTTAGCTGAAATGGAAATGCATACTTAGTTTTCAATTTTGTTAAATAACCATTTTTATATATATGTATTTGTTTTACTTCCGAAAAGTCAATCAAAATTCAATAAATTAATTTTTTTAATCATAACATTATATAAATGAAAATTTTTTTAAAAATTATTTTATTTTAGACTTAGTTTTCAGAAAGAAGTACAGTAGTTTAGTATAACGTTAGAAATATTTTAATTAAAAAAATTAAAATGTATTCTTTATCTTAAATTTAAAATATGTAAAAAAAAAATAACCAAAAACATATATCTAAAAGGAAACAAAAAGTTTATTATTATGAAATGAAATATTCAAATTGTATATTATAAATTGCCCATCTTTGCATATACAATGCACTTTTTTAGACATACAATTTCAAAATAAGTTTATTGATCAATGAAGATTAACATAAAAGCAATTCTCATAAATCTTGTATACCCAATTTAAGTCAGCAAAGTTGCATTTTGCAATATTCAATTACATGTTATATAAAAAACAGAAAATCACTCGCAGCGTCGCAACTTCAAATACTTAATTTTTTTTTCTTTTTGAAATACGAGTTTTATTTATTTGCGAAAGTTAGAAATGAATTCTTGTCAGCAAATAAAATTTCAAAATATGATCAAAATATTTCAAGATGACAAATACTTAGGCAAAATCGGAAATATGGTTGGGATAACATCATCCTTTAGTAACGGACGTTGTCTAGGCAATTTTAATTCAACACCGCTGATTAAATGCACAAACTCTCGGGATCACTTCGCAAACACTGTAACTTAAATCCAATTTGACCCTGGCCCCATTGAAAGCCCATTTAGCCCGCAACTCATTGGGCACTTGGAGCAGTGATATCTTTTCACCATTATTCCACTTATTATTATATCCAGTTGAACATGTCGGAACAAAACAATGTCTTTGCCTGGATCTCGGAGGCATAATTTTTTTTAAAAATGATCTCAAAATCAAAAGCATTCACATAGTGTTTAACGCCGACAAAAATGTAAACAAAAGTGAAGATAGACGAAAACCACCAACCTTGATACCACCAGCGCCTTCTAGTGGCATTCCTCTTTTTTTATCCAACAAAAAAAGAATTTTCCAAATACCTGAATAAGAACAGAAATTTTGTTCAACATACATAAAAAAAATACATAACACTTGAATTGATAACCTGTCCCCTTTTGGCTATACTAGCTTTGTTGATACACGTGACTCTTTCTGCCAAGACTAGATTGAAAAAAGTTGCTATTGCCACCGGCAATGATTTTTAAATTCAATTTCCTTTATTAATGCTTTGGCTCAAAAATGAAAAAATCTTTACTAATTTTGTATCATTTTGCAATTTGTTATATAAATTAAAATATTTCGAAAATAACATATACTTTTCTAATGTTTAGTTCATAACTTGGTTTGATGAACAATTTCTTTTTGTAATTTTTGTTGTTGTTAATTTCCTTTTATATTTCAGATTAGCCTATTTCATTAAAATGACACACACACATGCGGAAAGTGAGTGTATTAAAATGTTCAAGTATATTTTAAAGTAATGTCATAGTTAAATTAATTAATTTTCAATTAGTTAACTCTTAATATGAATTATGAACTAACAGAAGTCTATATGAAAGGAATGGGTTCTGTTTTAAAATCAGCAGATGTGGTTTATATTTTAAAATATACTATTACCACTTTATGAATTTATTATAGTTAAATATAATTTTAAATAATGTCACATCGGTCAAAGTTAGATCTATTGATTTTAGAAAATGCGGAATTAATGACCTAATTCTGCGTTTACAGAATGAAACATATCCGTTTATCCAGGTGCAACTATTTTTTGACTATCGTTTGTACAGTTCTAACGATAGTCAAAAAATGTTATTTAGTTAATGCACTTCATTAGTTCTAACGAAGTGCATTAACTAAATAACATTACTCCGATATGACAATGAACATCTGTTGTATAAATTGGCGAATTACATTTATATAGTTTAAATTAATTTAAAAGGTTTGCTTGTAATTAAATCCGAACATTTGGGAAGAGCCTAGAATGGGGACCAATAGGAATGCTACATTTATTGAGATTTACCGAAATTTAAAAAGACCAGTAAAAATACTAGACTTATTATTAAATTGAACAGATAATTAAATTAATTACCCTTAATCCAGATGTAATTGGGAAAATAAACTTTTAATTGATACAAAGCATTTCCAAAGAAAATACAAGTATATCCAAAACTGGCCAAACAAAAATCCATTGCGCACAGGAGCATTTTCCTATTCATATAAGTTGAGCGAAGCGTTCGGAGTTCCGTAGGGGCGACGCCCCTTTTACCTCCTATATGACTATAAGTTATGAAAACATGACGAAGAGAATTAAATTTTGAGTGACTCGCACTAGGCGACTAAGGACGAAACATGGACTAAACAGGACGAACGATAAAAAAAAAGTTAAAGTTAAAATTAATTCGCGTACATGTCTGATTGGCTGCTGCCGTCACGTGGCTATATCCATTACTGCGATTGGTCGGTGGGCGGAGCCACCGACTTGGCTACTGGGCTGCTCACCTTGGCTGAGTCTATCTCGTTCAGTTTATCCAAAAAGAAGCAGAAGAGAGCCTGAAGTTTTTCAGTATTCTTTTCCCTCACCTGATCTATCAAGATTTTGATTCCATCAGTGTGGGCAAAGATAGCTGAAAGTTCTTTGCATAACTCGGTGACTGGAGCGGGCACGCTCTTTGTCGCCGGGACAGGTGGTGGGGTGGGTTAACGTGTATCCTTCCGCCGAGCCGGAATCGATGGCCTGATGATCCGGGTTTGGACTGGTAGTCTCCTCGGTTTCGGGAAGTCAGGGCATTTTCTACTGGAAGCTACGCGGCCTGTAGCTTTGCGGTTAATGCATGTCGGGTTGTCCAACTTGCCGAGATAGCATTCTCTCGTTTGGCGGGATTCCCCGCACTTCAAACATCTGGGTGCGAGGTGGCACGTATGGCTGGTGTGGTAGAAGTAGTTGCAATTAAAACATTGCGGCACACTCTTGCTACGAAAGGGCTCCATGAAAATATCCAGTCCTAAGAGCACTTTAGGTTTTAGGATTTTGTTTATTCCCGGAGTTTTGGCCATGGCCGCCATGAACACTTTGGTGGTGGCCTTGGTTGAACGTCTGGTAAGCTGGACCACTTTGGAGACATCATATCCAATGGCGGTTAGCTCAGTCAGGATGGCGGAGCAGGTTGTTTGAGCTGGCAGGCCTTTGATTGCCACTCGGAACGGGGCACAGCTCGGTGGGGCGGCAAGGAAAAAGTCACTTTTTCTCTCCTTGAGATAATCAATAGTCAAGGCATGATCTCCCTCACTTGTCGGCTGAATTTTTAAAGTCACCAGTTTGCTTGGATTGGAGTTTATCAGTCAGGATAATTTTCAGTTCCGACAAAATGAGAGGGTATTCCTCAGTAGTTTTGAGGAATATGGCACCCGGCTGGGTGTTGGTTGCCTGGTCAGAAGTGGGTACAGGGGGGGGGGGGGGGGGGAGTCGATTATCATTTCATCAATTTCTCCCTCCGTAATGAGCATATCAATCGGCTCATTAAGTCCCAGATCATTTGCAATCTCATCGGGGCTTGGGATGTGCCCAGTAATCATAGGTACCGCTGGAAGAGTCACTTCCGCAGCCGGCGTGGGGAAACTTGGCTCCCTATTATAGCCGACCGTGGCGCTATCCTCCAGTGGTGTCTGACTGCCGGTCAGATCGACCCTATTCCGATTCTTTTTCGGGGGTCTGGGTGGGTCCGGAACTGGCTCGTTTTCAAAGTCTTTAAATCGCACGAACTGTCCCCTAGGGTCGTATTTCATCTCAGCATACAGCAATTCCAATTTGAAGTGGTTGGGGTACATTCCCTGGATAGAGAGTTTCTCATACATTTCGAGAAGTTCACTCTCAACTTCAAGTTTGACGACAGGGTCATTTCCTTTGTCAATCAATTGCCGAAAGATTTTAGTTTTGGCATGATATTTGCATAGTAGCGGGTCACATGGAAAATATCCAAAGTTGTCTGGAAAAACCGGAAAACTCGGTTTAGTAGACATTGAAAAATCTCTATGTTAGCGGAGCAAAACGGAAAACAGACCGTCGTGGGCTCTCGCCAACATTGGGAATGAGAAAATGATCCAATTTTGGTCCGTTTCTTATATTTTGAGCATTTTCCTATTCATTTTAACATTACTAATCGTTAATAAAACGAAAAAATGATTTCCAAAAGAACTAGATAAAACTTCATTTATTAATTTACTTAAAGTAAAACTCTGAGTGGATTAGTTATTAAATAAACTAAGAAACAAATCCAAAGCTTTTGGGCCGTGGGGTTGTTCCATCTATGTTAAGCATTCGGAACTATTTTAAGACAATTTCCGTAACTTTTATTGGGTTTTCATTGAATACTATAAAAAGTTAATGGAGTATCAAAATACTGCACTCGTTTAATTTCCATAATTTAAATGGTTAGATTCAAATCAAGACCTTCAAGGCATGCCGTGAAACTCAGGAAAAATCCCGTGGGCATATAAATCATAATTAAAGTAATAAAGGACATAAACTATGACGGACCAGTAGTGAATCTACCTCAACACAGTTATTTATAAGGTATTTACATGATATTTACAATAATTAATTTAGCTGGTGCAAAGTCGTACCCAAACCGCGAAAGTGGCAGGAATTCCTCTGGTTCTTTCACAACCTTAGCCCTTGTGAGGTCCTGCACATTTGACACACTTAGGTTCTATCAGTGGCGGCCAGTGGCCGAAAATGTTAGTGCAGCCGATATTTATGTGAATCCCCCCCCCCCCCCCCCCCCTTTTTCCACAACCCATACATGAACAAAAATTCTTTATTATTTACTACTCAAATCACAGTTTCCTTTCAATTTTTACGAAATGATAACATGCGAAAAAAAATAGAAAACACTTACTTATTTTTTGAAAATTAAAGCAATCCTCCTTTCTTTTGAATATGCGAATCAGTCAATTTTAATATTAACTTACATAACGAAACAACAGCAGGACCATGTCCTGAAACAACAGCACACAGTAAATGTATCACGAAAACCATTTCCGTTTGGAGATATTCTCGTAAGTTCTCGTTTCACCTACGAGCCATTCAGCATATCGAATCTCAAGTGCAGCTAAAACAAGAAAATTCATTTCGGCTGTACCTTCTCACAAATGCAGTGCATTAGCATGGGGAGGAATCTCCATACTACGTAAAGGTTGCCATGTCAACGGTGCAGCCGATTTCGAATTTCGCTTTTTGGCTGCAGTTTTGATTGAATGGAGTTTTCCCACTCCTGAATTGTGCATTACGGTAACAGGCTTGTTATTTATCGGAGATTTTGTTTACTATCGTAGAAATTTCATTTTTAATTCTAATCTTCATTTAAGAAAATTAGTAAAATATATCTGATTTTAGTTTTAAAATACTGAGTTTAGGTGGAGCCCGGCTGTACTTGCTGTAGTGGACCAGCCGCCACTGAGTTCTATTTGACAATAGCTGTGCCAGAATCCATGGCAACGGTGACATTGGTTAGCTGATTGTGGTCGTTCATAGGCCTCTACTTCAACACACGTGTACATAGATTTTTGTTACATTATAAAGTTAATCTATTTCTTCCTTGGATTTAACCGTAATTTGGAAAATGGGGAGGGGTCGTCTGTTTTTTTCAAGTTGGACTACTTTCTCAACGTTTAAACACATTTCTTTTAACTCGAATTGGATATCCTGGCATTTTGCAGGTAGAAGCTTTTCATTACGACTTTGACTGGTCGTTGCATTTTAGTGTTGATTACGTAGTAATAACCGATTTCTTTTTCGTTCAGCATTTTTGTGATGCACCTGTTCTGATTTTCCGAATTTGGAAATACTTTTATATATTCACGCTCAAGTTTGAATTTTATTTCATCGTTACACATTTTAGTTGGGTAAGTTTACAAGTTTCTTTGAGGCTGTCATTAATTATAACCATGATAGGTGAGGGGGGGGGGGGGGCATTAGTTGGTTCTTCAGTTTCATTATCATCATCCGTGTCTGAAAGGGTTTCATAAGCATTCTCCACCTAGGATGTTTCTCCATGTTCCGTTGGAACAGCGGTCTTCTTCTTTTCGGCGGATACTCCCCCATTAAAAAATGCGTAGATGTAGTGCAACGCAATTTCGACCAATACTCAAATAAAAACGCAAAATAAAAAAAATTAACGGGTGTCACATGACACTACATAAGACAACCTTTACTGAAACCTGATTGGCTCTTCATGATGTCATCCTCAAAAAAGAATCTGTTTTGTCAGTCCACGTTCCTCGACATACAGCGCCATCATGCGGTTACAACCAGATTCTATCGTGATCTTAAAGTCTTACTCTTCGGAGGAGAGACAAAATCATTAGAATTAGAAGAATGAACATTTTCATTAACTTCCTTAACCCTCTTAGTTCCTTTCTTATTTTTCTTAGATAATTCAATCTTTATCAACTTAATTGTGTAAACCACAGTTAATTTTACATTCGCCAAGGTAGGACAACGTACCTTCAAGTCGTATTTTCTGCTGTTAAAGGAAGTCATCTGCTGGAGTCTGAAGTTGTTTCATCACTCCCTCGTCCTGTAGCTTTTGTAGGCATTCTGATTCAGATAAAGCCTATTTCAATTAAATGACACACACACATTTGTAAAGTGAGTGTATTAAAATTTTCACGTATTTTTTAAAGTAACATCAACTTAAATTAATCAATTTTCAAATAGTCAACACTTAATATGAATTATGAACTAACAGAAGTCTGTATGAAAGGAATGGGCTCTGTTTCAAAACCAGCAGCGGTTGTATGTTTTATATTTTAAAATAATATTTTAATATTTAAAAAATTTATAATATATAACAAATTTATAATATTAAAATATAGTTTTACCACTTTAAAAAATTATTACAAAAGTATATATAATGTAAAATATGCAGTTCATCGCATTGTTGAATACATTGGCCAAAATTTTAATAACAAAATGGTTGTAGGCGGATGCTTTCTCGACATTGAAAAAGCTTTTGATAGCTTATGGCATAAGGGATTGATTTGTAAGCTGATCAGTGCAGGTTTTGCTTCCTATATCATCCATCTCATTAGATCCTTTCTCGAAAGTAGAACATTCCAAGTAAGAATTAATAATACATTGTCATCAAAAAGAAATATTACTGGTGGAGTCCCACAGGGAAGCATTCTTGGGCCAGTGCTTTTCAATTTATACATCAACGATTTCCCTGAATGTAGTAATTGTATAATAGCCCAATACGCAGACGACACTGCAATTCTTTCAGCTTCACGTAACATGCAACACGCCTTTAACAAAATCCAAGACGCCCTTGATGATGTAGAAGAGTGGTGTGCAGACTGGACGGTCAAAATTAATCCGAATAAAAGCGAATCCGTCTTATTCACTAGAACAAATATCAAAGAAAAACTACAAGACAAACTTAAAATTTTTGGCACAGAAATTCCACTTCGAAAATCAACAAAATATCTTGGCGTTCACCTAGACAAGCACCTAAATTTTCAAACTCATATAAAGAAAACCCTGAACAAAGCAAGAACTGCAGCTATCCTTCTTAATCCCATGATTAGGAGAAACTCTAAAATGTCTCTCAAAAATAAAAGGCTCATCTATTTAACTATGATTCAGCCTATTCTACTTTATGCCTGCCCTGCCTGGGATGCTACAAGAAAATCCAATAGAAACATTCTTCAATCCTCCAAAACAAGCAAATTCGAAGATTAACTAGTGCCCCCCAATTTGTTCGTAATACCATTCTCTATAGAGACTTAAAAATCAATAGCATTGACTCTGAAATTCTATCTACAGCACACAACTATTTTAAAAAAATGGAAGATTCCAACATTGAACACCTTCAGAACATTATCAAGTATAACGCACACATAACACAAGTCATGACTCACGCTGGTGAAATACCGCACCTTCCCCTTTCCTGACAAGGTTCCGTGGCTCGGAGGCAGTGCTGCTGTCCTCTGATCGCTAGGAACCAAGTTACATACCGCAAGGAAACACTTTGTAAAATTCTTTTCCACCACATTATTTTAACCAAGCTCAATGCTTCTCAAGACTATTTTCAAACATAATATTTTCGATGAATGTTGAAGGGTCTGAATAAGACAATCACAGATATGTTATTTTAAATAAAAAAATAGTTGTTCTGTTTGACTGCTTTTAAAATAAGCTTCTAACACGTTTGTGTTGGAAGTCATCTAAAGAAAGCGCCAAGTTTTTTTTTTTTTTTAAATATACGGTTCATACAACAACTGAATTGGAAGCTTTAGGTCCTTTATACCCGGACGGTGTTTACGCGCATTAGGTTTTGCAGACGGCTGTGCAATGTGTGGATGCACACTACCTGGTTTGTATTCACCAATATCATTTACATCCGAAAACCCACGTGTGTGAATTACTCTTGCATAGCATGGGTTAAACTTTCAGAACAACTCGCGGTGGCTTTTAGAAAGTTCTTTATTCTACTCATTTTCTTTTCGTTTTTCTCTCATTTTCATTTCTTTTCATTTTTCTGTACTCTATGTCAGAGGTGCCCAATTAGCATTAAGCAACGGACTCCTAGCTAAAACTAAAAGACCACAGGGTCGAAAATTTAAAGTCGAAAGCTCTGTCCGGGGCAAGATTTCAACCCATGCTGGAAGAAAATTATGCCAATTGAGTGCGTGAAAATTTATGAGCAAGGAAATAGTTCTGCTGCCACAGAAAAGCTTTCTGATGCCATTTGGAATATTTAGTTTCGGATATGCTCACGAAAGTCCAATCGCTTTCTGGGCATGTATATCTTTCAATTTTGTTTAAACCTGAAAATGAAGGGAAGAAGAAAAAAGTTCTGAAATTAATTTAATTTAATTTTATAATTTATTTTAATTTTATAATTTATTTTAATTTTATAATTTATTTTAATTTTATAATTTATTTTAAGTTTATAATTTATTTTAATTTTATAATTTATTTTAAATTATAATTATTTTAATTTTATAATTTATTTTAATTTTATAATTTATTTTAATTTTATAATTTATTTTAATTTTACACAGAATTTACTAGGAACAACTTACAATTGGACACATTTATACAATGTTTTTCAATTTTAATTTTTTTTTAATCATTATTGTTTTTGTAACGGGTCCGCGGATCAACATCTGGATGAAGCGGCAGAAGGTTGCAATTTTCAAATTCTTTGAATTTATCAAAGTTGTGAAGAAGCACCAAAAGAAAAATCACTTCAAATAACAGTTTACACATATTGTTCTCTTGAGGATATGTTACATATTTATTTATAAAGAATGTCTTAAAATTAATGAGCATTAGATCTCGCACCTCTTGCAAATGTTGTACAGCATTTCCGCTTAGCAGCGTATGCAGAAAATGTGTATGGGGGGAGTACACTCACCTTTATTAGTATAAATTGAAGGAAAAAATATCAACAGTTGTAACACCCTGTTTACGTAGTTCCCTCTATAGCGACTGTAGCGCCCTCTTCTGGTTTGTGAGTGAAATCGTCAGTCGAGAGCCAGACTTCATCAAGTACGGTTGCATGTTGTTTTGTGTCCAATTTTATGTGTGTGCTGTGTGTTATTCTCATATTTAATTAAATTTGTTACACCAAAACATAAATGGCCATTCCTTGTCTTGATCCTCAAAGAACCCTATCCTTAGCGCTAACCCCAAGCTACACAATATGTATAATAACCACGGTTCTTCCATTTTTTCTTAATCCATTCCTATATCCTTTTTTCTTCCCTCCGATACCGATCTTGTAAATTACCATTCAGTTTTCAACTGCGTATCAGTCCCACGCATTTGTACATTACATTTTTTAAAGTTATGTCTTCAAAACGCTGGTTTCACATCCTTATATGGTCACTAGAATCCATGAGAATCGAAACTTTCTCTCTACAACCTCTCTTAGGGAGTTAGGTGAATCCAAAGCTAATTATGAATTATTGTCATACAAAATCCTTAATTCACTGGGCTATATTGGAGCTGTACGTTTCTTGCACTGTATAAGGCAACAGTACCTGTCTTTTCCCCTTATATCTCCATAACCATTGCTATATGATGTCTGGTTCATGCACAACCGAAAGAGGATTTTTTTTTCTTTATAGGAATAAGTGAAAAAGTGTAAATCAAAAAAAAAAAATGTAGAGCTGTCTCTTTACATATAACGGTATCACATCGCTATTAGACTTTCCGATTTTCATTTTATTTGCATCCTTTGTATATTTTGATATTTATATCTCTCGTGTGTTTATATTATTTACCAAGATATATCTGCCACTGAATCTACTTACCGCGACCGGACAATTGAAATCACATTTTGATCTTCCATTATTCTGGCCTAGCATAAAGTATTATCTGTTCACACCTCCAGGGTTCATACACGTGTGTGAAATGAGACGAGATTTCGTTAATAAGACATCATTCCCTTTACATCTGCAATACACGAAAAAAAAGAGCGCCACGTAGTGGTAAATATTACTCTAACGAGAATGTATACAGCTGTGAATTGGAATTGAAATAAATATTTTATTTATATATTAAATAATAAATTTTGCTCATGTTAATAAGAAAAGATAAATTTTACTGAATGGTGTATTTTTGCTATATATACATCGCAAAATATAACTTCTTGAAAACGGGTCATTTTTCTTACAGTGATTATATTATGGGTTAGAATCGGTTTGTAAAATAATAATTATATATCGGTTGGTTTAATATTAAGTAAGAGATTAGTTTGTGGAATAGTATTTTTATTTTATTACAAGCAAAAAATAAAATTAAAAAAAAAGTTGTTAATAGAACAATTTTTTTATCAATTATTTAATTATAAAATAACTTATTGACCTACCAGGAGACTTTACGATCATGTTACTGAAAGGAAAAACCATTTGAAGACAGGATAAAAATTGAAAAACAAAATGAAATCATAAAATTTTGAGAAACAAAAAAATTTAATTTCCTTATTTGATATCTCTGGTAAACTTGCTTTATATTTAACCACTGTAATTCTTTTCAATAAGAGCATATCTTTTCTTTCACTTTCTGAAATTTTTCCCTGCACGATTTGTAAGTTTTAACCATAGAATTTTTTTTTACATTTACATGTTAAATTCATTTTAGGCTATATATTAAACAATTTTTTGACCGGAATTAATCAATCTTAATTAATTTAATCTTAGGGTTATAGGATTGAAATTAAAAACGTATATAAAAATGTAAAAAAGTAGAACCGATATAGGAAAACTGTTTTCAATTTGAAATCAGCTTTTAAAATATACTCAAAATCCATTTATAATAAAAATTTAGTTTTTTCTATTGGAAGTTTTGTTTTGTCGGCCTGTGTTATCAATCCTCAAGGAAATATAAATTTAATTTCGGGATGGTATTCTGATAATATCTTGTATTCCGTTGTTAAACTTTAAAAAAATAAATATACGAACTCTTAATACCTATCTGTAATGAATAGAGAAGTGATATGCACCAAATGAAAATCAAATTTAAATATTGAAACTACCACCATTTAATTTTTTATATTTCGTTAATATAATATTTTTTTAAAAAAACAGGTACAGTTCAAAAAGCTCTTATACAAAGTACATCTTTCCTTTTAACGGAAGGGTGCGGTTAACACAGGGGTCGGCAACCTGCGGCTCGCGAGCCGCATACGGCTCTTTTGATGTAAAGTTGCGGCTCTCCAGTTCCATACGAAAAAATTAATAATTTATTATCAAAACCCTTAAAAAATAAGAAAATATATTTTTAAGTATCTAATTTCTCAATAGCTTCTATTTTCATAATCGTTAATTACAAATCGCCACAATTAGTTTCATTGTGGTATCGGTAGATAGATACCACAATGAAACTAAATGAACTAAATCTAAAACTGCAAGGAAAGGGCAACCTAGCCTACGCCTGCTTGAAGAAGTAGTTTGTTTCGAAAAAAAATTACTTATTTTTGTTGAAGATATGGAGAACAGTAAATTACTTCATTTTAAAAATCTGAAGCTATATCACGATGAGACCAATGCAACTATTGACACGAATTACTTCAGCATAGCTTTAAAAAACATGAAGGATGGATTCGCTGAGAGATTCGAGCAATTCAAAACAAACAAAAGTACTCTCAGGTTCATAGTAAATCCTCTCGACACAAATACAAATGAGGTCAACATTGAGTCATTTGGAATTATGCTGGATCGCTCCAAATGCAATTGCTAGATTTGAAAACCAAAGACTTGTGGAGTGGCAAGTTCACAGAACTCAAGAGCAAGTTGGAAGAGTTGGAGGTCCAGAAATGCATGCACATCGCGCAGCACAAGTGGACAGCTCTAAAAGAAATTCCGCGAGTTGAGGCCCTCATATTCGGCGCATGGAATAGTCTTCCAGAATGCTTCAGTGAGGTGAAGAAGTTGGCACATGGAGTGCTGACGATCTACGGGTCGACATATTCGTGCGAACAAGCGTTCTCCTTGCATGAATATAATAAAAAGTAAAGTTAGAAGTCAACTAACAAATAAAAATCTAAAGAAACTAAAAATTGAAAGAAGCTTGAAACTTAAAACAACAAGTTATAAGCCAGATTTAATCAAACTTTCAAAAGGCATGCAAAGCCAATGCTCCCATTGATAACTATCTATATTTGTGTTTTTATATGAATAAATATTTTTCCGTATTTAAAGCCGTTTATTTTAAATCAAAAATTAAATATATACAAGCAAATACTATAATATTGAAAAGAACATTTTTAGTGGCTCTTTAAAAACTGGGAAATTTTGTAAATTGTAACTTTTGGCTCTTCTGTTTCAATAGGTTGCCGACCCCTGGGTTAACATAATCAAAGCGCCCCTTGATTGGTTATTGGTAGTACTAAGTATCAGGTCAGATGACGGGAGTTAACATTGACGTTCGGTAATATTCGTTGGGCGCTAATACCGATCCTCATGCTTCGGTTTGTTTACATATAAAACGTTACTTGCAACTCTGCTTTTAATGTCGATTCAAGATAGCATTTTAATCTAAATTTGTACAAATATGACTTATGTCTTTAACGCTTCCCCCTGTTGCCTTATGATATGTTCCACTGCTCTATAAGTTAACTGGAACATTTTTAAATGTACATTACCAAGGTTAACATAATTTATCAGCTATCGCAAAATCTTCAATAATTGTATATATTTTAATTTTTTTTAAATCTTGCGAATCTAAATTCGTCATTAAACATAATAAACCTGGCAAATAAAATTAAAAATACTTCCATGTATTTTGTAACAGCAAGTTTGTTTATATATATATATATATATATATATATATATATATATATATATATATATATATATATATATATATATATATATATATATATATATATATCAGTGGCGAGGCGTAGCTTTTTGCGATGGTCATCGCCCCCAGGAGCAAGTGCTACCCCCCCCCCCCCCCAATCGAGAAAGCTTTGAGACGTTAATTATTGTTGTAGTCGCCCCCCCCCCCTTCTCCCTTTTGGAGGAGGAAAAAATTAAAGAAATATTTTTTACATGCATTCATATTTGTCTCTTTTAATATAACTTCTGATGTCCATTTTTGAGATATTTGGTAAAAAACAAAAATCACAGGAAAAAGTCATCGTTTGTAATATGATTAAGTCGGTATCATAAATTCGATTACCTTACTGCGGTATCCAAATGGAAATCATGATTTATTTTGGCATGAACATTTATACAAATACAAATATTGACGACCAGCAACATGCTGAAGGCCCAACAAGGTTGGTCCAGCTAGTATCTCCTAACTATCCCCCAATGCATATCTAACTTCTGTGTCATTCCATGTCAAATCAAAACAAGAAAATGCATTTTTTTTCATCATCATTTCCGATTTTTATAAAATTTGGTTTACTTGTTATACCTACTAAGAATGTAAAAAATGCAAAATTTTAACTTCCTCGGCCTATTAGTTTTTTAGTTATTTGCATTTCAAAATGGCTAAAAACGTAGAATCTGCCTCCGATGGCTGCATTTAAATTACCATATCTCCTGTTCTAATTAACATATAGAAATAAATTTGGTATCGTTTTAAAGCTCTTTAAATGACTTTTAAAATGATGCTAAACACAAGAAAGTTTGGAGAAAAAAATTTCAAGGTCATATTATTTGACCTTTGACCTCTAATTCCCAGAAAACGAATTTCTCAATTTTCACTATATTTTTTCTCTGAATACTACAACATTTGAACTACATGTATACCAATTTTCAGAGTGGGATGATAATGGGATCACACACTAAAAAAATTATAAACAAAAATAAGTAATATATTGGGGGTCATTCCACTTCAAATAAAAAAAATGAGGAAAAAAAGTGGACAAGAAAATGCATTTTTTCCCGCACCATCTCCGATTTTTATAAAATTTGGTGAACTTGTTATACCTACTAATAACGTAAAAAATGCAAAATTTTAACCTCCTTGGCTTATTAGTTTTTTAGTTATTTGCATTTCAAAATGGCTAATTTTGAAATTTTTACAAGAATACAAGATATTTTAATTTACTTTAATTATCTTCTTTTAATGTGTTATGTTTTGAATAAATTGAATATTAATTATTATTTAAAAGTGAATATAAAAATATGAAATTTTTCATTTAAAATTTTTTTAAATTTATATAAACTTTTTAGAAATATATACTTATTTTATTTTAAGCTTTTTTGCGTTGTAAAATAAAGTGTATTATTTTTAGTATATTCCTGTCATTTTATATTTCTCACGTACTTGAGTATGTTTATAAAACGTCTGGTATTTTTTTTACCTAAAACCTCAAGAATAATCATTAGAAAGATCCTGAGTTATATGAAAAGTGGCAAATATAAATGCGTGCGGAGAAAATGTCCGAATTTTTTGTAATTGCTCTCTATACCATTTTTCGCAGACTCGTAATTTTTTTTCGCAAATTAGGGGAAATCAATGAATTTTATTTTATTGAATGTGTAAGCTGAATAATATGTATATACGAATTTAGAAGTAGTATTATTAATTTAAAAGTAATTTTGAAAGTTTTACGACAAAAATGCAAGAAAACGGGGGGGGGGGGGGGGATTCAGCTAGGAGCGATGACCATGGCAAATAGTCACGCCTCGCCACTGAACTTAATGCATATATCATAAAAATTGTGCTAACTTTTGAGTAGTGGAAGCATAATTATGATAAATTTAAAATTGATGTTCACATTCCTACCCTCCCCCCCTTAAGAAGGCATTATTCATTAGTGTTACTTTTATTAAAAAATAAATGGGGTAATGAGAAATCTATTGGCATACATATACATATGTATATTTACATACGTACATTTTTGCATTACATACGTATATTTTTATAAAAATAGACAGATACAATTTATAAAATGAAAGAATAGTTTTATTACATTGAAAATAGCTTGTTTTAATTAACCTTTTTTGCCAATCTTCCCGGTAACACGAACAACTAAACAGTTCCCTAGAGCTTGGAATATCACAAAATATTTTACCTGAAATTTTGGCTTCAACCAAGGATAGTGAAGACCATATATATATATATAAGGTGTGCTCTTGTTTCGCTTTTTGAAAGGGGCAAGGAAAGTATCTTTTTGACGTCATTTTAGCTCCACCTTACTATGAGTTTTTGATCATTTTTATTGGCTGTGTGTTTAGACGGAATTTATTTCGTCTAGGTGCCTAGAAGTGAAGCTTCTTTAACCCTTACAAATAAATTTGTTTAAACTTAAATGGTGCATAAAAATTTTAGTAGCATAAGGTAAGAGGACAAAAAATATTGGCTGTGTGTTTCAAACATTGCTACTTAGGTTCGATCCCCGGTTGGGTAACAACTGGCGATTTAATTTTTAATTAACAAAATAATGTAAAAATCTGTAAATAATTGTGTTCAGGTAGCTTCACTGCTAATCCGTTCTTGTTTTGTTATGTCCCGTATTTTACTTGTTTGAATATGTAACTCATTTAATATGTCCAATACAAATGCATTGACATGATATGGTACCCACTCCCATTTTTCTCTTTCAAAATTCATGGACATGCTCTCGTGGCAGCTAATCTTATTTTAATACGCTTAATTTATTAAGCAACTCATTTGCAATTTTTACATACTAAATACAATCCTTAAAATATAATTTAAACTCTTAAAATTTAGCAAATTCTAAATAAAATTAACGATTATCACTTTTAAATAGTTCACCAAAAAACGAATAGATGGCAGCACGTCAAAAACCATTGGTTCAAATCGATTTCGAAATATTTTATTAACGAAACAACTTTGCAAATCGATTTAAATTGTTTTTTGAAGCAAATTTTAACTGTGTTCTTTTAAATAAATTCATGATTAGTTAAAAACAAGATTTCTTGTTAAATTAAGTACTCCTTGTCAATAGTGACAATTACTCCTGAAACGACTGTACAAACGGGAGCATTAGACACGCCCACAGAAGTCGGAGGCGTCACTATGACGTTAAAAAGATATTTTTCCCCGCCCTCCGTCAGAAAGCGCGAGAACCAGCACATTTTTTATATATAGTCTCCACTATTCTTGGGCTTCAACTACCCAAAATTAGATATATGTTGATAATTATTTTTAAGAAATAAGTGTTTGGAAATTTCAAAAATTTTCATTGAATTCTTCAAAATACATAAAATTTAACTATGAAAAGCACCTGAAATAAAATTTTAACAAACCTATAATGTACAACTTAAAAGCATTTAAATATCTAAAAAAATATATTACACCCAAACTTTAAAGTAGTAATCTTTTATGGATATTGTATTAACAAATTATTTCCAAATAAGCTTACGTTTTCCCAGAAAAATATCAATAATCCCGTTTATTATCAAATATGTAATATTATTTTTCAGTAATATCGGGTTTATATATTTTTAAGTAATTTTTGTATTAAAGCATGATTTTAATATGTCTAATTCATATAAGAGTATATTTAATCAAGTATTATTGTAAGTACATTTCTTAAATATAAATAAATAATATATCGCTAGAAATTCAGCTAAATGAATTTTGTCTTGTATTAAAAATTCCTCTTAAATCCAAATTTCTATTTAAATTATAGAACCCAAAATGGGATAGATTATTGATCAATTTCAAGAAAATAAATATGTTTTTAAATTAATATATTTTATATAATATGTGTGTGTTCCACTGCTGAAGTCTTCAAATGAAAACGAATTCCAACTAGTTTTAAAAACTATCAATCTAAAATTTGTGTTCAAAAAGCATGCACTTATTTAGTTTCGCTATCAGTTTGTTTATACTTTTATTTCCAGCTTTCGCCGCTGTGGCGCTCCAATCCTATCAGATCCGTGGAAAAAGTTGTCGGCAGGTTTCGGAGGGAATGGGACAGCCTTATCAGCGAAGTGTCAACACACGCGCATTTAGTTTAGTCTTGTTTATATTAACCACACTTCTTCTGTATAAGAAAAAGCGTACTTTGTATACTTAAGAACTATTCTATAATATTTTTTTTTTAATTCTTATTAATATAAAATAAAAAAATAAATGTTGGTAGTAATAATACTTATTTAAATTTTGGTTTCTAATTACTTCTCTATCCATTTAGAGTTGATTATTCAAAGCTTTATGTATATTTTTAAAGTTTAACAACGGAATACAAGGCAACATCAGAGTACAAGCCAGAGATAAAATTTATATTTCATTAGGTATCAAGGACAGTAAAGACTATATATAGAAGGTGCGGTCGTTTTTCGCTTTTTGAAATTGGGCAAGGAAATGCAACTAAATGACGTCATTTTAGCTCCGCCTTACTTTTGACATCATTTTAGCTCCGCCTTACTATCGGTTTTTGATCATTCTCATTGGCTGTGTGTTTTAATCATTGCTACTTAGGTTCGATCCCGGTTGGGTAACAACTAGTGATTTAATTTTTAATTAGCAAAATAATGTTAATAAGGTCAATATCTGTAAATAATCGTGTTCAAGTAGCTTCACTACTAATCCGTCCCTGTTTTGTTATGTCCCTGTATTTTACTTGATTGAAATTGTAACTCATTTAATATGTCCAATACAAATCCGACACCCATTTTACTCTTTCAAAATTCATGGACATGCTCTCGTGGCAGCTAATATTATTTTAATACGCTTAATTTATTAAGCAACTCTTTTGCAATTTTTCCATACTAAATGCAATCCTTAAAATATAACTTAAACTCATAAAATGCAGTAAAAGTAACTAAATAAAGTTAGCTTATCACTTTTTAATAGTTCACAAAAAAACGAATAGAAGGCAGCACCATCAAACAACGCGCCCGCATCTAGTTCAGCCTTGCCATTGGTTCAAACGAGAGCATTAGACACGCCCACAGAAGGCGAAGTAGACGTCACTATGACGTCAAATAGTTGATCTCTCCGCCTTCCCCGTCAGGCAGCGCGAGTACGATTACACCTTATATATATATATATATATATATATATATATATATATATATATATATATATATATATATATATATATATATATATATATATATATATATATATATATATATATATATATATATATATATATATATATATATATATATATATAAAGAGATTTCACAGTGGTTATGGAGTACCCGGGGCCGAAGGCCCCATTACCTCCAATCGGAATGAAGTAAAACTGCGTTATTAACACCTGAGGTTAAATTTGTTTACTTTAGATTATGGAATCGTGAAAAATGGGACGAGACAAACACAAAATACGAACTACGCACTTGTGAGCACAAGTGCAGAACAATAAAGAATAGCTCATTCCGGCAGAGCTAATATTTATAATGTATGTACAGAAGGGGTTTTATGGTATAAACTATAACCATAGAAAAATATGAGGCAACATAAAGTATATACAATTGCGTACAATTAGTCTGTAGTATGTCACAAGAGTAGAACGAGTCGGACGACAAACAATATTTACATATTTGAACGATTCAGAGGTGGCTCAGCACCATGTGGTGACCAAATTATCATGCAGGAAGAAGCGACAGGGTAGCTCGAGGCCGGTGAAGGTTAGAGGGTTGTGTATGGTCATAAGGAGTGAGTTTTCTTATTTCATCGTTCTCAATGGCGTCTAGGCTGCCAAAAAAGTTGCTGGCTAATTTGCCGATAAATTGGGTAAGGGATGGGATCCGGAGAGAGTTCCTGATATCCTCGTCCCTGACGAACCATCTTGCTCGTGCAACATGAATTCTGAGGATTGAATTTTGGAGTGTATCGAATTGGGTCATCCTGGTTTTACAGGCGCTCGCCCACACCGGGGAGGCATAAGTAATTATAGGCCTGAGGACTGTTTTAAACAGTAGAAGTTTCATCTGATGGTTTAGGGGGGATTTTTTCCCCAGAATGGATTTGAGTCGTAGGGAGCCTCTTCTAAATTTTTTTTTTGACGTGTTCATAATGAGGTCCCCAGGTTAATCTTGAATCTAGGACAACTCCTAGATACTTGGTGGAATCGTTCCAATTAAGTTCAGATCCGAACATGGAAAGCTTCTGAGGTTTCTTGGTTTTCCTCGTGAACATGAGCGCAACACTTTTAGAGACATTAATCGCGATTTTCCATCTGTTGAGCCAGCTCTCAATCAGACTTATGTGATTTTGAACATGGAGCCTAAGATAGTTTTGGTTTTTTCCCGTGGACAGGATAGCTGTGTCATCCGCGAACATAGCCAAGGTAGTTTTATGGTGTTGGGGGATGTCATTGACATATACATTGAAAAGGAGCGGCCCCAGGACAGAACCTTGGGGGGTCCCCGCAGATATTGTTCTGTGCGATGAGAAGTCTTTTCTGACCTGGACGGAGAAGGAGCGATTTGTTAGATATGAATAAATGAGGTGTATTAGGTACTTGGGAATTTGAAGTTGAATGAGTTTGAAAGTTAGGCCGTCAATCCATACGCGATCAAACGCCTTAGCTATGTCCAGAAAAATTGCCGCAGTACTTTGCTTGAGGGATAGGCCCTCAGCAATCTGCTCAGTAACTCTGAGGAGTTGGTGAGTGGTAGACAGTTGGCGCATGAAACCGAATTGTTGTGGAATCAGAAGTTTATTATCGTCCAGAAATTTGAGGAGTTTATTACGTATGACGGTTTCCGTGATTTTGCTGAGTATTAGCAATAGCGAAATAGGCCGGTAAGAGGAGGGTTCACTGGGGTCTTTCCCTGGTTTTGGGATGGGTACAATGACGGCTATTTTCCAGACATCTGGGAAATATTTAAGTCTTAAGACTGCATTGATTAAGAACACAATATGAAGGACATAATTATGCGGCAGATTCTTAATCATTTTATTTGTGATTGAATCTCTGCCCGGGGCCTTTTTGACCTTGAGTTTTTTTATATAACCTGTGATATCCTCCGAGAGTATGGGTTCACAGTCGTTAGTAGGAGGTGTTCGGGCCAATCACATCACTTTGTCATTTGGCGCTGTGGCGAAATAGCCATCTTTGGGATACGGCGCCAAATGACGTGATTTTCTGGCAACCCGCAAAATGGTTTGTTTTTGTTTTTAAGATGTTCCGATAGGCTAGCAATCCATAAGCTACCTCAATGTTCAAGCTCACCAAGCTGAGTTATTTAAGTAATATAATTTGTAAATATAGTCATCCATCCAGTAAATATCTTTGTTAATAACCTAATCGACTGATTTGTCATTTGAGATAACCAACACCTACACTTTAATATAAGCCGCCGCTACATGCTGGTCCGTCCGAGTCGCAGCACAGGTTAGTTGATTTGAACATTTTCGTTGATTATTTACTAGATTCAAAGTAATCTTAAGATATGGCAAATATGGAATCTATGATAAGTCTTCAAAATGATATTCATGAAAGCATGATTAAGTTAGTAAGAAACTATAAGAAAGATTCCAAAGAACGTAAAACTTTGAATTATTTTCGAATTCGTCTAAAGAACTTTCAGAATTTCTATGAAGAATTTCGAAGTAATCATAAACAGATTTTAACAAACGGAATAGCGAAAGACAATTCTTATTTAAAAGAAGATTTCAGTGATCAGGTAGAAGAATTCTTCACGAATAACTATTCGGAAATCGAAAGTGAAATGGAACAAAGTTTCCCGCCAAACAATCCGAACACTGATGTTAGTAAACAAACCGCTGTTCTTCCAAAGGATTATTCTAATGAATTAAGGTTACCGCCGGTACAAATTCCAATATTTAATGGATTATATGAAGATTGGTCGTCATTTCGCGATCTATTTATTGCCATGGTCCATGATAATAAATCGCTTTCAGAAGTGCAAAAGCTATTCTATTTAAAGTCACAAGTATCAGGAGAGGCTGAAAAGCTAATTAAGCATTTTGCAGTTACGTCTTCGAATTATAAGAGCGCTTGGGAGATATTAAATGATCGTTATGAAAACAAAAGAATGTTAATAAACGTTACTTTAAAAAGGTTTCTTTTTCAACAGAAAACTAATGACAATTCTCAATCGGTGAAGTCGTTATTAGATACAACTCAGGAATGTTTGGCTGCTATTAAGAATTTAGGTATCAACATGAATTCATGGGATCCAATATTAGTATTTTTAATAACTCAAAAATTATCAGCAGATACGTTACAGTTGTGGGAACAAGGTCTTCCTTCCAAAACAGACATTCCCACACTTCAAGATTTACTATCATTCTTAGAAGGTAGATTTCGAACATTGGAAGCTATAAGTGAGAATACACGAGCTACTGGCAAACCAGGGATCACATCAAAGTCGATATATGTTAAGTCAAGCTGCCACGTTTCAAAAGCTGTTTGCACTCTCTGTAATGGTGATCACTATCTTTCCAGGTGCCAGGTGTTTCTTAGCAAGACAGATGCTGAACGCATGCAAGTAGTTAAAAGTAAAAGCCTTTGCTTTAACTGTATGTCAGCTTCACATCCAGTAAGACAATGTTCGAGTAAAAATTCTTGTCGTATCTGTAAAAGAAGACATCATTCCTTGTTGCACGAAGCAATAGCTAAAAGTACTAATTCTACTGAATCTTCTCCCGAAGACAATTCTTCCAACAATCCCCAAGAAAGTGTTGAATTTACTTCACATGTTGCTCAAAGCAAGCAACCCATAGTCAACACCATTCTGTTAAGTACAGCAATCGTTAAGATATCAGACACATTTGGAAATGAAATAGTAGCAAGAGCACTCTTGGATCAAGGGTCGCAAATAACATTTATTTCAGAGTTCTTAGCTCAAAGTTTAAGATTAAAGAAACAACCTATACTTACTCAGATAGTTGGAATAGGAGATCAAAACGTAAAACCATGCTACAAAGCCACTAGCATTACCCTTAAAAATATTCACTCAGAAATCGTTGCTAATGAAGTGTCCGCATTAGTGATGAAGAATCTCACCAGATATGCTCCAAAACTTACCATCCAGAAACCAAATTGGGAGCACATAAGAGGTTTGACGTTAGCTGATCCAAACTATTCTGGGAATAAGAAAATTGATCTTATTCTTGGTGCAGACCTATATCCTTCAATCTTGTTAGATGGATGTTTAAGAGGTACGAAGAACTGTCCTATGGCCCAGAACACTAGGTTTGGTTGGATTCTGTCCGGACCTGTGGGATGCGAGTCTCATGAAGCATCTACAGCATTACAGACTACAAATTTAGTTTGTCTGCATAGTTTGACAGATCTGCACAGTGATATGCAAAAATTTTGGGAACTCGAAGAAGTTCAATCAACCAAAGCGTACACATCTGATGATGAGATGTGTGAAGAGATATTTCGTAACAATTGTAAGAGGGAAAACGGTCGTTACAAAGTTAAGTTGCCGTTCAAGGACAATTCTCCAAAGTTAGGCGAATCAAAGAAAACTGCGATATCTCAGTTCCTTCGTTTGGAAAGAAAGCTAGAAAGAGATCCTGCTCTTCATTCGCAATATTCAAGATGCATTAAGGAATATTTGGAACTGAACCATATGTCCCGAGTGGATCCGAGTGATGATGTCAAGGTTGAAGACCAAGACTACATTGGATATTATCTTCCTCATCACGCCGTGATAAAAGAGGACAGCACAACTACGAGGCTTCGAGTGGTATTTAATGCAAGTCAGAAGACCACTTCAGGTGCCTCACTAAATGATAAGTTACTAAAGGGACCAAATATTCAGGAGAATCTTTCTGCTTTGCTACATCGCTGGCGTCTACTAAAAATCGCTTATTCCGCCGACATCGAGAAAATGTACAGACAAGTACTCATAGATGAGGAACAAACAGATTATCAAAGAATAATTTGGAGGAGTTCTAAGTTCGATCCTATCGAAGACTACAAGCTACTCACTGTAACATTCGGAATGGAATCATCTGCCTTTCTTGCAATACGTACATTAAAGCAACTTGCCGAAGATGGACGATCTACCTATCCCTTAGGAGCTGAAATGTTATCTAATCAATTCTATGTGGATAATCTTCTCTCAGGAGGTAAAGACATCACGGAGGCAATTCAGAAGCAAGATCAAATTGTAAAGCTGCTATCAGAAGGTGGATTTTCTCTTCGAAAATTGGTCAGCAATAGTAACGATGTGTTAGAAAATATTCCTCAAGAATTCAAAGAAATTCAAGATGTTCGAATAGACTTAGATCCGATGGTAAAAGCGTTAGGTCTATTTTGGCACCCTCAAAGTGACTCCTTTAGTTATCAAGTTAAGTTCGATCCAGTAACTGATTGTCCCACGAAACGATCCATTTTATCAGATGTCAGCAAGCTGTACGATCCTCTAGGATGGATTTCCCCACTAATCATTACTGGAAAGATAATGATTCAAGAACTATGGTTAGCAAGTGTGGATTGGGATGACGAAATTCCCGAAAGCATTTGCACGCGTTGGACAAATTTTGCAAAATACCTTCCAGAAATAGAGAAGATAAGAATTCCTCGATGGATATGTTACGATCCCGACCAAGATCCTAAAGTAGAGCTACATGCCTTCAGCGACGCATCTACCAAAGCTTATGCGGCTGCTGCATATGTTAGAATAGAAACCAACGAAGGTTGTTTCACCCAGCTGCTTTCATCTAAGACTCGTGTTGCACCACTCAAGCCTGTGTCACTACCTCGTTTAGAACTGTGCGGAGCTTCACTTGCAGCAAAACTAATATCTTCTATTCTTTCTGACATCAAGATCAAGCCTACAAACATCTATGCCTGGACAGATTCATCTATCGTCTTAGCCTGGCTGAGAGGACAGCCAAGCCGATGGAAGACGTTCGTAGCCAACAGAGTTGGAGATATCCACGAGAAGGTACCAAATGCTCAGTGGAGGTATGTACCATCTTCTTCAAATCCCACAGACATACCAAGCCGAGGATTACCAAAACCTCAAGATCTACTGCACAATGAATTCTGGTTTAAGGGTCCTGATTGTTTAACGCTGCAACCCGAATTTTGGCCACAAACCCTTAAAGTGGACAATTCTGAACTCGAGACAAAGTCAACTCATTTGGTCCAAGTCATACCAAAATGTGAATTGATTGAAAAATTTTCCTCTTTAACTAAGTTAACAAGAGTGACAGGACTCTGCCTTAGATTTATTGAAAATTGCAAATGTTCAATGAATGAAAGAAAAACCGGTCATTTGACGTCGACTGAAATAAACAAAGCTTTAGTTTCCCTCGTCAAACTTGATCAAAGCTATGAGTTTTCTAAAGAAATTACTGCACTTCAGAATAAAACACCATTATCTTCTAAAAGTAAGCTGTTAACCTTGGCCCCCTTCTTAGACAAAGAAGGCATTCTACGACTTGGTGGGCGGTTACAGAACTCAAACTTACCATTTCAAGAGAAGCATCCTATCATCTTACCTTCATCTAGTTCACTAAGCAAGCTCATAATAAGAAAAGCTCACGCAGACACATTGCATGGAGGTACGCAGTTAGTAATGAGTATCATTAGAAGAAAGTATTGGATTTTGAGCTGCAGAAATACCGTGAGAAGAATCATTCACGAGCGCATCAAATGTTGGAGACACAAAGCCACAGCCTCCGAACAACAAATGGGTATTCTTCCCCATTTCTCGTGTAAATACTTCTCGACCGTTCACCCACACTGGTGTGGACTATTTCGGCCCAATCGAGCTGAAGAGTACCCGATTCGTCTTCAAACTAGACCAAAGTGGATGGCACAACAATCCAACGTTGAACCAGGAGAGCTAGTGCTTCTAAAGGACTTTACTCTTCCACCAACCAAGTGGTCTTTAGGACGCATTGTTGAAACTCATAAAGGCAAAGATGGACTTGTTCGAGTAGTTACCCTGCGAACCAAAGATAGCCAGTTCTGTCCGTCCTATCACCAAGATTTGTAAACTGTCCTTTTCATGTACTAGTGTTTAATTTCAATATGTATAAGATTTATAAGTGTACTGCTTGCCTTTGCTAAAACCCCTTAAGGGTTTTATGGCCGGGAGTATGTTCGGGCCAATCACATCACTTTGTCATTTGGCGCTGTGGCGAAATAGCCATCTTTGGGATACGGCGCCAAATGACGTGATTTTCTGGCAACCCGCAAAATGGTTTGTTTTTGTTTTTAAGATGTTCCGATAGGCTAGCAATCCATAAGCTACCTCAATGTTCAAGCTCACCAAGCTGAGTTATTTAAGTAATATAATTTGTAAATATAGTCATCCATCCAGTAAATATCTTTGTTAATAACCTAATCGACTGATTTGTCATTTGAGATAACCAACACCTACACTTTAATATAAGCCGCCGCTACAGGAGGTATGGAAAGAAAATCCTGAACAGAGTGGATGACGTGGTTATTTAAGTTGGAGTCAATCACCGAATTTTCTGTGAATTGGTTTTCGTAGGATAATGCCAATGCTTCAGCCTTAGCTGTATCCGTGAGGGCTCTTGAGCCTGGGGTGTTTAATGGAGGGATAGCAATATTATCCCTTTTGAGATTTTTTGAAGCTCGGAAAAGGGAGCCGTCTTCATTATTTAGGGAGCTCAGATAGTTATTCCAGTTGTCTCGGATGAGCCCTCGGACCATAACTTTGGTCTGGGCTTGTAGGTGTTTCACGAGGGCTCTGTCTCGAGGGTCCCGGGACCTTTGCCATTTACGGCGAGCTCTGTTTTTTTTTCCTTGATAAGGTTTTTCCCTGCAATTGGAGTGTAAATGTCGTTTATGCTTTCCAGTTCTTTGGAAGCAGTTTTGTGGGCTTTGAGTATGGAGTCGGTGAGCCTATTTATAGCTTCATTGAGCTAAGATGTGGAATTAATAGCTTCAACTGAGATGTTATTTTCTCTAAGCTCACTCTCAAATTTGCTCCAATTAGTACGGAAGTAGACATTGGATTTTGAAATAGGGATGTTAACCGAGAATTGTAGAATAATTGGATTATGATCAGATCCCAAGTCGGAGATGGAGTTGATTTCGAAAGGATATGAGAAGTCTCTTATTAGGGCTAGATCAATAGTAGAATACGAGCGATGGTCAAATCTGGTGGGTGTTGGAGGTGCCGCGATTTCGAAACCTGAGTTGTCAGCGAATTGACAAAGGGTTTTACAAGCTGGATTATCACAGTGGTTCCAGCGCAGGTGTTTAGAATTGAAATCCCCACACAGCAGCAAGGAGTTGTCTGATCGCTGGAGAGTTTCCAGGTCGTTATAGTAGTCCGCATTGGGATTGTTTCTGACATACATGGAAGCTACCGTAAATTGAGTGAATCCAGGGGGATTTAGAGTGACAATAGTGGATTCAATGTTTTGAAGCACTGGATAGAACTCTATGGTGCGACAGATTAGATTTAACGAATATAGCTGTTCCGTGTTTGTAGGACGTATCGAATGGGGTAGAAAAGACCCGATCATCCTAAGACATATAAAATTGGGGATGGTTACCCTATTATATGAATTTAGGTTCGTTTCTTGGACAAGTATGATGTCAGGATGTTGGCGGGAGACAAATTCCCGTAGTTCGCCAATTTTGTTTGAAAGGCCATTGGCATTCCAGAAACAAATTGTAAATGATGCCGGGTGTGCACTCATAGCGTAATGTTGGGCTGATTAGTTTGGCGATTCCTTCAGCAAGGGCACCTATCTGAGTTGATAACCCCTGCAGAAGGGTCATCATTGAGTTCAGCAACATTAATGTTGCTTGGTTTACTGAACTATCTGGTGATTGGTTGTGGTTGACTGATTCCTCGGTATTAAAAGTTTGGAAGTCCGAGTTAGCAAATTGATTAGGTAGATTAGGTGCTTTAGGCCCTGAAGGATGACCGACAGCATTGGCGTAACTGAAATTGAGTCGCCTGCGACTGCCAGTCGCATTGGAGGAATGTGGCTCGCTAACTTCCCTGTTGTTAGTGTGGTTTTGAGGTCTGAAGGGACCATTTCGATGGGTTTACCCAGTGAATTTCTTTTTGGAAGTTTGGGGAACATTGGGCATTTGCGGTAGGATGCAGTGTGGGGCCCACCACAATTTCCACAATGCGCTGGTAGTTCATAACTCTTTGTGCATTCGCTAGAAGTGTGGCTAGTTTCTCCACATTTTACACACATGGTTTTGATGTGGCATGATTCACTGCTATGGCCGAAGCCCTGGCAGTTGTAGCATTGATTGACCCTTAGAGGCCGATTGAATTTGGTGACTTCTACGGTCATGTAACGACATCTTGTTACCTCATATATGCGATTATGGCAGCCGTTAGATAGCAGCTGTATTTGGAAAATATGAAGTGGTCGACGTCCTCTACTACTGGTAAGTCGAGCCACCTTGTGAATAGCAAAGCCCATTTCTTGTAGCTCGCTGGCTATTTCATTTGGGTCCGTATCCCTTGGCAAACCCTTCATAACCACTTTCATGGGACGATTAGTGGCTGGGGTAACCACATAGAAGTCTATTCTAGCTTCTTTTAGTTTCCTTGTTAAGTCTCTGTGCTCATTATCAGTGGTAACTATGACTCGGATATATTCCCCCGATAGTTTGAATTGAGCCTCCTTGCCTAAGAATTCCTCAATTAATTTGCAGTCGTTAACATAATTAGTTGTAACTTTTTCAAAGATTGGAGGTATTTTGTTGACCGTAACGATCGGTGCAACTGGTTCAGGAATTTCTTCGTCCATCGGGAACCCAGTGAACGAGTTTGATGTGGAAGCAACAGCTCCCTCGTTTTGGTTAAATTGATAAATCAATTTAGGGCTGGCAATTAGCCGTTTGGGAGGATTTCGAAAGTCCTCATCATTAGTCATTTGTGACATTGGGTGAGTCAGTGCCTCATCACGGTTTCTCTTAGCTCCTTTAGAGACAGTAGTAGGGGCAATATAGTCTGGGCAACCTGGGACTCTGCATGGTCCCAAAGCTTCCAGCTTAGCTTTTACATTCAGTATAGTAATTTCAGCTATGTCAGCTACGCACTTAGCGAATTTCTCGTTTAACTCGTTATCGTTTTCGGCCATCTCGCTTAGGTCGCAGTCCTGAAGTTTTATCAGTTTTTTAATGTGCAAGTTCATTGCTTTGATTTCAAAGCATTTACAATCGCTAGTAAGAGGAACATCAACCTCCTCCATTGCCGTAGCAGTGGATTGGCTAGCCATTAAATGTAATGTATGAAAAATTAGGAAAAAGAATCAGGTTTAAGACGGAGGCAGAGTGCACACAAGTGTATCACTCCGCCGATGCCAGTTCAGCCTAAGCAATGCAGAACACGCTGTAGAGCCAAACTGACACCGGAGAATTACCTGATAAAACTAAAAGACAGAAGTCGCTTAGGGTTGCACGATGGCAACACAAAAGTCAACTAAGAAGAAAAACCTAACTATAAAAAATCCTAAACACTTTAACAACTCTTAACAGTAGAAACTCATCGCAACTACAATAAATCAATCAATGCAACTCATTTAAAGATACTTACAATTTCACACAAGAGGTAATCCAGGCCATGCGAAAAGATCCAGAAAGCTCGTCCTGTAGATATGGGGAGTATGACAAATTACAAATTACCGTGAATATATATATATATATAGTCAACTTTGATGGAAAAATTGAATAAAAAAAAATGGAATCTGGCTATATTTGGTGTGCAGATTTCAAACAAGCATCGTTCAATAACAGAATTGTTATTTGTGTTTAAATGATAAATTAATCATAGAGCGTAGGCTTTAAATTAAATAAGCAAATTTTTGCCTGGAATTTTGTAAGTAATTTTGTCTATATTTGATGTGTTAATTTCAAATATGAAAATATGTAGTTTTTCTTTATCAGCTATATTTCTTGATATTCGTTTTTAATTTAAAGCCTTATACCCTATGGTTAATTTAACATGTGGACGTGAATAACGCTACTGTCATATGTTGAAAAATAGAGATGATAGAGAAAAAACGCTGTCACATTTGAAACCAGCACACCAAATATAGTCAAAATCAGTTAAAAAATTTCCAGGCAAAAAAATTGTGTGTTGATTTGTGTAATAAATCTTTTGTTGATTTTGTATGTCGGAAATTAGGCGCTCAAAATTTATAAATATATAAAAAAAAAATTCTGGTTTATTCGTAATACAAAGTCGCCTTTGATGATAGTAATTTTTAATAGAATTTGTAATGTTCTTTCAAGTAGGTGGTTTTGTTATATTTTCAATAGCCGCCAGGTGGCGCAAATAAAAGCATTTCCCAACAGTTTTTATACATTTTGCAAAGCTACATGCAACTGTTGGTATGCGATGGTAAGGCGTCAGAATTTTGTCCGACGTGTAGTGTACGGAAAACTAATGTTCAGATTCGAGGTATTTGGGTAGATTTCAATATAACTTTGTCTATGTTTTGGCGATCTGGAATTCGCCAAATTTGAATATTTGTTTACTTTTTAACCGACAGACCAACGCGTTAAACAAAACTCCAAAATAAAATCGCCAGAAATTTTAAATTAAAACCGCCAAATCGTGCGCCAAGTCGAGAGGTAATCAATTCGACCGTTATGTATTTTTTATGTATGTTCGCGCAGGATTTTGGTTCTAATTCAAATATTTGCACAATTTTTTTTCTTGGAAAAGGGATGTTTCACATGGGAGCGCATTGAAAAAAATATCCGGTTATCCAGCATTTAACTATCCGGAATTCTCAATTATCCGGACCGTTTGAAAAAAATGTTGTCCGATTTCGAAAATTCGTTTTTGTCGGATAGAGAAAAACCCTCTTAGGCCAAATCTGCAAAAAAATAATCGATTATCTGGCTGTTATATAACCGGAAATGTCGATTAACGGGAGTTATTTTAAACAATTTAACCAATTTCAAAATATTTTCATTGTTCAACAGAAGTTGTACAACAATGACATTTCGTTTAACCAGCGTTTATTGGCAATGATAAGGATTGTTTTACAATATACATTCTTGACACAAGTTGCTACTTGAATTTCTTGGTGAATAATAATAAGGGGCGAAGCCCCCTGATAAATTATGAACTAAAAAGGGAAATATAAAATAATCTATTTTTTAAAAAAGGAAAACCAACTTAAAGAAAATGCGCTAAAAATTAATTTTTATTTTACGACCAAGTTGAAAAAATTTAATATCAATCTTATACTTATTACAAATTTTTGAAGTTGGTACCAATTTACAAAAATCATACATAAATTTTGGCGCCGATTTCGAAAAGTTTTAATAAGTATAAATATGATATAAAATAATTAAAAAAATTCCACTTGGTCGTAAAAATTTTTAAAAAAATACTTATTTTCTTTAAATTGTTTTTCCTTTTTTTTTTTTTTTAATATTAATTTATTTAAGAGATCAACAGAAGTTAAATTGCTGTGAAGTTAATGACCAGATATTGGTCATACAAACTTAAAAGCGATTTTGTTTATACATGCTAAAGCGAAAATGGATTATTACAAGTGAGCAAATAATAAAGTAAACAAACCGCCAAAAAGAAGGATAAAAAGTTTATTGTAAATTTTTTATCAATCTTATACTTATTACAAATTTTTGAAGTTGGTACCAATTTACAAAAATCATACATAAATTTTGGCGCCGATTTCGAAAAGTTTTAATAAGTATAAATATGATATAAAATAATTAAAAAAATTCCACTTGGTCGTAAAAATTTTTAAAAAAAGACTTATTTTCTTTAAATTGTTTTTCCTTTTTTTTTTTTTTTTAATATTAATTTATTTAAGAGATCAACAGAAGTTAAATTGCTGTGAAGTTAATGACCAGATATTGGTCATACAAACTTAAAAGCGATTTTGTTTATACATGCTAAAGCGAAAATGGATTATTACAAGTGAGCAAATAATAAAGTAAACAAACCGCCAAAAAGAAGGATAAAAAGTTTATTGTAAATCTTTTATCACAGAAGAAGAGCAGGACTTCAAAAATTAGTACTTAAGAAACGCGACAACATTGAAGAACATCCAGAATTCATGCATTCGCACAAGATCAGTTTCTTTGAGAGACTATTATTATTAATTGTGACAAAGTTTTATAAAAATAATATTTTGTAACTCAACCCTTGGTAGTTTGGTATTCAATTGTTGATTATATTTAAAAAAAAAACACTTCATGATCAAACATATTAGTTTACCAATACACAGTAATATGTTGTAGATATAATTTTTTTTGTGTGGTTTCTTTCGGTTAATGTTTCAAAAAGACGTCAATAACAAATTTATTTTCGCCTCGATAATATAACATATTTTAAGTCCCCGGAGTTGCCCGTGCTTAACCGAGAATTTTGACCGATTTCTTCACCGTGGCGTCATCTGCCGGTTTTAAAGGCCAAGTGTGAAAAATTTCCTCAAGCTCGAAATAAAACTGAATATTTGTATCAAAGACAAAGTCACAAACACTCTGCTTTAAATAATAAAAAAAAAATCTTGAAGAACTAACAACCTGTCTAATAGTCTTCCTGTTCAACAATTATGCCAGTTGATCTGTAATCTCTGGCTTTTTTATTATTATTATTATTTTGTGTAAATGCATTTGGGTTTGCGAGGTATTTTGTGTTTTACAAAATTGCCTTTTAACGAAAAAAAATAATTCGTTGACTTATAATTCTAAATTTTTCGAAACTTGATTCGCCTTAATTAAATAAAAAAAATTAGGTATTAAAACTTAATTATATTTTATAACTCTATAAAATAAAAAGTTATAAAATTAATAACTACCGTTATTCTAGAAATTATTATTAATTTATAAATGAAAATTTTAGTTTTTCAATATCAACGTGAACGAAGTATTTAAAAAAAACGAATCTTTGAATATGGTTCGTAAATTCTAGTAAGACAAGGGATGATAGAAAATTAAGATACCAGTTTAATGACATTAAAGCAGGGCAGAATTCGTAAATAATAACAACAATGCGACTGCTATTTCTTTTATTTGATTATGTGATTGTCAATAATATAGAGATTGCTAAATAGAGATGTTTTTTCAAATATAAAAGACTTTAGATATATGTTTTTGAATATAAATTGTTCGAGGCACCAACCCGAAGGTATTTTTCCTCTTCATCTAACTTGGGCCTATAGGCCACTAAATTTCTGAGATATATGGATTAAAAGACAAGGGACATGTCAAATACAGAACATATACAAGAAAATACAAAAACTGTGAATGGATTTTGATTATGGTACAGAGTGTAAAAAGTAACATTTAGATCCAAAACATAAAATCTGAGACAGTGCCAGGCAACTGATTCCGAAATATATAATAATATGTCATAAGGTAACAGTAGTGGGGAGCATGATATATATATATATATATATATATATATATATATATATATATATATATATATATATATATATATATATATATATATATATATATATATATATATATATATACACATACATGAACACATATACATGCATATACACATATACAAACAATATATAATATATACAAAAACGGCCCAACAGTTACACATACCAAGTAATATAATCAATTATATGTAACAAACAAAAAATGGAAAATACATTAAGCTTGAAAAAGAGAGGTAAGCACGGCATCCGTAAGCGACCAAACCCAATTTTTCAAAGCCTAGCATTAAAAAACTGGTAAAATTCCACACTGGTAATTTACCAGATTGTAGTAATTTAATTCTAAAAAAGTTTTTTATTTTACTCAAAAAAAGTTGGTAAAAACCTATATTTGACTTGAAGACCTATACTTAAAAGATAAAAACTTTTTGTACACACTTTTATATGAGATTGGTGACTTATGCATGATTACATGAAGATATTGAATACTAGAGGGATCTTTTAAACCGCGTATAAACTGGAATAAAAACGTAGGTTTTTGGATAAAGGCCACTAGGGTATAAGGATAAGGAAAAGGCCAAAAATGCATATAATCTACTTGTATATATATATATCCTAAAAACTCCTATTCCTTAGTTAACTGTATTTATTTAGCGTGTGTGTGTGATATGGGCCTTTAGCCTGCAGCCTATTTAACCAATGTCTAAATCCAGCAGTGTGTAGATTATATGCAGTTTTGGCCTTTTCCTTATCCTTATACCCTAGTGGCCTTTATCCAAAAACCTACGTTTTTATTCCAGTTTATACGCGGTTTAAAAGATCCCTGTAGTATTCAATATCTTCATGTAATCATGCATAAGTCACCAATCTCAAATAAAAGTGTGTACAAAAAGTTTTTATCTCTTAAGCATAGGTCTTCAAGTCAAATATAGGTTTTTACCAACTTTTTTAGATTTAAATTACTAACATTCTGGTGTATGTATATAATATATATCGTGCTCCCCACTGCTTTTACCTTATGACATATTATTATATATTTCGGAATCAGTTGCCTGGCGCTGTCTCAGATTTTATATTTTCGATCTAAATGTTACTTTTTACTTGTTACTCTCTGTACCATATTCAAAAGCCATTCACAGTTTTTGTATTTTCTTGTATATGTTCTGTATTTGACCTAACTCTTGTCTTTTAATCCAGATATCTCAGAAATTTAGTGGCCTATAGGCCAAAGTTAGATGAAGAGGAAAAATACCTTCGGCTTGGTGCCTCGAACAATTTATATTCAAAAACATATATCTAAAGTCTTATATATTTGAAAAAACATCTCAATTCTCTACATTATTGACAATCACATATTCAAATAAAAGAAATAGCAGTCGCATCGTTGTTATAATTTACGAATTCTGCCCTGCTTTAATGTTATTAAATAGGTATCTTAATTTTATATCATTGCTTGTCTTACTAGAATTTACAAACCCTTTTCAAAGTTTCGTTTTTTATTCATTTATAAATTATTTATAGTTTCTACAATAACGGTAGTTATTAATTGTATTAATTTTTATTTTAGAGAATTATAATATATAATTAAGTTTTAATACGTAATTTTTTTTTGATTTAATTAAGACGAATTAAGTTTCGAAAAATTCAGAATTATATGTCAACGAATTATTTGAATTATGTCTGAAGGAACTGTTTCAAAACCAGCAGCGGTTATATGTTTTTATTTATAAAATTAGTATAATTTCTTAATTCAATTATTTTTTTACCACTTTAAAAATTTATTATAAGTCGTTATATAAATAAATATACATTTCTCATTAAGTGAGGTTTTTCCGTAATCACCTTTAAAAAAACTTCTTTAACGTTTCTGTTAGAAGTCACATTAAAAAAACTCGAATGTTGCGGTTCATATTACAACCGGATTGGAAGATGTAGGTCCGTTGTACACGGACGCTGTTTACGCGCCTTAGCTTTTGCAGACGGTTCTGCAATGTGTGGATACCACTGAACTGTAAATGCAGGATTGATAAAACCTTGTTTCATCAATGGGCGGTTTGAATCCAATTGAAAGCAGCCATGCTGTGTTCCAATGTATTTTTTAAGTGAATTGTTTGGTGGTGTTTTTTTTATTATTATAGCATTGTAAAAATATTAAATGTATATAAATATTATATTTTCTTCTTATAAAATTTATTTTTATATTGCCAAACAGGTAGTTTTTGCTTTTGCTTTTTATCTACTTTGACTTGCAAATGACTATCTATTTTAATTGCAGATTGCATTTAAAATGGGTTTAAAAAGAAAATAGATAAAAACTAAGCCAAAAACAATACAATACCGTAGAAAGAAATGAAATATTTTACAGATACGTTAGACGCTCGTTTTTACGAACTCGTAGGGAACAACCAAATTGTTCGTAAAATCGAAAGTTCGTAAAATAGAATATCATAAGAAGTAGTAAATTTTATGCTTATTTTTATTAAACTGTCTTCTCTTTATAAATAAAGCATTATTTAGAGATTATATTAGGAAGTAAAGTTATATATAGTTATTCTATATAACAAACAATTATAAAATAAAATAGTTAAATAAAAAATAATATGTATACCTTTATTGATGAAAAATCAAGCATTAGAATAATCGCTGTTTCTGTTTTAAAACAGCATTTTAGAAAATACATGTTTTCATTTTATCGATGTTTGAAAGCATTTCACTTTTGTCCACTTCAAAAGAGGTTTGTTCCTTAAGAACATTACATTAATCGGATTGTTCGTCCTATAATTTTCCTCATTCAAGCAAGCGAAGCTTTTTCCAGTTTGGGATATTTTGCTGCTCTAAAATATTTTCGAGAGGGGCACTCTTGTTGGTCTTGTTTGCATATCCGACGATTTTTTTCTCTTGTTCTTAAAATTATCTATAGGCTATTCTTTGGAATTTCATATTTCTTAGAGATTTCTATCTTGCTAAAAATTGTCTCTTCTACTTCTTTTAAAATTTTCTTTTTTGCCTCTGCAGACAAACTAGTGCGTTTCTTCAACTGCGACATGACTAAATTTCCTCAACTAAAACTGGCTGAAACTCCCTCTGGACTTTTGTGTGTGTGGACTTTATCGTGTGAAACTTCAGACATTGAGGGTCCAGATGAAAATAACCAGCTACAAAACACAATCTTATAACAAAGCACCCCTTTCCCCGCTCGACATTGACACATGCTTATTGAATGTAAGGGAGGGGTAAAGATTGACGTCAAAGTGCCGCTCTCCAATCACATGCCTGCTGTTGGCCCCTTTAATTTTTCTCCGAATGGCCTTGAAATGTTTGTATGTGTTGCTTTGTTACTCCCTAAAGATGTGAGCTTTTAAACTTTGTCTGATGTCAGGTAAACGCTAGCGAAGTATGAAAATGAGATTTTTCAAAACTTTAGTTCGTAAATGGGAATTAAAAATATCCTAATAATTAATAGAAAAATAAGCCTACGGGACCATGTTCGGGACCAGACACTAGTTCGTAAAATCGTGAGTGTTCGTAAATTAGAGGTTCGTAAAAACGAGCGTCTACTGTATATATTTTTTGACATGAAAACTATGCCAGGTACAAGCTTAAATCTAAAGTAATAATTAATAGAAAACTAAATTAATTATATTAAAAATAATAATAATAATTATAGCTCGTTTTATAAGCTAGATACAATTTTTTTTTAAATTTCGAGAGGTTGAGGGGGGGGGGGGAGAGAAGCTCAAAAGGCAAGGAGGGGAACTCTTCGTTTATCAATTCCTGGAGCTTAAACGAGTAATTTACCAAAGTATAAAAACTATTGAATTTTTTTCTCCTATTTGCGATTTTTCGGTCAAATTGCAATGGACTTGGACTAATACTAATTTTATTAGTAACAAAAAGCCGGTTTTACAAAATTCTAATCTAACCTCTGACAATTAGCAAAATATTTGCCAATGATTGTCACTCGGGATCTCCAATCCTGTCTCAGGCTTTGTTTACCCACTGTTTGGGCACCCGTCGCGCAGTGTGGCTACTTTCGGTCGCGCTGAACAAACAACAGGAGGAAGCTGTCTCAATGGACCTCCCAGTTGCTTTGGTCAACACTTTGAAAAGTTGATTGTTTGTTGACAGTTGTCGGGTCAAAGGGTCAAGGGCGTGGCCAGAACACGCGTGGTCTCGATGAGAAAAGGGGGGAGGGGCAGTAGCGTACGCAGACAATGTGTATGAGAAGGGTCGTGGACCCCCCCCCCCCCCCCATCCACGTTTTATAGTAGTAAAATTTGATTTTTTTTTTAAATCAAATTAAATCAAGTACATATACTTATTATATCAAGAATATGTAATTTACCCAAGTTTCTTTTCAATCTTATTCCTTGGTTCATTCCCATTCTCTTTTCCAATAATGATATGCTAAATTACTCCCACATATTTGTACATTCCATTATTCTAAGTTATGTCTTCAAAACTCGGTTTCACATCCATATATGGTCACTAGAATATGTGAGAACTGAAACTTTCTCTCACGATTGCAACGACTCTTGAACAGTCCGAATACATAGCATTCCTAACCTAACAGGCAATGATGTAGAACGTGTGTCTGCTTCCTCGGCTTTTCAGCTGCCATCCCCAGAACATCCGCAAAAATTAACAGCGTGTATACGGGACTGGTGCACGATAAATCTGATCGGGGTCCAAAGTCCCGACGTCTATTGAAGGCGTTGGGTGCCAGTTCAAGTGTTCCCTCGTCATCTGACCATGGTTCTAAAATTACGAGAAGCATGTTTGTGTGTGAATGTGTATGTGTTCCTGGGTCTTTCCTTCGAGATAGGCCCCGAACCGTCGCCAATAGCCCACTGTGCAGCTCTAGTGTGACGGTATATTTAACCAAACCAAACATATGTGTATAGTTTTATTGCGTTGTCTGGACGTGCCTTAGGGCTCCTGGACAACATTGTGTCTAATATATAATAAGGTGCCGTTCTTAAACATATCCCACAACCCTCTCTCCCCCCTCCTTTGATTCACAAATGCTCCTGGGACACACACCTTTGATCCCATATGACCCCTAATACCCTAACACAAATCCCAAATCCCCCTCCCCCCACATCCGCCCGTCTTCCCACCAAACCTTTCTGCAAAGTTGAGCGAAAACAAAAGCAGCAAATCAGGGATAAAAGGCAACCAGAGAACCACGGCACTTGGGTGGTCTTCTAAGTCATCTGGCACGGCTCAAAAATAACAGTCGTCTGCAGCTAAATATTGGCATCCCCTAATACCCTGTTGCTCGCATTCCCCCCCCCCCTCCCTACCCCCGTGCAAACACTACAACTCGGGTTAAATGGCCGTATCGGATCGCAGCCACGACCAAAGAACGCCGACCAAAGAGATCTCACTCGAAATATTATAGACCTACAAAACAAACTAGAACTCGCGTAACTTGTCTCGGGGTTACCCAATTTGAATGGCGTCAGTAGTGACCCCAGGAGCTCTTTTAAGAGCGTTAAAATATCATATGGTTGGTTTCAAAATTCTTAAAGATAATCGGGAGGGTGAATCACTGATCTCTAACTATAACTTCTGGATTCGGCAAGACATTTTGTAGACTTGAAGTCAATGTGGAAGCAACCATGCTGTGTCACACTTTCATCGCTATCGTAATATTTCGTATATTTTTCATGTTAAAATAAGCCGACATGTACTGCTTTTGGCTGAGTTTTTTTTCTATTTTCTTCTGAAACCCATTTTAAATGTAATCTGCTATTAAAATAGAAAGTCATTTGCAAGTCAAAGTCGAAGTAGTTAAAAAGCAAGAGCAAACACAATTTTTTTTCCAATATAATGATGGTTTTGGTTTGGTTTGTTTAATTAACGACGCACTAGAGTTGAACATTGGGCTAATGACAACGGTTCGGGGTCAATCTCGAAGAGAAGACCCGAGAATAATGCTTCGTATTTTTGAACTATGGTCAGATGACGGGGAAAACACCTGAGTTGGCACCCGACGCAACCTCAATAGGTGTCAGGACATTTAATCACGATCAGATTTAACATGCATCAGTCCCTTATATACAAAGGGCCCCGTTAGATAAGTGTACATCCACGTTCGGCTAGCATTCAGAGGATTGCGAGTTCGGACCCGACTGAGTGGCCTTGACAAAAAGTAAAAAGGTAGTGAACTTGTGAACAAAGGGGTGCCAGATTCACTACTGAAATATTAAGAGTCGTATAAAATATCCAATAACATAAACCGGCGTGTATACGGGAATGGTTCACGTTAAATCTGATCGGGGTTCAATGTCCTGACCCTTATTGAGGTTACATCGGGTACTAGCTCAGGTGTTGTCTTCGTCATCTAACCATGGTTTAAAAATACGAGGTATCATTCGATATAGAGCCCGAACCGTCGTCAGCTTCATTACAAATACTAGGAATGTCGTTCAGAATATCCACGGAGCCCCAGTTGCTCAGTTGGTAAGGCGTTCAGCTACTAATCAGAGGATTGGTGGTTCGAATCCGGGAAATGGACTTGACATAGAAAAGTAAAAAAGTAGTGATCTTGCGATCGGAGGGTTGCCAGCTTCACTACAAAAATACTAGAAAGTCGTCCAGAATATCCAACAAATTATACTGGCGTGTATACGGGACTGGTGCACGATACATCTGATCGGGGTCTAAAGTCCCGACGTCTATTGAAGGCGTTGGGTGCCAGTTCAGGTGTTTCCTCGTCATCTGACCCTGGTTCTAAAATAACGAGGTGCATGTATGAATGTGTGTATGAATGTGTGTGTGAATGTGTATGTGTTCCCGGGTCTTTCCTTCGAGATTGACCCCGAACCGTCGCCAATAGCCCACTGTGCAGCTCTAGTGCGACGTTAATTAACAAAACCAAACCAAACCTTCGAGATAGGCCCCGTACAGTCGCCAATAGCCCACTGTGCAGCTGTAGTGTGACGTTATTTAACCAAACCAAACCTCCGATTACTAGCAAGATGCTTTACCACAGGGCAACCGCTGCCCCAACGCAACAAAGGACGCCGACCGAAGTTTTGAAAGGAAAGTAGGATAATTGACTATCAAAGAACGAGAGTGAAGTAGTCTGCTGGTATATCGAGATTTCCTTTTTGCAACATTGTTCAGAGGGGAGGGAGTAGCAGGCAGTGGTAAAGGGGGGGGGGGAGCTCCTTGAGTTGCATTAGCGAAGGATCTTCTGTTTGATCTGTATGTTGCCGCTGAGCATAATCGTTGTTTGATCGCTGAGGTCGGTCAATAGAAGCGTTTGAAAAGGATCGGTGTTGTTTGAAGGAGAACTCCCTAATCATCCTTATTTGTAACATCAGGTAACATTTCTTTAAGAAGGAAAAAAAAAAAACATTTCTTTAAGAAGGAGTTTAAAAAGAAGGTCAAATGCAGATGGTCGGTTGAATAATGTCACTCTAGAACTTTACCGTGGACAATTGGTGACTGTTCGGTTTGGTTTGGTTAATTAATGTCGAACTGGATGTGCACATTGGACTATTGGTGACAGTTCGGCGCCTATCTCGAGGGTTTTGTTTTTGTTAATTAACGTCGCACTACAGCTGCACAGTGGGCTATTGGCGACGGTTCAGGGAATATCTCGAAGGAAAGACCCGGGAACGATGCCTCGTACTTTTGAACCATGGTCAGATGACAAAGACAACACCTGAGCAAGCACCCGACGTAACCTCAAAAGGCGTCGGGACTTTGGACCCCGATCAGATGTATCGTACACCATTCCCGTATACACGCCGTTAATTTTTTATGGATGCTCTGGACGACATTCTGATATTTTGGTAGCGAAGTTGGCAACCCTCCGATCGCAATATCACTACTTTTTTACTATTCTTAGTCTAGACCGTCGCACAGGTTCGAGTCGGGAACCCTCGGATTTCCAGCTGACGCCTTAATCCACTCGGCACTCGGCCACGGAGGCCTCGTATTTCTGAACAATGGTCAAATGACGAGGTCTACAACTGACTTGCCCCCCGACTCAACCTCAATAGGTGTCAGGACATTGAGCTACCTACGTCAGAGTTAAATTGCACCAGTCCGAGTACAGGTATTTGAAAATGCGGATATTTTTAGACGACTTTTGTAATTAAGAAACGTATCTAGCAACCCTACGATCTTAAGATCGTTACAGTTTAACTTTACCAAGTCCACGTCGTTTTCAAACACTCAATCGTCTGATTAGTCGGATACAATCCGGAGATTAATGTCGCACTAGAGCTGTATATTGGTCTATTGGTGACAGTTCGGGGTCTATCTTGGAGAAAAGACCCGGGTACAATGCCTCATATTTTTTAACCATGGTCAGATGACGAGGACAACACCTAAGCTTGCCTCCGACAAAACCTCAAGGACATTGGACTCCAATCAGATTTAGCGTGCACCAGTTCTGTAGAAATTAGATTTGGTTTGAATCTGGCAACCTTCCGAACACAAGTTCACTGCATTTTAAGGCCTCCGTGGCCGAGTGGATTGGTCGTCAGCTGGGAATCCAAGAGGATCCCAGTTCGAGCCTTTGCGCGGACTAGACTAAAGAATAGTAAAAAGTAGTGATATTGCGATCGGAGGATTGCCAACTTTACCAAAAATACTAGAATGTCGTCCAGAACATCCATAAAAAATTAACGGCGTGTATACGGGACCGGTGCACGATACATCTGATCGGGGTCCAAAGTCCCGACGTCTATTGAAGGCGTTGGGTGCCAGCTCAGGTGTTGTCCTCGTCATCTGATCATGATTCAAAAATACGAGGCATCGTTCCCGAGTCTTTCCTTCGAGATAGGCCCCGAACCGTCGCCAATAGTCCACTGTGCAGCTCTAGTGCGACGTTAATTAACCAAACCAAATCAAACTGCATTTTAACATTTTGTGAAGTCTCTTGGTATCAGCAATATTCGAACTCGCAACCCTCTGGTTGCTTGCCGAGTACGGATCCCAGGACTACAGACCGTTCCGAAAATTTTATAATGAAACACATAATTAGCTTTAATTCAAAGCAACTACATAGCCATCCGATAAAAGCAACACGAAATATGGACAAGAAATGACTATAGCAACACCTGATATGTCACCACACGTACTTGTTTAGGCAGGAGAACGTTTAAAACACGGCAAATTCTTCGTGCATTGCTAACTTATGTGTTTTTGTGAACATGAATAACTGCCAAAATCTCACTATTGTTAATAACCAATAATATATTTTTTTTTTTTAAATTAAAGAATAATACATATTTTTTTCAATACAATTTGTAAGTTTTAAGATTTTTCAAGAAAGTTTAAGATTCCCAACTCAACAGTGCTGAAAATTCCTAGTTCCTACTTATCGACATTTTTCATCTTTTTTTATATATTAGGTAATATTAAACAGTTTCCTCACAAGCATTGATTTGTCTTACATCTTACAAGTTGGGCAATTTTTAATCTTCCCGCGCTTTCATTTGTTAATGGTATTAATTTTCTTCAGGCATAAATTTTCCAATCTCGGGGTTTTCAGAAGTTGAAATTCCCAACTTTCAGGATTTCCAGATTATTTGTGGGGAGGGGGGACCCCCTGGTGCGACGGGCCTGATGGTCCCTTAGAAAAAAGGGGAAGTCAGATGTGTAGTGGTTGGAACATTCCCAGGAAAGAGATTTTCAGTTGTATATAAAGTAGAAGTCCTGTCACTCCACCGTACTTTTGCACCGAATTCCCTGCCGTAAATTTTATTCGATAGCCCAATATACTGATTTAATGTCTACCGCTAGTTTTCACAGCAATAATCTCCCTTCCCTTAAGCCACACTTGACAGCTGACTTTTGCGTGAATCACCTCCGAGTCTACAACATCAATAAATATCGGATTCACGACTTTTATTTCTGTACGACCCCCACTCCCTACTTTACCCCTCCCCTTTGTTTAGAGAGGAGCATCGAATTCCCCCTCGTGAAACAATCCGGCTTTTAGCGTCTCTGTGCAACGTAACGGCTCATAATGCTTTTCTGATGTCGCAGCGACATCTTCTGGCGAAGTGTTCGCCGATATGCGGATACTGTTTCAAAGACGTTTTCTTCAGTAGAACTATTAGAATTTCAGTCTTCCTGATGGATAATTTCTTCCCACTGATCTCTAACTGTAACTTCTGGATAGGGCAAGACATTTTGTTGACTTGAAGTCGATATGGAAGCCGCCATGATGTGCTCAACTTTTCTTGATACCTCAATATTTCGTATATTTTTCATGTTAAAATACGCCGACATATATTGCTTTTGGCTAAGTTTTTTTCATTTTCTTTTTAAACCGATTTTAAATGCAATCTGCTATTAAAATAAGAAAAAGTAAAAATAAAATAGGAAAAGTAAATAAGGCTAAAAAAATCCTTTGCAAGTCAAAGTAGAAGTAGTTAAAAAGCAAGAGCAAAAACTGTTTGTTTGGCAATATAAAAATGAATTCTATAAAAAGGAAATATAATATCTATATACATTCAATATTTCTACAATGCTATGGTAATAAAAAACACCACTAAATCACTTTAAAAAAAACGTTGGGACACAGCATGGCTGCTTTCAATTGGCTTCAACGCGCCCATAGAGGAAACAAGGTTTGAGCCTTCCAGCAGTTACAGTTAGAATTCAGTGTTTCTTCCATGTTGTGTTTGGTTCATAAGACGTAAAATTCTTACAGCCAGGGACCGACTTACAAGTTTAGGGGCCCAGGGAGCAGGCCTGTCGCACCAGGGGGGTTTTGCGATCCCCCCAAGAACCTAGACACCCTGAAAGTTGGGTATTTCAACTTCTAAAAACCCTTAGTTGAGAAAATTTTTGCCTGAAGAAAATTAATATTTTTAACAAATGAAAGCTAGGGAAGATTAGAAATCTCCCAACTTGTAAGATTACATTTAAATTAGACCTCAGAACGGGCGCTGCATTGGAATATGAGTGCAACAAATCAATGCTTGTGAGACAACTGATTAATATTACCTAAAATATATATAAAAAAAGATGAAAAATGTCGAGAAGTTGGAAATGGGAATTTTCAGCACTGTTGAGTAGGGAATTTTGAATCGTTAAGTTGAGAAATTTCTCATTTCACCCCCCCCCCCCTCACATTTTTTTTTTTGTGTGTAAAGGTATTGCCAGGGAGAGGGAGGTCTGAGCCACGACAGAAACTCTACCCTATGATAACAAATTCGTTGCACTCTCAAAAGCGATATGGGGATCCACACATCTCCGATTATGAATCCAATACAACCGCTGGTCCCACTAATTTACGATTTGCGTCAATTTGAAAATTGCCGAAGCTCGAAAGATGTCAGAAGTCTTGGCCGATAGCCTTTATAAACAGTTTTCTCCACATCAAGACCCAATTAACATTGATTTTAAAGAAGAAGTTGAAGAGGGAGTCGAGATTTTTTTCCAAGGAGACACCTCGCCACCTATCACCTTTACAACACCTCAGGAAGTCAGAAAAATTGCAGATAACTTAAAACCTAGAAAATCACCTGGCTACGACAACATCTCAAATAAAGCTCTCAAGAACATTTCGCAAATCAACATCATTCTCATTACAAATATCTTTAATGCTTGTCTTAGACTAAAATATTTTCCTCCCCAATGGAAACACGCAATAGTCATTCTTTTCAAAAAACCTGGCAAGGAATCCAAAAATCCTACCAGTTACAGACCCATAAGTCTTCTACCCACCCTTTCAAAAATGTTCGAAAGAGTCATTCATGCCAGAATGCAAAATTTCATTGAAAGCAATAATATCATAAGTTCTCATCAATATGGTTTCAGAAAAGGACACAGCACAGTCCACCAAGTTCATCGCATTGTTGAATACATTGGCCAAAATTTTAATAACAAAATGGTTGTAGGCGGATGCTTTCTCGACATTGAAAAAGCTTTTGATAGCTTATGGCATGAGGGATTGATTTGTAAGCTGATCAGTGCAGGTTTTGCTTCCTATATCATCCATCTCATTAGATCCTTTCTCGAAAATAGAACATTCCAAGTAAGAATTAATAATACATTGTCATCAAAAAGAAATATTACTGGTGGAGTCCCACAGGGAAGCATTCTTGGGCCAGTGCTTTTCAATTTATACATCAACGATTTCCCTGAATGTAGTAATTGTATAATAGCCCAATACGCAGACGACACTGCAATTCTTTCAGCTTCACGTAACATGCAACACGCCTTTAACAAAATCCAAGACGCCCTTGATGATGTAGAAGAGTGGTGTGCAGACTGGAGGGTCAAAATTAATCCGAATAAAAGCGAATCCGTCTTATTCACTAGAACAAATATCAAAGAAAAACTACAAGACAAACTTAAAATTTTTGGCACAGAAATTCCACTTCGAAAATCAACAAAATATCTTGGCGTTCACCTAGACAAGCACCTAATTTTTCAAACTCATATAAAGAAAACCCTGAACAAAGCAAGAACTGCAGCTATCCTTCTTAATCCCATGATTGGGAAAAACTCTAAAATGTCTCTCAAAAATAAAAGGCTCATCTATTTAACTATGATTCAGCCTATTCTACTTTATGCCTGCCCTGCCTGGGGTGCTACAAGAAAATCCAATAGAAACATTCTTCAATCCTTCCAAAACAAGCAAATTCGAAGATTAACTAGTGCCCCCCAATTTGTTCGTAATACCATTCTCTATAGAGACTTAAAAATCAATAGCATTGACTCTGAAATTCTATCTACAGCACACAACTATTTTAAAAAAATGGAAGATTCCAACATTGAACACCTTCAGAACATTATCAAGTATAACGCACACATAACACAAGTCTATAAAAGACCAAGAACAATTCATCATGACTCACGCTGGTGAAATACCGCACCTTCCCCTTTCCTGACAAGCTACCATGGCTCGGAGGCAGTGCTGCTGTCCTCTGATCGCTAGGAACCAAGTTACATACCGCAAGGAAACACTTTGTAAAATTCTTTTCCACCACATTATTTTAACCAAGCTCAATGCTTCTCAAGACTATTTTCAAACATAATATTTTCGATGAATGTTGAAGGGTCTGAATAAGACAATCACAGATATGTTATTTTAAATAATAAAAAATAAAAAAAAATATCCGTGTCTTAAAAAAAAAAAAAAAAAAAAAATACATTTGTTAGCACACATTTATCAAATTCGCTATACCGAATCTACATATTTAAGAGAGAAAGAAACAACATTCTTTCAAACCTACATTTTATTTTCGGTTCCTCCTTCGAATCCTGCTCACACATAATCCTATTCGACACACAAAACAAATAGACGAAGGGAAAAACCCAGATAATAATATGATTATGCGAAAGAATTGAAAGCGGCGAAATTTTGTAACTCGTTCTGTACACACAACAAATGACAGTCTGCAGAATCTCGAAATTAAATTAGTGGGGAGAATATTCAGGGATGAAATCGAGTAGGGTAGGAACATATGCTCCTCAAACTTTCCCTTTCGATACCCTGCCACAGAAATAAAAAGATTGAAAATAAAAGTGGTAGCAAAAAAAAAATTGTTCCAGAATTGTAGCGTAAAAATAAAATTGGTAGCAATAATGAAAAGATTAAAATACCAATAAAAACACAAGTGGAGAGGTTAAAAACATGATAACAAAATTAAAATTGTTAATGTAGACTATAAATGACCAGGTTAAAAATAAAAATTGTAACCAGATCAAAAAGTTTTTTATTTATTTAAAAGTAATGGTAACGAACTAGAATAATAGTCTTCTTTATTATGTTAGGGAGCATTTATGTATTACGTAACGCAATTTTTAGATATTTTTTACTTTTATATGTCACGCTTTGTCATGCCAGCCATCCCTCCCCCCCCCTTTTATGTCACGCAACTTAGTTTTTTTCAGAAATGTTATTTACATTGTTTTTTTTTCATGCAGAACATATTATTGCAACAAATAAGATTTATTATATTTATTAATAATTGCGATCAATAAAATATGTATCCCATTCGACTCTTATTTTACTGCACTTGTATCTTAAATTATAAATGTTTTGAAATACGTGTAGATAGGTTGAAATAACGTTACACTATAGCTGAACATTGGGCTATTGGCGACGTTTAGGGGTTAATGGTCTATCACAAAGGAAAGACTCGAGGACACTGCCTCGTAATTCTGAACTATAGTCCGATGACGAGAACAATACCTTAGCTGGCACATATAGAGTAATGATACAAATAGAGGAATAAAAATGCTGATTTCCGTGTGTCAATCATTGAAACCACGTGATATGTGGAAATGCCAATTCATTCATGCGGCAATATTACTTGGCAGGCTTTGGCGACTTTAAGAACTAAACGAGATCGAAGTATTGTAATATGGTTTTGTGTTTAATTTTGTATTTAAATATAGTTTTTTTGAACGAGTGGCACAATTTAAGGGAGTTTAACAGATATATTAAGGAGATTTTTTTTACTTTGTAGTTTTGAAATAATTGCATTACGTTTTTATGTAAAAATTTTACCATAAGCGAAGTTCTTTCAATTGTTATTTTGTATACTTCAATAAGAAAATATGAACAATAAAACCTGAGAAATATAAAGAGTTTCGCTTCTTCGAGTATTGAACACAAATAAAATATTTTCGTTTCGTTAATGAAGCGGAAATATTTAGCGCATATTTTTTGAAAATAAGTAAATACGTACATATATGTTAAAAAGTTGAATACGGACAGAACTCCTTATCACCGAAAAAGAAGAAAGTGTGCCAAATTTGAAACTCCTGCAGATGTCTGAACGCCAAATGTGGCAGCGCTATAACCACGTGATGTGGGTTTTTCTTTTCAATGTGGACACCGCGGCCTTACGAGAGTCTGGTATTGAAGGCGCTCTCTATTTCATATTACAACTCTCTGAGCTGGCACCTTACGCAACATTGCATAACGGTGCACTGTTCAAAATGCATGCTCATTGTTGATTACCCTTTCGTCAATTTTGACGAAACACACTCATTGTTCTGATTAATTATTTCGTCAAACCAAGGACATTAACTTTATCGGTTTTATTTTATGAAAAAAAAAACCGGAGTAAATTTATTTCGTTAAAATTTTATGGATTCTTGTTTCGAACGAACTTAAGTGAATCAATGACGTTACGTGTGTTCGACATTGACGAAAATAGCCAGAATGCTAAAGTAGAAAGGGTACAAGGGTTAAAGGCGCAATGTCGAGCTTTTGTCAAAAAATTAGATTCTCATACCATCTAGTAGCATCTCCAAAGTTAACAATAAAACTGCAATTTCATTTTGCCAATAAAGATGTTATGTCAAGTGTAAATAACGGGAAAAGTTTTGCTATGCTTGAAACAAAAAGGCACGTTGTAAAAAATAAAACTGAGAGAACCATTTTAGTTGACATTGTGACTTTATCCTCTGTATTCTTCATATAAAAGTGATATTTCTGACAGTGTGAGAACATTGCCCTGCACTCTTCATGTGAGAGTGCTATTTCTGACAGTGTGAGGACATTTCGTCTTTGTCACCTGTATCTTTTATATGAGAGTGTTATTTCTAACAGTGTGAGGACATTGCCCTGTACTTTTCATATGAGAGTGCTATTTCTGACAGTGTGAGGACATTGCGTCTTTATCATTTGTACTCTTTATGTGAGAGTGCTATTTCTGACAGTGTGAGGACATTGCTTCTTTATCACCTGTACCCTTCATATGAGAGTGCTATTTCTGACAGTGTGAGGACATTGCTTCTTTATCACCTGTACCCTTCATATGAGAGTGCCATTTCTGACAGTGTGAGGACAGAGGGGTTCAATGTCAAGACTATTATTAAGGTTGCGTCGTGTGCCAGTTCAAGTGTTGACTACGTCATCTGAACATGGTTAAAAAATACGAGGCAGCATTCCCGGGTCTTTCTTTCGTGATAAACTCAAACTGTCGAAAATTGCGCACTGTGTAGCTCTAGTGCGACGTTGATTCACCCAATTAAACAACCCCGCACTCCTTCCTTTACGTCATGCTCGGCTACGTAGTACAATCCCCTCCTCCCCCCCCCCCCTCCTCCACACACAGATGCAGATGCGTGTCGTAATATGTGAACGATCCCTCTCTGTCTTCTCTTTTACGTAACTCTCTTTCCCCCAGGAAACAAACGGAACGAAGTTCTATCTTCAACGAATGCGCATTTTCCGTTCTTAAAAAGAGTTTTCCAATACTTTCCCATTCCTCTGGCGCTAATACAATCGGATGTAAAAATGTTTTAAGGTTATTGGGAATGGAATATTGCATTGATGTGTAATATGTATATTATGTATCTGGGATGGTTGATTTGAATTTACATAATTGTTGTGGTAATTCAGAAGATTATTCCGTTTCCATACTTAGATTAGAGATTTCTCCATACTGTACACTGTAAAAAATAGGTACTTAAAAATGAGTACCTGAGCATACTCGTTTTTCTTTGAGTACAATTGCGCCGTAAATGAGCGATGACGTACTCAAACTTAAGTAACCGAACTTTTGCAAAAATGAGCAGTTGTGATTTAATATTGCTGCTCTCAGCTTCTGCGCAATCCATGTAAACAAAGCGACCTCACAAACTTAAAATAGTTGTTCAGAAGATGGTTTTCCACATTATTTGATGTCGATTGCTTAATGGAATTCCACTTAATAATTCAAAGGAAACTGAGTTATTACAACTCAATTATGTTACTGCCCATTCTTTTGGCACACCTTTTTAACATTTCTGCTGTTTATAACTTATTCAATTCGCTCTGGTATTTTATCAGATAAGGCATTGGGCTGCGGTACTTAAGGAACTGGGTTCGATTCCCAGTAAGTCTTAGTTGATATTTATTGAGAGTGGTTGATGAAGGTAGCCTAAGTAGGCTAGCATCTACTCTGTTTATTCCTTGTACTCATTTGTGAGTACATGCCTTTTTTTAAATTGAAACTTATCTATTGGGAGCTATGATATGCATCGGATGTACTTAAAAATAAGTAAATTTTATTTATTTTAGAGTACCTTCTTTTAACAGTGCGGGCAACCGTCAAATTTACGCACCAAGTCCTGATGATATATAACACCTGATGAACACCTGTTTGAGTTTGACGGATTATACCTACTATGGCAGAGTGAGCTCTCTCAAACACGACCACTCCCGCTCAAATCGACAAACGTAGTGCCGAGCTACGCCTCTACAAACGCTAAATTTAGCTCCAATTGCTTCATAAATGGCACGGCAATTGCGCCATCTATACATGCGTGTTCGAATCCTCTACACAACGATACCAAATTTAGGCGCGTGGGTAATACGTTTGCAAATGTATATTAGCGATATCACTATTACACGTTTTCGTTACATCCGGTTTTAACGAGCGACCTCCTACTGACCGAAATGAAAGACGTTTCCCATAAAAGAAAAAGGCAAAGTTCAAAACAAAAGTGACAAATCCATCTCAAGTTCGAAACCCTGAGAAAAACTGCTGAGCTGTCTGTTTGCTGCGCCCTCCCGCGGCGAGAATAATCTCTTTCTCGCGATACAATTATAGACTATCCGCGCACCAATTCACGCGGTTGAGTGCGTATAATTATCCCTCGTGACAAACTTCGTATCGGACATCTGTTGTGGATTAGTGCCACTCAGTGTCGCCCCGCTCGGCGAGTGTGACATCTCTTGTTCTGCCAGTGGTGACTAAACGCGGATTTACACCACGACGGGGTAATGAAAACATGGAGGCTGCGAGAGAAACAATTGGGATTCTGCTTTATCTGGCTTCCTGCCCGTGGAGATTCCTTTAAGTTATACTCATCTGCTGCGTGTGAATGGAATGTCTTGTTGCTAATTTGACTACAATGGGGGAAGAGACAGCATTTGAGCCGTCTCGTTTCAAAATCAGATAAATCCACATGTTTCGCAAATTCATTTTCTTAATTTATTTTTCACTCCTCTATGGGACCCCCAGTTGCTCAGTTGGTAAGGCGTTCAGCTACTAATCCGAGGATTGGTGGTTCGAATCCGTGAAATGGACTTGACATAGAAAAGTAAAAAAGTAGTGATCTTGCGATCGGAGGGTTGCCAGCTTCGCTAGAAAAATACTAGAAAGTCGTCCAGAATATCCAACAAATTATACTGGCGTGTATACGGGACTGGTGCACGATACATCTGATCGGGGTTCAAAGTCCCGACGTCTATTGAAGGCGTTGGGTGCCAGTTCAGGTGTTTCCTCGTCATCTGACCATGGTTCTAAAAAAACGAGGTGCATGTATGAATGTGTGTGTGAATGTGTATGTGTTCCCGGGTCTTTCCTTCGAGATTGACCTAGAACCGTCGCCAATAGCCCACTTTACAGCTCTAGTGCGACGTTGGTTTGGTTAATTAACGTCGCACTAGAGCTGCACAGTAGGCTATTGGTGACGGTTCAGGGCCTATCTCGAAGGAAAGACCCGGGAACGATGCCCCGTATTTTTGAACCATGGCCAGATGACGAGGACAACACCTGAGCTGGCACCCAACGCCTTCAATAGACGTCGGGACTTTGGACTCCGATCAGTTGTATCGTGCACCAGTCCCGTATACACGCCGTTAATTTTTTGTGGATGTTCTGGACGACATTCTTGTATTTTGGTAGCGAAGTTGACAACCCTCCGATCGCAATATCACTACATTTTTTACTATTCTTAGTCTAGTCCGTCGCTCAGGTGCGAACCGGGAACCCTCGGATTCCCAGCTGACACCTTAATCCACTCGGCCAAGGAGGTGTTACACACCTCTATGGGATCTTTGGCAGGGTGAATAGACATCGAACTCTAGGAGACTTCTATATAAATCAAGTACTTGCCGGACATGGGGCGTTCCCGAGGCAGCAACACAGATTATGTGGAAAGTAGGAGAATTGCAGATTTATATATAAGATGAACTTGCTCTCATTGATTCGTGTTGCGGCGATAGCCCATGTCGGTTGTTTTTGTGATTTGCTCCGTCAATTGGAGAGCTATTTGTTTGCGGAAATACTGGTTGCCTGGATTGGAACCTGGAAGTATCTGTTGGAAAAGGCGTCAAGGGCCTTTCACAGGTTAGTGGGGTGGAGTTTTTGAATGAAACGATGAGTGTAAAGGCTAAAACAAAAACCAATGTTAAGCCTAGTTCTGGACTTGATGACAATGGCGGCGTGACGCTCCATGATGGCAAAAAAGATATTGCCCCTTCCTCGGTCCTGAACATGGTTCTTAATGATAATGTTAATGCTAAAAATAATGTTTCTACTGTGTTTTCTAAAACTGTTAATCCTAAAACTAAAGTTCTTGAAACTGTTTGTACTGTAACTGATAATGTAACCGGTGCTATCACCGTTAGTGCGCCTTTTGTTGAGAGTAATCAAAGTGGTTTATTTCCAAGCCATGCTGAATTTTTTCGTAATTCTAATGTTAAATCTAATGGCGACGATGTTGTTGAAATGGAAAATGTAAATGTGGAGAGTGAATCAGTTAATTGCGATAATGAAATGGAAGTTATTTGTGATGACGCTGATTCATCTTCTGACTGTAATAACTTAACTGTAACTGTTAATGCTGTTAACGCTACTAATCGTCGTATTAACTTAAGAATGGAGGCAATCCGTGAGGGATTAAGTGATAAATTAGGTTATACTAAAACGGAACATGATAGTGATGTTAAAATTCTTGATGATCTTAATGAAACGCTTAATATGCTTAAAAGTAAACTTAGTTTTTTGCCTAAGATAAGAAGTGCACTCTGCACAATAACAACAAAGGTAAGAGAGCACGTGCACGGACCATCTCAAATTCGAAAAAGGCAAAAAAGCCAAATGCCAATGACAACAACGATAACTCAGCGGGGACTTCGACCAACGGGGGGGATGCGGATACTCATGATGGTTTCAAATTCCCTAGGAATCCGGTTAAGGCTGCTTCTTTCCACCCTATTTTAAGTAATGATGTTGTTACTAACAACCAATTTGATAAACTTAATTCCTTGAATGCCGAAGTGGCGAAGGATGATGAAAAGCCCCCTCCGCCAATCATGATTGAGAAATGCAAAAATCTACCCCAAATTTTGCGTGATATTAACGATATCACATCTGTTACTAATAAAAACACTCAGGGAGGTGAATACATCAAGGTATTTACCAAAGATTCCACTGAATATCGTAAACTGCAAACTTATCTCAAAGACAAAAACATAAACTCTTATTGCATAACCCCTTCAGGCAAAAAGCCATTGAAGGTGGTTATTAAAGGTCTACCATCAGAATTCGAGTGTGACGACATCAAACAGGAATTAACTGAACAGGGGTTTAACCCAATTAATGTAACGCAGCTGACGAACCGCATGACCAAAAAGCCTCTGAGCATTTTCATTGTGGAACTGCCCAGGGACGAAGTTAATGAACAGATCTTTTCTCTGACAAACTGCCTCTTCATGTCTGTTGTGATTGAACATTTTAAAAATCGTAAAGGCATCACGCAATGTTACAATTGTAACAAGTTCAATCATATCTCAGCCAACTGCATGATGCCACCTCGCTGTCTCAAATGTGGCCTTAGCCACACCCCCAACACATGTAAAATGCCCAGGATAAACAATCCTACCTGCATCAATTGCCAACAGGAGGGGCATGTCGCCTCTAATAAAATATGCCCTAAATTTCCCAAAACTAAAGCAGAGAGGGACGCTGAAAGGACTGGAATTCCTCTCAATAGAAACTATTATACCAGACCTTATAATGGTCCAGTCAGTTATGCAAACGTGGCAGCTGCTGGCAACAGAACTGCCACCCAAAACATCACTAATGAGAATCAGCAGGAAATGAATGTAAATTTTCCATTGACTCCACAGGTGAATGTTGCGAACACCCAGATTGGGAATTTCCATGAAGCCATCTCCAATCTTGGAGTTTTGGTAGAACTTATCAACGAAATAGCGGGAGTTTTTAATGGAATGGAGGCGGCGAAAACTCTTCTCACAAAAATGAAGGAAGGCAAAAACTTAGTTGAAAAACTTCAAACATTAACAGACTTCGCAATCTTTGCAAACCCTACTCCCTCAATTGATAATGAGTAATAAAAAACCTAAACTTAACTACAATAGGAAGCATCTCAACATCTGTTTCTGGAATGCGAATAGCATTCTTCACCAAAAATTTACCCTTCAAGATTATCTCACTAAGTACTCCATTGACATTCTTCTTGTCCAGGAGACTAAGCTTAAAGCAGAACAAAATTTTTCCAACCCAAATTACTGTATCTACCGTACCGAACGTCCACTGAACAATAGAAATCAAGCTTTTGGTGGAACTGCTGTGTTCATTAAGAATAACTTGCCTCACAATCAAGTCACGTTTCAGGGACTCAAAACCATTGAAACTACGGCCATCACACTTAATCTCAAAAATATTGACCCAATTATTTTTGCTTCTGTGTATATCAGAGCTAATTGCAACGTTGTTGATGTGGAAAGTGACATCGATACAGTCTTTGCCCAAAACAAGGACATTGTCCTTGCGGGCGACTACAATGCAGCTCATAAAAACTGAAACAATCATGTCAATAACTGCTATGGGTACACCATCATGAAAGTTATGGCCAAGGACTATTGTGAAATGGCCTTTCCACCAACCCACACGCATTATTCGGGCAATTCATGCTCTACTATTGACTTTGCCCTCATAAAGGGACTGCACTTTCAATATAAAATCGAATCTTTAGCCGAACTGGCCTCCGATCATAACCCAGTGAATGTGTTTTTTGATCTTACATTCAACATACCAATTGGCAAGAACAATACCGTAACTAACTGGGATCATTTTCGACAAGAAGCAAATAAAATTACAGTATTCCAACCTCCCATTCAGGATAAGGAGGGAATTGAAAAAGCAGTTGACAATCTCACCGATACCATTCTCAAAATTCACTCAGATACCTCAACCCCAGTACCTATTAGGCAGAAAAGATTCATCCCTAAACATATCAGAGATCTCATCAGAGACAAAAACAAATTACGAAGCGACTGGCAGTTTTACCGGAACCCCGCCATAAAAGTTCAACTTAATCGTGCTGACTGTATCATCAAGAGAGAAATCAAAAAGTTTACCCAGCAGAGCTGGCATAACCACCTTAAAAACCTTGGAACTATGGACAATTCACTATTCAAAACTGCAGCAACACTTAAAAGAACCCACAAATCCATTCCACCTTTGAAAAAATCAGACAATACTGGACTTGCCAGAACAGATGTTGAGATTGCGGAAACCATTGCCGACAGCCTCCAGAAACAGTTTACTAACAATAAAATTAACCATCATAAAACGGAAAAGATGGTCCAAAAAAGCATTGTTAGATTTAGAGTCAAAGAGAAAAGTAATGAATTTGATAGGGTTTCGGCAACGGAAGTTGTACGGTATATCAAGAAGATGAAAGTCAAAAAAGCGCCAGGAAAAGAGGGCATTGCAAACAAAATGGCCAAAAACCTAGCAACAAATATTGTTCTTATCCTAACTGAAATCCTCAATAAAATACTTGAACTGGGACACTTTCCACCTCAATGGAAGGTCGCGAAAGTTGTCCCAATCCATAAAACAGGCAAAGACGGTTCAATCCCTGAAAATTATCGACCAATTTCTTTACTGCCGGTTTTTAGCAAAATTGCTGAGGCCATTATCCTTTCCAGAATCAGGAACCATCTTAATGAAAATCAAATTATCATCCCACAGCAGTTCGGCTTCATGCCTGCTACCTCAACAACTCACCAACTCCTCAGGGTTGTGGAATACATTTCAAGCAATCTCAATAAGAAAATTCCAGTTGGGGCAATCTTTCTGGACATTGCCAAAGCCTTTGATCGTGTTTGGATCGAAGGCTTAATCCATAAACTGATCGAAAACAAATTCCCAGACTACCTCATTCAAGTTCTCATTTCATACCTCAAGAATCGTAAATTCACTGTTCAAGTTAAAACTGTCAAATCCACCCTGAGGAGTATTGAAAGTGGAGTTCCACAGGGATCACTAATTGGCCCAGTTCTTTTCCTGGTCTACATCAACGATATACCACAAACCGACCGAACAATACTAAGCCTGTACGCAGACGACACAGCAATTATGGCTAAAGGTACCATACAACGACTGCGTGCAAGTCTTCAACTTCACATCAACCTCATAGAAGATTGGATGCGTAAATTGAAAATTCAAACCAACGTCAACAAAACTGAAGCAATTGTCTTCACTAAGAAGAAAAAAGTAGCCAAAACCAAACTATACGTCAAAATGTCTGGAAAAAGTATTATTTGGACCACCCAGGTCAAATACTTAGGAGTGATCCTCGATCAAAAACTTAGCTGGGAAGCTCATATTAAATACATTTCGGACAAATTCAAGAATGTGAGAAGAAAACTTTACTCGCTCATAGCCAGAAACAGTCAACTTTACCGCAAAAATAAAATCCTTATCTATCAATTTTACCTTCGATCAATCATCAGCTACGCGGTACCCGTTTGGGGATACGCTGCTAAATCACACTTTATTAAACTTGAAAGATTAGAAAATTCCGTTATCAAGCCAATTGCTAAGGCAAGATGGTTCTTTCATATCAAGAACATATTTAAATCACTACGCATTCCAAGCTTCAGGGAGTACACCCAAAAAATTGCCAAAAAACTTTTCGAAATGATTGGAAATCACGACAACCCTGAGATAAAGAACATTCCGTATTACGATGCTAACCTTAAATGCAATAAGAGAAGACCCCGTGCCTTCGTTACATGAGCACTTGCTCTACCCCATTTCCTTTTCACTCTTTGATTGATTGGCAGAAGGAGGCAATTGCGTCCTTCCCCCCTTTATTCTAAGGAGAATCCATGAAAAACAGTTTTCCCCAGAAATTTCTGTCTAAAAAATTTCCTTGCGTATGAAACTACTTCATGTCCTACTACCAATGTCTTTCCCGGGATGACTGGGTATGATTGAAACCTTATGAATATCCTCCTCCAACGTTTTAAATGCCTTCGGCATTTCCCCCCCCCATGGCCTTTGTCTTCTCTGACTTGAGAGACATGTTTTTGCGAATCTGAGTGTGTGGAGTTTTTGCGTCTGTATGTTTTTTCGTTCGTGTTGTCCTGTGCTTGTTTTCTTACCAATGTTTAATTCATCATGTTCCATAAATGATCAATAAATGATAGGGTTAAAGGGCCTTCGACCCTAGGCACCTTAAATATATAAATTCTCGCGCAATTCTAAGATGAACTTGCTGTTACAAAATACATTCAGGTAGATTTAATTTTATTTACAAGTTTTATTATATTTAAGGTTTAAGGACGAATTTAGATGAACAAGATTTTGAAAAAACGAAAATATACGATTACATGAAGGTTTTGAGAAAGCTGATGAAATATGTTAACCGCAACTTTCCGTTAAAAGGAAAGGTGTTCCACGGAATAAAGAAAAAGGTGGAGATGATTTGGCGAGATTTCATGAGACGTAAGTTAGCAACCCCAAACTAGGAACAAACAAACCTAGTTTGCAGTAGTTTTCCTACCAGGGAAAAATAAATTATCGCCAAGTACTGGTACAAAGTAGTACTTTGGAATAGCGCCAAACACTTCGCCAGTTCCTACTATTTAAGCGATTGCTTACTTCACATTGCAAACCGGTTTTAGACTTGTTCGCACCTCCACCTTCTTCTTTACTCCGTGAGGTGTTATTTGTTCACCAATAGAACACTTAATTTACTTGAACTTGAATATATAATTGTTCGAGGCACCAACCCGAAGGTATCTTCCCTCTTCATCTAACTTGGACCTATAGGCAACTAAATTTCTGAGATATCTAGATTAAAAGACAAGGGACAGGACATATACAGAACTATAGAAGAAAAATATAAAAACTGTGAATGGCTTTTGATTATGGTACAGAGAGTAACAAGTAAAAAGTAACATTTAGATCAAAAATATAAAATCTGAGATAGTGCCAGGCATTCATTTTTTTTTATTGATTCTCTATTCATTTATAAATGGGTATCTAAAGTTCATATTTTTTTAAAGTTTAGCAACTTAAAACTTCGATAGAAAACCTGAAATTTTTTTTAATGGATTTTGACTAAATTTGAAATGCTGATTTAAAAATGATAACAGTTTTTCCGTATTTGCTCGACTTTTTTTATATTACTTGCTGCTGATTACAAAATACATTGAAGTAGCTAAAATTGTATTTGCAAGTTTTATGAAATTTAATTTTCGAATTTAAATTCGCAATTTATGATTTCATGAAACTCGCGCCTCTTCCTTTATAATAAAAGGCGTACTTTGTACAGTAATTGACCTACTTTTGTTATATTAGTTTAAAAAAATATACTTTGAATAACATATAAAATATTAACTGGTGGTAGTAATAATAATTATGAATTTTATTTTTTTCAATTTACTTCTCTATCAATTTATATACAGACAACTCTCGTTATCTCGAACTCGAAGGGAAGTGTATAAAAATTCGAGATATCAAAAATTCGAGTTATCGAAAATCCTATAAAAAAGCTGTTTTGGTAACAAATAAATACTATATAATATATATATATACTTGAAATGTTTCTGATGTTTTCATTTCCGGCCTCGATTCAATGAATGCACGCATAGATTTTATCGAAGATAGAGCCTCTTACAAAGTTATCTTTGGATGAGGTTAGCATTCTTAATTATCATTCTTCTTCTGAGAGCGATCTGTCATCAAATGCTGCTATAAAGAGTGCATTGCCTAAACAAAAATGAGAAGGGGTCGAGTGTCGTCTTCATATTTTAAGTGAGTTGCTTTCTGGACAGTCGGTAATGTTCCAAGAAAGTGACTCGCACTTTACCGAAAACGCCAGCTGGCTTGAGGGACGATAAATCATTAATCTTCTTTGTTGGACTGACTCTGCGTTAAAGAGGAGGGGATACAGCTCAGGGAATCCAGTCTGACGACATTCAAACAAAAGGGTGAGGCACAGGTAGGAATCCATTGTACGTATACCCTTTCAATAACGCACAATAAAAAAGAGAACCGATAAAGAACAACGTGGCAATTACATATATGCTAAAGGTTCTTCACAATCTGTAGTTTCGAGAGGAAAACAAAATTTTGAGTTGTGAGGAAACTTCGAGTTATCGAAAATAACGACAGAAAACTTCGAATTAAAGAGATAAAATTACATTAAATAAGTAATGAAGGTGCAGGGAAACAGATTTTTTTCGAGATATCGAAAAATTCGAGTTATCGAAGTTTGAGTTATCGAGAGTCTACTGTATTTCATTTTTTAATTCATATTTCATTAAAGTTTAGCAAAGGATTACATGGCAACACCAGAGTACCATCCCAAAATTAAATTTATATTTCGTTAAGGATTGATAACACCGGCCGAAAAAACAAAACTTCGATGGAAAATCTGGAATTTTTAAAAAAATGGATTTTGAATAAATTTGGTGTGCTAATTTCAAAATGAAAACAGTTTTTCCCCATCAGCTCTTCTGTTTTATGTTCGTGTTTAATTTAAAGACTATACCTATTAATTCAACATGCAAACGTAAAAAACGTCACTGCTAAATCTCAAAAAATATAATTAATAGAGAAAAACAGATTTTCACATTTGAAACCAGCACAGGAAATATTTTCAGAATCAGTTACAAAATTCCGGCCAAGAAATTGTTTAATTTTAAACTCTAAGATAGAAATCATTTTTATATTTTCAAACAAATAGATTTTGATTTTTAAATACTTCGACTTTGACTTACCTTTCTGTTTTAATAGCAGATTGCGTTTAAAATGGGGTTTCAAAAGAAAATAGAACTTCGAACACGAATGGATTGTAGTAGAGCCGAATATGACGTCATAAACGTGAAACCAACATCTCAGACAAGATGGCTCCAGACACGTGATTTCCTTTCAAAATTTATGAATGATAAAACGTTTGCGATTGACTTATGATGTGGAAATAATAGTAAATGTGTTAAGTCATGAAGTACAGGATATTTTTATGAATGAACAACAAAAAATTTATGAATGGAATGGCGTAATAAACCACATGTCTGGAGCCATACATGTTGGCCTCACTTTGATGTTAGCGAGATTATAACGTTATGATTTATCTACTATGATCCATGCACGAAGAAATAGAAAAATAACTCAGCCAAAAACAATACATGTCGGCTTATTTTAACATGAAAAATATATAAGAAATATCGATATCGATGAAAGTAGTGTACAGAATGGTTGCTTCCACATTGGCTTCAAGTCAACAAAATGTCTTGCCCAATCCAGAAGTTACAGTTAGAGATCAGTGGTTAAATCCGGCCTCTATCCTTAGATACTAAATTAGACATCGAGAAGTTTCCATATAAGAATACAGTGCGCAAAAATGGATGGAACATAAATAGGAATAGTTTCGCCACAGTTGCACTTTGTGGCAGTGGATGCGTTCCACCTGTCGAACACTTCCGTTCGTTCCATTTCGAACGGACAACCCCCCGCTGGAGAAAGAAAAAGAACGCATTTTCGAGGGCTGATGTAGCGTCTCACGAATCTTTTCTTGTTTGCACTGTAGCGGAGCCTCGGTCTGAAATAACATCGCTGTCAAGGGAGGGAGAATGGGTGATGGATTTTTATTTTTCGCGTGCATTCAAACCCGTCTGTTGGTGTGTGTGTTTTGGCTGTTGTGCGTGGGAGGGAGATATTCAAATATAGAGAAGATGGGTTTCACTGTTGCACTGTTAAAAATGCCTTTCGTATTTGACGAAACTATTGTTATTTTTGTCGCAGGCATTTGTACCCACTAGCCTGGCACGTAGGTATAGATTTTTCATGGGGGTGCTTCATTGGTTCAGTGACTGAGCAACGAATTTTTTTAGACAACTTAAATCCCCCACCCCCTCAACCAGAGGGGGGGGGGGATTCTCTGCCAAAATCAAGAAAATGTCCCCTTCCCCACATTTTTTTTTTAATTCCAACTTTCCCCATTTTTTAGAAACTTATTAATTTTTATTAAGTAAACAGGAATACGCTGGCAGACAAATATCGAAACAGCAGTATTAATTTTTCATGAAATGGTTACCAATATCAGTTATTATAGATATAGTTAATAATAAATATAGTTAAACTATATTTCCATTATAGATATTTCATTAGGAAATAAAATTAGAGAGTCCTTGTTTTGAATAATATATGGTTTTGGAGCATCTTGTTTATACGGCCCCGTTTGACGTAGTGATGAGAGATATTTTAATAACAGGTATAAAATATCATTATTTCAATTTCTGATAATTAAAAATATTATTTATGAGAAATAACAGTTATTTACTTGCTCAAAAAAAGCAGTATTTCGAAATCAAAATTAAAAAAAAAAATGAAAAATACATACTTTAAACAATTAATAATTGCGCTGTTTAATTTTAAACAGAAACACCTACACCGCCAAACAAGAACAAAAAAAAAAAAAAAACAGACGGCCTTGAGAAAAAAAAAGTCCATGCAAGGGTCTTGGTCGAAAGTCGAAACGAAACTTACTCTATGATACAATATCATGATATAATTCACCGCAGAATGATCGCAAATTACTGAATTGAGATGTTTACGTCACTTAGTTATTGGAACATTTCCAAAATGAGATCCAAAATATTTCAGGATAATGTTGGTATTTTTATATTTTAATAATAAAATATATTTTATTATTAGAATACTTACTTCGTTATTGGCAAATGTCCAAAATACGATCAAAATAATTTCAGAAATACTCTTGATATTTGCGATTACGATTAAAAATATATATATATTATATCAGAACTCGTTGGTTCAAAATATATTTTTGGGAAGTTTTCGATATTGTGTTTATCATACGATTATTGAATCGGGGTATTTTTTATATTTTTTTGTGCGTTCTAGTCGGTGAAAGTTTATTGTTTTGTGGGAAGGGTCGTGATAGGATGGTTCAATTAATTTAATGTGTGTGTGTGGTGGGGGGGGGGGGAGATGTTTTATTTTTATGGTTGGGATGAATGAATGTGTGAACCGCTTTACATTATAGAAATTATTTGGTTAGGTGCGGTTCTGTTTGGAGAAATATACTTTGTTTGCGTTTCGCATTCAGGTGAAAGATTTTTAATTAGAAGTGATTCTTTGGTACTCCTCGTCGCATTGTAAAGGCATAAATTTGAAATAATATTAATTTTCTTATTTATCATGGTCTGGTATATTGCGCAATATTACATAAAAACAACATTTGGATGGAAATTTAAAGTGTATGTTAACAAAAATTGAATAGTACTGAATTTTTTTATGTGTTTATAGAGATCGCCAATTTGAATGCGCCATTTTATTACCTGTAAAGTATTTTTTTAAATCATATTTAATAATAAGACATTTATTTTATTACATGATGATATATTGCTATAAAATCAGTATTAATATTTTGCAAAAAGAAAACTAGAATTTTTGTTTCTAATAAAATCTATAAGTTTTACAATATTTGTTTTTAATATTTTTTGCAAGTAATATCATAAAATTTAATTTGTTTATTATCTTTGAAATATTAATAAGAATGGGCATTTAGTGATGTAAAAATGGCTGTGAAAAGTTAATATGTTTATATAATAGAAATAATTTATTGAAATATTATTAAGTGTTGGATCATTAAAACTATTTTAATGAAAAGATTTGCCACTATCAGCTGATAAAAAAAAATTCATGAAAATTTAGCATTTGATATTTTCGACCGCCTAATTCTGAGATTGGGTCATTTAATATCACTCAAGATATCAAGTAACAGTTAAATATACTAGTTATTTCATTATAATATCGTAATAACTGTCGTTATTTAAAAATAACTACTAAGCTCATCCCTAGTTTGACGATCTTTTCCCTTTGTCGCCGAAATCCAAATGCTAAAAAAAAATACGATAACGGCATGCTAGGCTTAGTTTGAGATAAAAATGACCTTAAAGAATATTTCTGAAGCCTTTTGAAAACCATTGTTTGAGGTAGAAGAATACCAAGAATATACTAATACCCGTAAAATACCAAGTTTTCCTTCATGCAACCCAACAAGAAGAATTACACAAAAAAATTAAATGTTTCTACTTTTTTAAAGTATTTTTATGATTTTTACAGTAACTTCATATTTCCTCCTTGAATGACCTGGGTAATTCTTGCCGTTCATTTTTGTGGTTTGGTTTGGTTAATCAACGTCGCACTAGAGCTGCACAGTGGGCTATTGGCGACGGTTCTGGGTCTATCTCGAGGGAAAGACCCAGGAACACATACACATTCACACACACCCACATTCATACATGTACCTCGTTATTTTAGAACCATGGTCAGATGACGAGAAAAACCTGAACTGGCACCCAACGCCTTCCATAGACGTCGGGACTTTGGACCCCGATCAGATGTATCGTGCACCAGTCCCGCATACACGCCAGTATAATTTGTCGGATGTTCTGAACGACTTTCTAGTATTTTTGTAGCGAAGCTGGCAACCCTCCGATCGCAAGATCACTACTTTTTTACTTTTCTATGTCAAGTCCATCGCACGGGTTCGAACCACCAATTCTCTGATTAGTAGCTGAACGCCTTTATCCACTGAGCAACTGGGGCTCCTAGCTATTCAGGAGCACAGAATATATGAGAGAAAAAAATTGTTTTATTTTATCTTAGAAATAATACTCTCATTTTTGAGATTACCGGCAAGGCAACTTTCGTCATATTTGACAATAGTTTTGTCATCTAAACATGTAACTTTTGACGAAACAAGAAACCTCAAATTTCGAATGAAAGTAATTTCATTTACTGCCTTTTTCAAGGGGCATTAACTGATAATTGATTTTTATACGTGTATTACTTCATTGTTCACGAAATAATTTTTTTTACAAAAATGACAAAATGTAGCGTAGTATGTTTTACAGTCGGATTTCCTTTTTAGAAAAAAGAGGAGCCCCTACTTATTTACCAAGAAATTCAAGTTGTTGCTCACATTTTTCCACTTCTCGGATCCGGTTTAATAAATGAACGAATTGTCATTGTTGTGCAATCTTTATTCAACAATGAAAGCATTCTGAAATCGGAGAAATTGTTAAATAAAAGTCCGAATAATCAATATTTTCTTCAATATCAATATTTATAAAAGCCGGATAACCGGTTTTTTAAAAATCAATTTGCAAAAGTGGATTTTTCTTTATTAAAAAAAAACATTCGAAATCGGACAATATTTTTTTTCGAACGGTCTGGTTAATTGAGAATTCCGAATAGTTAAATGCAGGATAACCGGTTATTTATTTCAAAAGGTGCCAAGTGAAACATACCCTATATAAACAAAATTAAAACAACTGAATTAGAACAGAAATCTTTCTCGAACAAGCACATACACACAAAAAAAATACGTAACAGTCGAATTGATAACCTCTCCTCATTTGGCGGGCTTTGGAGTTTTTAGTTGGCGCGCTTTTCAGTCGGTTAAAAAGAAAATGTCTGTCTACGGATCACTCCTCTGCGTACAAAAGGTTGAAAATTTATATATTAGTACTTTCAAAGATGTGCATATATATCTTATATATAAAGCAGAAATCTCCAAAATCTGTCCGGATGTGTGTTTGTTGGTTTGTTTGTTGGTTTGTCAGTATATTATAGGTTCCGTAACTACAAAACGCAGAGCTTTGAAATTCACAGAATAGTTAGTTCAAAAAATAAGAATTTTAACGTGACTATTTTTGAATTTCTACAATGTTCCATTCGAATGTTATGACATTTTTTAGCAAACATCAGCAAAGTTTCACGAAGTGGCAACATTAAAATCAACGGAGAAAAGAGAAAATATAATATAAAATAATTATGAATCAATTAGAATGCCGATATTTACACGGAATACTCAAAAACTTCCAAACGTAGCTTTATAAAATTTATAGAGTATTTTAATTGAAAAATTAGACATTTTTTGTGATAATTTTTAAGTTTGTACGATGTTCCATTCGTATGTTATAAGTATTTTAATATATTCCATTGACTTAACATGGATGAAAATATCGTATGAAATTTAAAATAATTTTTTTCTTTATTGACACTACAAAAGTGACGTCATTGGTTTTGTTTGATTTAATAATTATTGAAAAACGTCTGCACATTGGGCTTTTTGTTACAATACGGATTCACTCAAAAATTAAAACAACTAGAATTTTATATTAGGGAAATGGTTTAGAATTGTTTTAAAATGTTAAAATTGTATTATTTTTTTTGTTTTGTTTGTATACAAGTTAATTGTAAATATATTTAATTATCTTCGATCAAACTTTTAGAATAATACTTCCAAAATGCGGATAATTTGTGTATGAACGTCCATTTTATTTATTTGAAAAATATTTTATGCAAGTATTTTTTTTAAATATACTAAGCTTGGTTTCATTGTGAATTTTCAACTCTATTAGACTTTTTAATGTTATTAAAGAATAAAATTTCACAGATACCAACTGATAATTTAGAAAATATTTTATTTAATGTGCCAATGAATATTTCCTTTTAAAACATTGAATGGCGATCATTAAATATTAAATGTAAAATTATTGAAAGTACATGGTGAGATTATAGTATGCTGCACCGTTTGCTAAACTATCGCCAAGTTATAACACTGTATTCTTTGGATGAAGTTCGTCTTGGCTGTAATTTGCTGTGGAAACTTACTAAATATTTGTGTATGACAGGTATTTTTCGATGCGAATTCTATAATAACAGTATCACAAAATTAAAATTTTAGGAAAAATTGTTTAACAAAATGAGTAAATACCTAATTTTAATACATTGATCCGTAAATAAAAAAAATTAACTTAAAATTAAAATAGGTGGTTATTCTTCTGTAATAATATTAATCACGGGAATTCTTTAAAACATGGGCAGGGCGTAGTAAAAGAAAGTTGTGTAGTATTTCAAAACATACTATTTTTGGTTGAGCATTTATGCCGGGCTGTTAATTTTATTCTTACTTTGATAAAGAATTTGAGGCAATTTATTTGCAAAAAACGTTTAGGTTTATTCTGTCTGCAATTTACATTCTTATGTTCTGCATTATTGAAGACAAAAATGCAAACTATTAATGGTCGAAGATATTGCAAAGATGTAGCCTAAATGATACATTGGAACGGGCATTTGGAAAGAGTCAAATCAAAATTGCAATACTGGGAACAGGGAAATTCGGAATGTTTTGAAAGTTAAATCATTTAAGTTCTTTATCAAATTTCTTAATTTGTTCTGCTTTAAAAAATTATGTTATCTGTTTCTGCTGCTTTTTTTCACTTCCATACAGCTTCAGAACATTTCAATATCGAAATTGATTTAGAAGTTTCATTAAAATTCCCGCTTGAAGTTATTGATTTAAAACAGCAATTTAATGAAACCCTCCTTGATGAAATTATTTTTAAAAATAATATAAAAATGAAGATCATAGCGCTTTGTTTATTATTTAAATTAATATTTTTTTTCCTTAGATAAAAAAAATCATAGATTTATGTAAACACTTATTTCTATAAAATACCTGTTATAATGCATATTATCTTTAAATAATGATGACAACAGTAATTAAAATTGCATCGATTAAAGTAAGCACTGTAAACTAAACTATAATTATCGTGATTTCTCCAATAAATTGCGGCATCCGTGTTAAAAAAAAAATCGGTTATGTACAGACCGCGCTGTATTGAGCCCCTACTCGGTACAAGGTTGAGATAATAAATGGCCAACAATGATTGAAACGGCCTTCCTTCTTTTACACGATGGTATGTCATTTATCCATATAGGCTAATTCCACGTTGAATTAATGATAGCGGTTCACTTATTTTCACCTGGTACAAACGTAAAAAGGGGGATGGCTTAAAAATCGGCATGTACGAAACGTCTGACTTTCGTCTACACAATAGTATATTATTTATACCCATCAGTTTATTCCATTTGGAGTTAAGAATTTTAAAAACATCGTTTTTTATTATGGTATTTAATGCAACTATGTATACCCATAACGTAATCAAATTCCTATTAATTTCTAAAAATATTTTTGTGCAGGAATGTTTAATTTTTAAAACTCCATATCTTATGAGAGATAAACTAGAAATTATTCGATTTTTATCGGAGTTTTAGCAACCAAATAGTATAGAGATATTTTTAACTTCTAATTTATTAAACATAAAATATTTTAAATTATATAAAAAAAAGATTTATCACTTTTTAAAGAGGAATTTTAAAATGGTATATGCGATTATCCCAGGGAGGAGAGGAAATGTATATATTTTCAGTTATTTGTCGTTATTTTATTTATCTCCGTGCGAAGAACGGGTACTTTTGCTAGTCTTATATATAAAGCTGAAATCTTCAAAATGTGTCCGGATCTCTGTTTGTTTGTCAGTACAAAATAAGCTCCGTAACTACAAAACGCAGAGCTTTGAAATTCACAGAATAATTAGTTCAAAAAATAAGAATTTTAACGTGACTATTTTCAGGTCTCTACAATGTTCCATTCGAATGTTATGATATTTTTTAGCTTAAGTCAGCAGAGTTTCACGAAGTGGCAACAGTAAAATGAGTTAAAATCAACGAAGAAAAGCGAAAATATAATATAAAAAAATTATGAATCAATTAGAATGCCGATATTTACACGGAATACTCCATAACTACGAAACGTAGCTTTATAAAATTTATAGAATACTTTACTTACAAAATTAGAAATATTTTTTAATAATTTTTAAGTTTGTACGATGTTTCAATCGTATGTTATAACTATTTTAATGGATTCCATTGACTTAACTTGGATGAAAATATCGTTTGCAATTTAAAATAAAATTGTTCGTTATTGGCAATATAAAAATGACGTCATAGGTTTTGTTTGATTTAATAATTATTGAAAAATGTCTGTACATTGGGCTTTTTGCTACAATACGGAACCATTCAAAAATTAAAACAACCAGAATTTTATCTTAGAGAAATGGTTTAGAATTGTATTAAAATTTTATAATTGTTTTATCTCTTTTGTTTTATACAGGTTAATTGTAAGTATATTTAATTATCTTAGATCGAACTTTAGAACAATTCATCCAAAATGCGAGTAATTTGTGTATGAACGTCCATTTTATTTATTTGAAAAATATTTTATGCAAGTATTTTTTTTTTAATGTACGAAGCTTGGTTTCATTGTTAATTTTCAACTCTATTAGACTTTTTAATGCTATTAAAGAATAAAATTTCACAGATACCAACTGATAATTTAGAAAATATTTTATTTAATGTGCCAATGAATATTTCCTTTTAAAACATTGAATGGCGATCATTAAATATTAAATGTAAAATTAATGAAAGTACATGGTGAGATTATAGTATGCTGCACCGTTTGCTAAACTATCGCCAAGTTATAAGAGTGTATTCTTTGGATGAAGTGCGCCTTGGCTGTAATTTGCTGTGGAAACTTACTAAATATTTGTATGACAGGTATTTTTCTATACGAATTCTATAATAACAGTATCACAAAATCAAAATTTTAGGAAAAATTGTTTAACAAAATGAGTAAATACCGAATTTTTAATAAATTGATCCGTAAATAAAAAAAATGAACTTAAAATTAAAATAGGTGGTTATTTTTCTGTAATAATATTATTCACGGGAATTCTTTAAAACATGGGCAGGGCGTAGTAAAAGAAAGTTGTGTAGTATTTCAAAACATACTATTTTTGGTTGAGTATTTATGCTGGGCTGTTAATTTTATTCTTACTTTGATAAAGAATTTGAGGCAGTTTATTTGCAAAAAAAGTTTAGGTTTATTCTGGCTGCAATTTACATATTCTTATGTTCTGCATTACTGAGGTTAAAAATGCAAAACTATTAATTAGATACACAAGTTGTTGGTCGAAGATATTGCAAAGATGTAGCCTAAACGATACATTGGAACGGGCATTTGGAAATAATCAAATCAAAATTGCAATACTGGGAACAGGGAAATTCGGAATGTTTTGAAAGTTAAATAATTTAATTTCTTTATCAAATTTATTAAATTGGTCAGCTTTAAAAAATTATGTTATCTGTTTCTGCTGCTTTTTTTCACTTCCATACAGCTTCAGAACATTTCAATATCGAAATTGATTTAGAAGTTTCATTAAAATTCCCGCTTGAAGTTATTGATTTAAAACAGCAATTTAATGAAACCCTCCTTGATGAAATTATTTTTAAAAATAATATAAAAATGAAGATCATAGCGCTTTGTTTATTATTTAAATTAATATTTTTTTTCCTTAGATAAAAAAAATCATAGATTTATGTAAACACTTATTTCTATAAAATACCTGTTATAATGCATATTATCTTTAAATAATGATGACAACAGTAATTAAAATTGCATCGATTAAAGTAAGCACTGTAAACTAAACTATAATTATCGTGATTTCTCCAATAAATTGCGGCATCCGTGTTAAAAAAAAAATCGGTTATGTACAGACCGCGCTGTATTGAGCCCCTACTCGGTACAAGGTTGAGATAATAAATGGCCAACAATGATTGAAACGGCCTTCCTTCTTTTACACGATGGTATGTCATTTATCCATATAGGCTAATTCCACGTTGAATTAATGATAGCGGTACCCTTATTTTCACCTGGTAAAAACGCAAAAAGGGGGATGGCTTAAAAATCGGCATGTACGAAACATCTGACTTTCGTCTACACAATAGTATATTATTTATACCCATCAACTTATTCCACTTGGAGTAAAGGATTTTAAAAAAGTCGTTTTTTATTATGGTATTTAATGTAACTATGTATACCCATACCGAAAAGAAATTTCTATTAATTTCTAAAAATATTTTTGTGCAGGAATGTTTAATTTTTAAAATATCATATCTTATTAGAGGTAAACTAGAAATTATTCGATTTTTATCGGTGTTTTAGCAACCAAGTAGTATAGAGATATTTTTACTTTTTTTTAACTTCTAATTTATTAAACATAAAAATATTTTAAATTATAAAAAAAAAGCTTTATCACTTTTTAAAGAGGCATTCTAAAATGGTATATGCGATTATCCCAGGCAGGAGAGGAAATGTATATATTTTCAGTTATTTGTCGTTATTTTACTTATTTCCGTGCGAAGAACGGGTACTTTTGCTAGTATATATATATATATATATATATATATATATATATATATGCCGTCTTTTTTTGTGCAGTATATGAGAATTTCAATCAAATTGCAGCATAATTGATTATGTGCCTATCGAGACATATACAAGCGTCTAGTGAAACAACAGTCGTCGCAAAAACTGATCACTGACTACATGCTAACTGAAAAAAAGTCAACTCTAAACGAGTGCGAGGTAGTATCTTCAAGTGACGAAAGCGATTTTGAACCAAGTTCGCGTACTGTCAGACTACGAAGAATAATGGTTATACCTTTTGAAAAGTTTTGTATGTGTAAAATAAGTACATATGTAAATAAAATATTTTAAAATGTTCGCATGTATATTTTCTAAATCAGATTCCAAAAGGTTTGGCGAGATTCCAAGTCAAGCCTCGTGCCTTGATTTCGTTTAAAAAAGCAATTCCTAGTTATTTCGTAAGGTTTTGAGTTATTTTCTATGTGAGACTTTTTTTATGCGGTCCCTATACACCGCATAAAAAAAAATTAGGCCAAAGAGCTAGTTATGTTATAACCATTGGTCCCACTAAGAGCACTCTGTAAACCCAATAGGCATGTGAGCAATGGGCATTTTTTTTAAAGTATAATTAAACATTTATGAATTAAAGTAGGGAATTTGACTTGAAAGCTTTTGTGCCATCCCATCGCCTCATCTCTTGCGCAAATAAAACCTCTATATTCCCTGGCCAAAGTGTGTATCCGAGCATCCGACACATCACAAAAAAAAATCCCTTCATCTCTCAAATCCCCCTCCGGAAATGCATTAGCGCGTATAAACTGTCCCTACGTCAAATAAACCGTCAAATTCGAACCACTCTCGGTGTCCAATTACCAGGCGGCGGAGTGAAATGTGTCTTTCGATTCGAAAGTTGAACTTGGGTGGTCTGTGATTGGGGAAAGATAGCCCCGCCCACTCCCGTCGACACGCCCACCGAATGTCAGTCGACGCCCCAATGGAAGTAAGTTGTGCATCGCTTGGTTTCCGCTTGCGCGACTGCGCTGGGATGCGACTGTTGCGACTGAAAGTTGATATTGTGTCGATTTTGGTTGATAATAGTGGCCGGATTTTCGGGATCGCTGTTGGAAAAGTTTCATTGGGAGTTGCCAAGGTGAGATTTATCCATTTATATCTGTAACAGTTGATTGATTCCTTTTGATATTGAACCCTTTAAGGCATTTACATTAAAGAACAATTTAGTGTCTAAACTCAGGACTCGAACCCGCGTTCTATTGCTCCGAAGTCCATCGCTGCCGACCAAGCTACAGATAAACATTCTATCTAAATCTGGGAAATATATTTTTGAAGATGTCTCCTTATGCAATAATTCTTTTTAACGCATATTTATACAAACCGTTGATGTTTAGGAGATGAACATACGATTCGTCAGTGTTGCGGGAAATTCTCTTTCTTTTGACATCTCAATTGCTAAGATTCGTCCCGTGTAAGATGCGTAAAAGGGATCAATATTACAGAAATAATATATACTAGCTGTTAGGCCCCACGTGGTAAAAAAAAATCGAGTAGCTTCGTTAAGACTCGAACTTGTAACCTATTGTTCCGAAGTCCCGTGTTTTACCGACAATACTGCAAAAGAACGTCCTATCTAGAACTTGGAAATATTAAAATTTTTTTAGATGTATCTTTATGCAACTACTTTTTTTTTTTATCGAATTTCATTTTAAACAAACCATTGATATTTATGAGCGTCCACTATAAAAAGAAAAGGTGCTTAAAAATGAATACATGAATGTACTCGTTTTTTTAGTACAATTGTATCATAAATGAGCGATAACGTATTCAACTTTAAATAATCATATTTTCTCAAAAATGAACAGTGTAGTTTACATAGGCGTAAACTTGTATTACGCCCACGGGCCAAGCCCCCCAATATTTTTTTAAAAAATGGCTAATTTTTCTTCAATTCAATGCGTTTTTGTAAAAATTACAGCCATGAGCCCCTTAATAATTTTGCAAACTTTACGCCTCTGTTGATTTAATACTACTCATCTCAGCTTCTGTTCAAGCCATCTTATCACAGCGACCTGACAACCTTAAAATATTGTTCAGAAGATGGTTTTCCACTTCATTTGATGTCGATTGCTTAAACGGAAACTGAGTTATTACAACTAAATTATCTTATTTCCCATTCTTTTGGCACACCTTTTTAGCATTTCCTTTTCAGTCGCTCTGGCAATCTAACGGATAAGGCACTGGAATAAGGTGCCTGAGGATATGGGTTCGATTCCCGATAAGTCTTGGTTGTATTTGCTGATATTTATAGAAAGTTATTTATGAAAAGAACCTATGTATCTTTTATTTATTGTATTTATTTTGCATCTACTTTTTTATTCATTGTACTTATTTTTGAGTACATTTCTTTTTCAAAATTGAAACTTATATATTCGGACCCATGTATTAAAAAATTGAGTACATTTGACTTATTTTTGAGCATCTATTTTTTACAATATACTTTTAATCTAATTTGGAAAAGAAAAACGATATTTATAAGTTATCTTTGGAATTCTTTTTCTTTTGAAACCTCACTTGTTAAGCTTCGCATCGTGTAAGAGGCTGAAAAGGGATCTTCACTATAGAAATAATATATAGAATGATTATAACGTATGTTTATTGTATTTTCTGTAATTCACATTTCTCATTTAATATTGTTTATCCATGAAAATATTAAATTACAATTGAAGTCCAAAAGTTAAAGTAAATTGGAATGCCGAATATTTTATTTAGCAAATAATTTTTTAGTGCCTTCTGGAAATCTTGTGTTGAGTGTAAATTTTGAAATCGGGTCTTTGATGTCTTCAAGTGTTTTATGGTTTCTTGAAATTATTTTTAATTTGTTTGTAAATAAAATGTTTTAAGAACAAATAATGCACTGCTAAAAATAGGTATTCAAAAATAAGTAAAATGTACTCATTTTGGGGTACATTCGATGTTTATCATAGCTCCGAATACATAAGTTTCATTTTTGAAAAAAACAAAAAAAACATGTATTCAAAAATGAGTACAATGAATAAAAAGAGTTGATGCTAGTATATACATAGGCTGGCTACCTTCATAAATCCCTTTCAATAAATATCAACAATTACAACCAAGATTTACCGGGAAATCGATCCCAGATCCTGAGGCATCGCCGTCCAGCGCCTTATCCGTTGTACTACCAGGGCGACTCGAAGAAGTGATAGACAGAATAAGTGTTAGAAAGGTGTGCCAAATGAATAGGGAGTAAGATAATTGAATTGTAATAACTCAGTTTCCATTTAAGTAATCGATGTCAAATGATGTGGAAAACCATATTCCGAACAACTGTTTTAAGTGTGTCAGACCGCTTTGTTAAGATGGCTTGGATAAAAGCTGAGATTAGCAATAGTAAATCACTCTGCTCATTTTGAGAAAGTACGATTATTCACATTTGAGTACTTCATCGCTCATTTACGATCCAATTGTACTCAAGGAAAAACGAGTATGTTCAGGTACTAATTTTTAAGTACTTTTTTTACAGTGTGATTAAACCGAATGTGGTATATTTTAATGTACATGATGGAATATACTTTTAATGTACATGAGGGAATATACATTTTAATGTACATGAGGGATTATACATTTTAATGTGCATGAGGAAATATACATTTTAATATACCTGAGGAAATTTACATTTTAATATACATGATGGATTATACATTTTAATGTGCATGAGGGAATATACATTTTAATGTACATGAGGGAATATACATTTTAATATACATGAGGGAATATACATTTTAATATACATGAGGGAATATACATTTTAATGTACATGAGGGAATATACATTTTAATGTACATGATGGAATATACATTTTAATGTACATGAGGGAATATACATTTTAATGTACATGAGGGAATATACATTTTAATATAAATGAGGGAATATACATTTTAAAATACATGAGGGAATATACATTTTAATGTGCATGAGGGAATATACATTTTAATGTACGTGAGGGAATATACATTTTAATGTACGTTTAATGTATACACAGCTATGTTATTTCTTTCTCAGATCGAACCTTCGAATATGGAATTGCTATATTTCTATTTGTGTATTGTTGTTTCTATTTGTAATTTTTAAACTACCACTTAAATAATAAAATATATTTTTATATAAATTATGTTAATTAAAAAAAAATATTAATATAAAATTTAAGAAAAGTTTCCTTGTTGACAACTGAAACTCATAAAAACATGCGAGACATGCTCCTTCCTGCACTGTTAACATGTTTGCTCATTTTCGAAGAAACTTTCGTCACTGTTGACGAAACAGACGGCTGCTAAATACTCCGATTAAATATTCTGTCAAACTGAAGAAATTCATTTTTACCGGTTTTTTTTTACGAAATTTTATTTTGTCAAAAATGAAATTGATTTCGAAAGACTCGAACTACGGATCTTTTGGTACGAAGACAGGCGCGCTATCGACAATGTGAGAAAAGCTCTCTTGTTGTTGAGTCTTTAGGGTTTACGAAGGTCGTGGCTCCGTAGAAGCCTTCGCCTCCAGTATGACAAGTAATCTAACATAACATTAGCTCTAGGCTATGTGGCAATCTTATATATAAAACCGAAAATCCTCAAAATGTGTAATTTTATTTCTGGTTGGTAGTCTGATTTTGCCTTATACTCCGTTGCTAAATTAAAAAAAAAATTAATTAAAAAATTAAATATATAAATGGATAAAGAAGTAATTTGGAAATTAATAAATTTCATAAGTATTATTATTACCACCAGTTAAGATTTTATATATTATTAAAAAAATATTTTTATTGTTAATTTGACGGAAGTAGGAGAGTGTACAAAGTACTCCTTTTCTGATAACAGAAGAGGTGCGGCTTAAAGAAATCGGTACATTTCGTTTTTAAGATAACTTGCGAATATAAATTCGCCCATAAATTTAATAAAACTTGCAATTAAAATTTTAACTACTTCAATGTATTTTGTAATCAACTGCAAGTAATATAAAAAAGTCGAGCAAATACTAAAGAAAAGCTGTTTTCATCTTAAAATCAACATTTCAAATTTAGTCAAAATCCATTAAAAAAAAAATTTCAATTAAAAAAAAAAATTCTATCGAAGTTCTGCTTTGTCGGCCTGTGTTATCAATCCTTAATGAAATATAAATTTTATTTCTGGCTGGTATTCTGAGATTGTCTTGTATTACGCTGCTAAACTTAAAAAAATATGAACTTTAGATACCCGTCTATAAATGAATAGAGAATTAATATGGAAAAATAAAAAAATATGAGTATTAATACTACCACAACTTAATTTTTTATATTTTGTTAATAATAATATATTTTTAAAATTAATTTAATTGTTCTATTAATGTACTAAGTACACCTTTTCTTTTAATGGAAAGATGCGGTTAACATAATTTATCAGCTTTCGCAAAATCTTCATGTTATCGTATATTTTCTTTTATCTTCAAAATCTTGTTAATCTAAATTTGTCCTTAAATATAATAAAACTAAATCTACCACAAAATCTAAAATTAAATCTACCTCAACGTATTTTGTAACAGCAAGTTCATCTTATATATAAAGCTGAAAATCCCAAAATGTGCCCGGATGCTCGTTGGTTTGTTTGTCAGTACAAAATAGGCTCCGGAACTACAAAACATAGAGCTTGAAAATTCACGGAATAGTTAGTTAAGAATATGAGAATTGTAACATGACTATTTTCAAATCTCTACGATGTTCCATTCGAATAATATGACATGTTTTACACTGTCAAAAATGTGTTCAACGATGTACCATATCTTGGTGCAAAACAGAGGTCTACACCATATTGTAATGGAATCCTGGTTGAACCAAAAATCCTTTATTAAAAAAAGCGGAGGTTTCACCGATAATTGGTTCAACTTCTTTAACTGCATCCGAAATTTTCGCTGTCGCTATATCAACAAGTCGCTACATCAGCACGAACAGCGACGAACATGGTCTACGTGGCCCTGAGGATAAAGGCGTTCAGCTATGAATCAGAGAATTCTCATTTCCGATCGGAGGGTTGCCAGCTTCGCTACAAAAATACTACTATTGCAATACTAAGAAAACTCGAATTTTGAGTTGTGAAACGTTTCACCACTAAATGGTATCCGTGGTAGCAACGTAAAATAGGGGAACTAAGCACCAAATGTTGGTTGCAGCTAAATTGGTATCAAAGTTTGGCAGTGTCGGCCCGTGGTCGAAATTATTAGTGCAGCCGAAAACATGTAACTCCCCCCGCCACCCTACTCTCCACGACCATACATGAACGGACATTCTTTAATATTTATTACTCAAACTCAAATCAAAGTTTTCTTTCAAGTTTTTTGATCATTTTTTATATTAATTTAAGTAAAGAAATAACAACACACGTGTAAACTTATCAGGAAAACTATTTCCTTTTAGAGAGATTGTTCGAAATTCTCGATTTCCCCCACCCCATCCCGCCGATTCACGCACGAACCAATTATTTTGTCGAAATCCCAAGTGCAGCAGAGTTGAAAAAATCCTTTTTGGCTGCAGTTATGTCGTCATATTCTCCATTTTAGTGTGTAGGGGAAGTCACACTACGTAAGATGCCATGGCAACGATGCAGCCGATTTCGACCTTCCGCTTTTTGGCTGCAGTTTTGATTGAATGGAGTTTTTTCCTCTCCTGAATTTGTGCATTACGGCAGGTTTGCTATTTACGGAGATTTTTTTTTACTTACAGTAGAAATTTCGTCTCCAATTCTAATCTTCATTTAAAAAAATTAGTAAAATATATAATTTTAATATTAATGTACACTATTAAAATTAGGTGCAGCCCGGCTGTATTTGCTGTAGCCCACGAGCCGCCAACGAAGTTTGGTGCCAGCTCGTAATAATTTTTTACACTGTAGCGTACCTCAGCAAAGCTTCACGAAGTGGCAACAGTAATATCACTAGAAATCAAAGGAGAAAAGTGGAAATATAATATAAAAAATTATAAATCGATTAGAATGCCTGTCTTTACACGGAATACTCCATAACTACAAAACGCATCTACAAACATAACCAGTAAGAACCAAAACCAAATGAAAGGAATCGAATTAAATTACTTTCGTTAGAAATTTTAATATTCTTTTTTCGTCGAAATTCACGTGTTTCAATGACAAAAAGATTTTCAAAATTGACGAAAATAGCCTTGACGAATTTTTGTAGTCCGACGTCGTATGGACATTTTCTTTATTTACTGATTTTCATTTTGTAAACAATTAGATATCTAAAGTTACATGGAAGAATTTATATATTTATCGGTTTAATAGTTTGTTTGTTTAATACTTAAAGAATTCTTTTCAATGTTAGATTAGCTTCAGTGTTTAATAGCAATGTTTACTTTACAACTGTAGTATCTATCTTTATCTAGCCTAATAATCGGAGCCAGACAATAACTATAGCTAGTGTCTGTTAAAATACAAATGCAACGTTAAAATACGCAATAAAAGTCCGTATAATCCGGACATGTTTCGGGAGATACATCACCCTTCATCAGCGGAAAATGCAAAGTCTGTGTGTAATGAAATATAAATAAACCCAAGCAATCTAAAATGTTGCCAAAGAACAAAAACCAAATACAATCGGTTGGAGTTAACTATTGTGTGCCAACAAGCGGGAAATACTGGGACCGCAAACGTTTCATTGACAACCGAATCAATATTGCTAAAAATATGAAACGCCTCCAGGAAGTCAAGTTCAACTGGAGATTTAGGTTTGCAAATTAAATGTGAGTTAGAAAAATTAAATATATGACCAAGTTCCCAAGAGTGCTTGGCAATGGAGGACTTCTTTATTTCTTGTTTAACAGTATGTGCTTGGTGCTCCTTGATACGAAATCTTAATGCTCTCTTTGTTTGACCAATATATGACATGTCACATTGACATGAAATACTGTATAGGCCCCAGTTATTAAGATCGTCGATAGGGTCTTTAAGTTGTGTGAACGTGATCTTATTGATAGGTGAAAAAATGGAACGTATGTCGAACCTACCGAGAATTTTAGAAATTTGATGGCTGATCTGGGGATAATATGGTAAAACAACCAAAGCACTAGAGCGCTCAGATAGACTAGAATTTTTAAATGGATTTTTAAGTTTATGTAGGGCCTTATCAATTACATTGGGTGAGAAACCTCGATCCACAACGACGGCTCTCAAATAATCAAGTTCAGTCTGGAATGAATCGGGTGTGTAAAAAGCAGCCATTTTTTGTTGTATAGGGTGGCAGGACTTAAAATGAGGGGGCAAAGAAACTGCGAAGGGTTTTCTATAAGACGAGTTTTTATCTTAGCTATTGTCTGGTTCCGATTATTAGTGGACGGGTAACGCCTATCAATACTGCTTTTAGCGAATCAACGAACGATATTAGGCTAGTTGTCCAATCGGCTTTCTTAAACCATGTAAACAATGTGATGTCACAAACGCCATTTAACAGGAGCTGAACTAAATCAATGTTATTTCAAAATACAGGGGCGGATCCATGATTCATTCTCGGGAGGGCTCACCTATTATGATATAATAGGTGAATAGGTACACATTTTTATTGGCAAGTTGTACGCATCATAATTACATATAAAAACAACCATTTTTTAAATTAATTGATAGATATTTTCCATTAATTAAATGCAGATCTGTTAAATTACTCATATTTTAGCCACTTAATTATTGTGCTACAGTACTACAAACACTGTAAAAAAAATACTTAAAAATGAGTACTTGAACCTACTCGTTTTTGTTTGAGTACAATTTCATCGGAAATAAGCGATGACGTACTCAAATTTAAGTAATCGTTCTTACTAAAAAAAAAATTAGCAGTGGGATTTAATACTGCTACTTTCAGCTTCTGTTCAAGTCATCTTAACAAAGCGACCTGCCAAACTTAAAATAGTTGTTCGGATTATGGTTTTCCACATCATTTGATGTCGATTGCTTAAATGGAAACTGAGTTATTACATCTCAATTATTATACTTTCCCTTCTTTTCCCACATCTTTTTAACATTACTTCTGTTTATAACTTTTTCACGTCGCCCTGGTAGTTTAACGGATAAGGCTATCAACTACGGTGCCCGCAAACGTTGGTTCGATTCCCGGTAAGTCTTGGTTGTAATTGCTGATATTTATTGAAAGTAATTTATGAAGACAGCCTATTATTTTTATTCATTGTACTCATTTTTGAGTATATGTCTTTTTCAAAATTGAAACTTATGTATATCGGTGCGATTATAAGCATCGAATGTACTCAAAAATGAGTGCATTTTACTTATTTTTTGAATACCTAATCAGTGAATAAATAATGTTTGTATCATTATCTTTAGCGAAAATATTTATATTAGTGAGCAGCTATTCAAAAGAAAAAAATATCGGAAAATAAAATATATTTTTTTTCTCACTTATTAGCTATTCCTGTGTAGAGAGTGTTGTTGTATAATATGCCATAGTTGTTTGTCCTCATATGGATTTTTGGTGTAATATTTGTAGAATAGGGTTATAGCTCAAGTATTGCTCTTATCATCTGTCGGTGGCTCTAAAATAGGAGGCAGTATTAAAAGTTCTTAAAAATGCAATTTCTTTATAATAGAAATTGTGTAATGAATTATATGATTTTTCTTTAAAAATATCCATCCGAACTGAAAACAAGTCAATTGTATATAGTGTAAGACAGAAAATCCCGGAGGGGGCAATTGCCCTTAATGTACCCTATAGGGGCAATTGCCCTTAATGTACCCTATAGGGACAATTACCTTAATGTACCTTATAGGGGCAATTGCCCTTAATGTACCCTATAGGGACAATTGCCTTAATGTACCTTATAGGGGCAATTGCCCTTAATGTACCCTATAGGGACAATTGCCTTAATGTACCTTATAGGGGCAATTGCCCTTAATGTACCCTATAGGGGCAATTGCCCTTAATGTACCCTATAGGGACAATTGCCTTAATGAACGTTTTAGGGGCTATTGCCCTTAATGTACCTTATAGGGGCAATTGCCCTTAATGTACCCTATAGCGGCAATTGCCTTAATGTACCTTATAGGGACAATTACCCTTAATGTACCCTATAGGAACAATTGCCCTTAATGTACCCTATAGGGGCAATTGCCCTTAATGTACCCTATAGGGGCAATTGCCCTTAATGAACGTTTTAGGGGCTATTGCCCTTAATGTACCTTATAGGGGCAATTGCCCTTAATGTACCCTATAGCGGCAATTGCCTTAATGTACCTTATAGGGACAATTACCCTTAATGTACCCTATAGGAACAATTGCCCTTAATGTACCCTATAGGGGCAATTGCCCTTAATGTACCCTATAGGGGCAATTGCCCTTAATATACCCTATAGGGGCAATGGACCGCTGGGGTAGTCACATATTATTGGCTGATTGTCGTTGTTTGACTTTTTAAATACACAGAACAAACCATTTATTTTTTGCTATTTTACAATTACTTTGTTTATTGTTATAAAAACTAAGGGACTCATTTGAAATATAAGCAAAGCAGTTGGTAAAAAAAAATTATTATTATGCTAATACAGCCATGTGAAACAGTCGAACAATTACCATAGCCCAACAATTTGTGAATACGGGAGTATTCTGTATAAATTTTCGTATACATTTGCTTTTACATTCTTCAGTCACTTTTGAAGGAAGGATTTGAAGAGAATAAAAATGTTCAAAATATTTTTTTTAATACCATAAAGTAAATATTTTGAAGGATATTACGCTTTGACAGAATTTTTATTGCGTATTTTAACCCTTTGCACTCCAAGAACACTTTGCGGTTTGTGTTCTTTTCTATGGAACAGTTATTCCTCTTTACGTTCTTTCCCACAGATTTTTTTTTTATACTCATAAAGGGAAAAAAAATCCTAATCTGTTTAGTATTTGCAAGTGAACAAGTTGAAAAAAAGATTGATGTTCTAAACACAAGATCATGCTGTTCTCGTTAATTTTGAAGAACAGGGAAACAAAAGAACGGTTCGTTATGTTGGCGCCTGAGAGGCGACATCGGAGTGCAAAGGGTTAATATTACGATTCTTTTTTTATTGAAAATAACAAGCTGAAAACTTGTTTCTTGATTACGAGATTCCTTTTAGTGAGTGGGTATAATTTTAATTTTAATTAAATATATATATTAAAAGTAAAGTTAAAACTTACTGGTAGAAATAAGAATTTTTAATTTTTTTATTAAATCTCAAAAAGCGTATATAAGAATAATACTTATTTCCCATCAAACTCTTATGTGTTAAAATTCGTCTAATAAAGACAAATTGCAAATAAATTTTTTTTATCTAAATATGTAAATTAAATCAATATAAACATTATATCGATATTTTCCGATTAATCGATATTTCAGATGAATCAATATTTCCAATATATATATAAATAAATATATATCGGAAAAAAATCATTATATATATATATATATATATATATAATGATAAAATATTTCTAATATATCGATATTTGTAAATATAAATGTTGTTGATCTATCGATATTTCCGACCACATTACATACAATAGATTACATTTTTTAGTAAGTTAGTAATTTGCATTAGTACACTGTTAAAAATAAGTACTTAAAATTAATAAAACCTACTCACTTTTGATTACATTACTTATCATAGCTCCGAATACATAAGTTTCATTTTTGAAAAAGAAATGTACTCAAAAATGAGTAGAAAGAGCAGTTGCTTGCTGCAAATGCGGTGTCATAAATCATTTTCAATAACTTTCAACAATTACAACCAGGACTTCGACTTACCGGGAATCGAACCCAGTCCGTCTACCTTATGTCGTCCGCATCGAAGTCCAGGGCCATATCCGTTGTACTACGAGAGCTACGTGACGAAGATATATAAACACAAGTAATGTTGAAAAGGCGTTGCAAAATAATGGGAAGTAAGATAATTGAATTGTAATTACTCAGTTTCCATTTAAAGAATCGTCATAAAATAATGTGGAAAACCATCTTCTGAAGAACTATTATAAGTTTTCCAGGTTGCTTTGTCAGGATGGCTTGAACAGAAGCTGATATTAGGAATATTAAATCAGACTGCTCATTTTTGCAAAAGTACGATTACTGAAATTTGAGTACGTCATCGCACTCTTACTATGCAATTGTACTAAAAAAAACAAGTACATCCAAGTACTCATTTTTAAGCACATTTTTTTAAAGTTGTAAGTTAAAAAACTTAGGAATGGGCAATTTCCCCTACTGCTCTATAGCTAAGCCGTCTCTAGCAATACCGAATTACGCAGCTTAATTTAATAATACACAGAGATTGAAAGAAAAAAAAACGATTTTAAAAAAAGAAAGAAAATTCCTATTTCTCCCATGTTAAAAAATAGATGTTTTGTCTTCCGAAACTAAATCTTGGCCTCGCTTCTGCAACTTTCAATAGCAAGTTGAAAATAAAATCAAACTAAACCAGAAAACCGTACGTGACTCGTTAAAAGTTGAGAAATGTGGATTGAAAATCGATGTTGGTAAACAGAGTTCAAATGTAGCCGTGTGTAACACTGGAAACTGATGCCCAGTGGCTAACGAACTGGCTTCAGTCAAAGTTTTAAGAACTGAAGCCAAAGATACTTGATAAGAAACTCATTCTAGCTCCAGGGAATCGAATCTTCTAGAATGTAACTCGAATATATATATATTTTATTTTTATTAACTTGTATGAAACATAAGAGTTCTGTTTGGTTGGTCGAAATTAACGTCGTGCTAGAACAACACAATGGACTGTTGGTGACAGTTCGATTCAGTTTGGTTAAGAGGCCTCCGTGGCCGAGCGGTTAAAGGCGTCAGCTGTGAATCCAAAGATTCGTGGTTCGATGCCAGGCGATGGACTTGACAAAGAAAAATAAAAAAGTAGTGATCTTGTGATCGGAGGGTTGCCAGCTTCGCTACAAAGTACTAGAAAAGTCATCCAGAACATCCGCAAAAATTAACGGCGTGTATACGGGACTGGTGCACGATAAATCTGATCGGGGTCCAAAGTTCCAACGTCTATTGAAGGCGTTGGGTGCCCGTTCAGGTGTTTCCTCGTCATCTGACCATGGTTCTAAAATAACGAGGTGCATGTATGAATGTGTGTGTGAATGTGTATGTGTTCCCGGGTCTTTCCTTCGAGATTGACCCCGAACCGTCGCCAATAGCCCACTGTGCAGCTCTAGTGCGACGTTAATTAACCAACACCAAACCAAACCAATCAGTTTGGTTATTAACGTCGAACTAGAGATGCACAGTAGGCTATTGCCGACGGTTCGAGGTCTATTTCGAAGGAAAGACCCGGGAACAATGCCTCGTATATTTTTACCATGGTTATATGACGAGGACAACACCTGAGCTGGCACCCAACGCCTACAATAGACATGGGGACTTTGGACCCCGATCAGATTTATCGTGCACCAGTCCCGTATACATGCCGTTAATTTTTTGTAGATGTTCTGGTTGATTGGTTGAAATGAACGTCGCACGCACTAGAACTACATAATGGGCTTTTGGTGAAAGTTCAGGATGTTTCCCGAAGGAAAGATACAGGAATACAGCCTCATAATTTTCAACCACGGTCAGACGGCGAAGACAAAACCGGAGATAGCAAACTTACGCATGTGATGACGTTTCAAACAAAGCATATTTAATATGCATCATTCTCCTCTACACGATGTATCTTCTTTTAGTATTCGATGAGGAACAAAACTAACAAACCCAGTTTCGTAACGGTCAGGGCCCTCTTACTCAATGTATCTATTAACGAAAAAATATTTTTAGACAAAATTTTATTTTAAACGCTACACAATTTATACATACTCAATTTAATTTTAACATGGGGGATCCACTATAGTTTTGTTACAAATTGATTGATTTTGGTTTGGTTTGGTTAATTAACGTCGCACTAGAGCTGCACAGTGGGCTATTGGCGACGATTCGGGGTCAATCTCGAAGGAAAGACCCGGGAACACATACACATTCACACACACATTCATACACACATTCATACATGCACCTCGTTATTTTAGAACCATGGTCAGATGACGAGAAAACACCTGAACTGGCACCCAACGCCTTCAATAGACGTCGGGACTTTGGACCCCGATGAGATGTATCGTGCACCATTCCCGTATACACGCCGTTCATTTTTGCGGATGTTCTGGACGACTTTTCTAGTATTTTGTAGCGAAGCTGGCAACCCTCCGATCACAAGATCACTACTTTTTTACTTTTCTTTGTCAAGTCCATCACCTGGCATCGAACCGGGAACCTTCGTATTCCTAGCTGACGCCTTTAACCGCTCGGCCACGGAGGCCCTAAATATTTTGAAGCAAAATATTACTTGACATTTTATTTTAAACGCTACATATACATTTATACATACTCAATTTAATTTTAACATGAGGGATCCACTATAGTTTTGTTACAAATTGAAGGGTAGTTGAACATAAAAAACGCTTTTCTTTCGTTACCTTGTTCTTTATCCTACTCCATTTAAAATCATAAGGTTATAATATAGCTAACGCCAAAGTGAGGCCAACATGTATGGCCTAAGACACGTGGTTTACTACGTCATCCATTAATAAAAAATTTCTAATTCATTCATAAAAATACCCTGTATTTCATGAAGTAACACATTTACTATATTAAAATACAAATGCAACTTTAAAATACGCAATAAAAGTCCGTAATAATCCGGACATGTTTCGGGAGATACATCACCCTTCATCAGCGGAAAATGCAAAGTCTGTGTGTAATGAAATATAAATAAACCCAAGCAATCTAAAATGTTGCCAAAGACCAAAAAACTAAAAACTATTACAATCGGTTGGAGTTAACTATTGTGTGCCAACAAGCGGGATCACTTCGGGACACGCAAACGTTTCATTGACAACCGATCCCGATTGTGATCCCGAAGTGATCCCGCTTGTTGGCACACAATAGTTAACTCCAACCGATTGTAATAGTTTTTAGTTTTTTGGTCTTTGGCAACATTTTAGATTGCTTGGGTTTATTTATATTTCATTACACACAGACTTTGCATTTTCCGCTGATGAAGGGTGATGTATCTCCCGAAACATGTCCGGATTATTACGGACTTTTATTGCGTATTTTAATGTTGCATTTGTATTTTAATATTCTTAACGCAATGTTCTATAAGACGAGTTTTTATCTTACATTTACTATTAATTCCAAATCACAAGTCAATCGCGACGGTTTTTCATTGATAAATTTTGAAAGGAAGTCACGTGTCTGCTGCCATTAGGTCTGAGATGTTTGCATCACGATGATGACGTCATATTCGCTCTACTACAGTCCATTCATGCTCGAAGGAGAGAATTGATTAGGGGAAAGAACAGGAACGGGAAGAAACTGTTCTATAAAAAGAGCGTAAATATTAAACATGTTCTTCGAGTGCAAAAGATTAACCCTTTCCACTCGAAGAACATTTTAACATTTCCGTTCTTTCTAAAGAACAGTTATTCCTCTTTCTGTTTTCCCCCAGAATTTTTCATGCTCATAGAGGGGAAAAAAATCATAATCTGTTTTGGATTTGCAAGAGAACAAGTTGAAAAAAAAAGATCGATGTGTTTTACATACAAGACACTTTTCGAGTTTATTTTAAAGAACAGGGAACCAAAAGAACGAGTCGTTATGTTGTCGCACGAGCGACACCAACGAAGTTGAAAGGGTTCATATTCATCATCAAGCATAATATATTTATTTATATTCTATATTTATATTATTATTCCTATATTTTTCGAATTATATAATATTTCTACACCTGGGATTAAGCAAAGTATGTTATTTTTTGCATTAAACAACATGGTTGGTTGGTGACGTATCCATCAAAAAGTCAAATTGAACCATGTGCTGATATCACTGCCCTAGACAAATCCACTATTTTGTCACTATAAAGTTCTTCCTGAAAAGGGAATTCCTCCACGCCCTGCAAAGTCGCCAGTATCGCAGGACAGTTGAAAATATGTTCTGGACTTCGTTCTTCTCTCGGACAACACAAAATCTGTGTTTCCATCAGCATTTCTACAAAATCTGTGTTTCCATCAGCATTTCTACAAAATCTGTGGTTCCATCAGCATTTCTACAAAATCTGTGTTTCCATCAGCATTTCTACAAAATTTGTGTTTCCATCAGCATTTCTACAAAATATGTGGTTCCATCAGCATTTCTACAAAATCTGTGGTTCCATCAGCATTTCTACAAAATCTGTGTTTCCATCAGCATTTCTACAAAATCTGTGTTTCCATCAGCATTTCTACAAAATCTGTGGTTCCATCAGCATTTCTACAAAATCTGTGTTTCCATCAGCATTTCTACAAAATCTGTGTTTCCATCAGCATTTCTACAAAATCTGTGTTTCCATCAGCATTTCTACAAAATCTGTGGTTCCATCAGCA